>JAUMHP010000052.1:20210635-20250648 GCA_032361065.1 Enteromius trimaculatus | reverse complement strand
TTTTGCTTTTCATAATGCATTCAGAAACACACACAGAGAAAATGAACAGAATTGTACAGTTTTTACAATTGGGAAAATCCATTTGATAACAAGGAAGACAACAAGTCTGTCATGTTATTTATGCACCACTGCTAAAAACCTAAATGAACAAGCCGACCTTACTAATTGACAGTTTAGCGGATATATCTTTAGATTAACTTCACTGAGTTAATATACTCTGCATTTAGCCATCTCCTGTGGCTAAAGTTTCAGAGTTAGCAGTGCTTATTCAATAAGTGCTGAGAGCTAGTGTCTGCACAGACAGAGAAACACATTACACAGCTCAAAATGAGACAGTCTTGCCCTTTCTGTCATTCTTTATGTATCTGACTGACCAAACACTTGGCCTGAGTGAAAGAAAGGGCTGCGGAGGGAAAGAATGACCTCGGAGAACAGCACAGAGGACAGACACATGGCATGGTACCCTGCAGTGAATGACTCAGGGGACGCAGTAGTCCCTGTAAATTTCCACTGTACAGTTACACTCTCTTATTTCATCACTCTCAACCTACTACATCCACAGTAAGCATGGCTCTCTGATATATGGTACACTAAATCATTTCCATAGACCAATGAATTTACATGTTTCTCCGGGGTTCTTCATTAAAATACCACAAAATTACTATGAAACCATGCGGAAAAAACACACAGAACACCCTAGCAATCAGAAATAAACACTCTGGCTACCTCTAGCAGCGTATTTTCCAATTTCTTCCCAGAATTCCTGTCACAAAAGATCACATCAGCTTCTGAAACTAGCAAAGATGTTGGCAGCGACTGGGGAAAATCGTTTGTTTCTGTCTCAGAAGTTTGTGAGTGGAGTCCCAGTATTGAAAGGCTGAAATGTCTTCATCGATCCCACTCAAAATTCATTTACCTTCTTAAAACAATTCCCTGAGTTTCTGAGAATCCGTGAACAGGTCTTTGCCTTTATAAATTCATAAACACAAAAATCAATACACACCTCACATTCTCTATCTGTAAAATCGAACATCACGTGGAGAACTCTGTGTTTAAACATGTCTTGAGAACACAAGAGGTCAAATGGTGATCCAGTCTGTGAACAAACTGTATATTGGGCGTTCCTATTCAGTCTATGGGCTCTGATAGTGAACTTTGACTCCCAGCTAGTTATGCACCGAGCACACATGCAGACAAAGAGTCAATTGTGATGTCTGTTACTACATGTCTTCATATCACATGCACTGATGCTTTGACTTGCTGTTATTGACAGAATTTTACAGAACACCCAGAATACGGTGTACTAAAGAAGGGACATACATATACATTAGATATTTTGAGCCTTTGTCTTATGAATGCGTTAATAAAATATAATCATCTAAATTCCAGCATTAGAACTGAATAGACTGGGTGGAGATGTGAACTTGTCTCGTATCCACAGGTGATGTGGCAATATTATGATTCTAATCGGTACATTCGGTTCTTATTACGGTTACACAACCCAACGGAAGATTTGTTCAAATTAAAAAGAAAAGAACTACAAGAACATCGGTTCCTCGCCAAACTCAAGTGTGACCCTGGGGCCGGTTGCACCAGCTGTTCATAAACTAGGAATGCAACAATTCCATTTTTTCAGAACCGTTCCAATACTGGAAAATGTGAGTATCTGCTGATACATTTTTTTTTTGTTTGTTTTTTACATCAGTGTAGAGTTTAAAACTTAAAAAAAGGCTCAATAAAAGCAACAGATTTAATGCACTACGTGTCCTCTTTGAACTTTTCTATGCAGACTCAGGGTACTGCGCAGGCTGCACGCTGTGACTATATCATGCGATATATTACCCAGCCCTACTTGAAATATAGTGGATGAAAACTTTATGGCACTTCAAAATGTTTTTGTGCTTTTTGTGAGGCTTAACAATAACACAAAATAGTATATGCACAAGATTGGATTTAGATCGTTCTTGTCTGACCAAAAACCTGATCTGCAGAAAGTGCCAATATTGGAGCATATACTGATCCTGAGTATCAGATCAATGCATCCCTAACATAAACTACAACATAGTGGCAATTTACGTCAAAACTAGGCTAAGTTACAACTTACATACAACAATTGTTTTTTTGTGATGAAGTGTAACTATGTATAATTTAAGTATTGATGGTAGCATCTGGTCAAGATTAACGAAATAGAAGGCTGAATGAAACAAAATAAATGCCCTTCTTACGGTTTCTGAATGTTATTTACATATAAAAATAGCTATACACTAATTTATTCTTAATGGAAGATTTCTACTACTGTACATGATCTAGGGTAAACATCACATTATGCGACTAAGTAGCTTACAAACTACCATCTATGTTCCGCCTTACGAACAACTGGTGCAACAAAATAGTGTGTATAGATTTAGTTACTAAGCCTCTGGTGTGGACTTAATGTTCTGATTGAAGTAAGAATTTACAAATGGCTGGTGCAACCCTACCCATGAACCATGAAAGTCTTAAGTAGCATAGGCATATTTTAAGCAATAACCAAAAATACATGGGTCACAATATAAAATATGTAGGGGTCACAACTATCCATTTTTCTTTTAGGCCATTAAGATATTAAGTAAAGATCATGTTCCATGAAGATATATTGCAAATTTCCTACCGTAAATATCAAACCTTAATAGTGATTAGCAATATGCATTGCCAAGGACTTCATTTAGACAGATTTAAAGGGGATTTTTTCAATATTTAGATTGTTTGCACCCTGACAATTCCAGATTGTCAAATAGTTGTATGTCAGCCAAATATTGTCCTAACAAACCATATTGCAAAGGAAGGTGTGTCTATTCAGCTTTCACAAAGTGTATAAATCTCAAATGTATAAATACTTTTTTTTTGTGGTCCATGGTCACAAATGTGCCTCCCTGAGCACATTTTCTCCACAGCAGACCCGATTTTTCACAGGAACAACACATCAAAATAACACAGAGGGAAATACATTTTTCAGCCAACCAGAATCCACTTAGCTATAAAGAGCTCAACCATTTAAAGTGGTAGACATTTTCATAATGCATCGTATGCAAGCTTATAATGAACAAAAGGCTATTGTGTGTTTGTGCGGATGTTAATATAGTTAATGTCATCATTCTTGGTGTGAAGAGTTTACATCATATTTTTTTAATAACATGAACTAAAAGATTTGATAGCCTTTTTATTTACTGCTCTTAAATATTAAAGCGCGTGTTTTGTGTACACTTCTTCGGTGGACTTTCAGTGGAAGGACAGAAATCTCGTTTGTGTTTCAAAGAGGAATGAAAGTCTTCTGAGTTTGTAACAACATAAAGGGCACTAATTGATGATCATTTTCAATTAACCCTTTCAATACCATTTTCCTTTTCATATTCAATTATTTTCGTTAGGCTATACACTACAAAACTAAGTTAGATGACCATCTCTAGTTTGAGTTTGAGTTTTGGGTGCGTAGGACGTGTCCAATCATCTTGCTGAACTGGCTCGATGCCAGATCAGTTCTAAACAGACAGGATTACAAGCAAGACAAGGATCTGACGTGACTCACAAGCACATGAACAATAAACACTTCTAGCTACGTATTACGGTCACCTCCCACTTCAGCAACCAGGCCCAACAACCAAATGAAAGAGAATCTCAGTTATCTTGGATTGCAACAAGTTCAGTCATAAAAATGGACTTGTTTCTCTCATAGGAACAAAAAGACAGTGTTAGCTAAATGGATGTTGTTCAGTTTAAACAGGAGTAATCTATGCAATGCAAGCTATCCATTCGGCTTGCTGAATTCTAAACACTAAAAGGGCACGCAACACAGGATGACATCTGAGCTAACAGTGAAATGACAGTTTAAATGAAAGAGATTCGAGACTGGTATTTCCAATTAGACATCCAAAGAGCTTCTTTCGAGCCATGTGACTTGTTTATCCATAACATAAAAATCCAGGAATGGTGTCCTTTAAAAGACAACAGCTGCTGCTTGTGACGCTCCAGTCATAAATAGGAGTGGTGAGAAATTTGATATTGTTTCTATTGTATTTGATCCCAAAAAAACAAAAAACACACACACACACACAACACTGCATACCATACTGCTGGCTCTAGTATTATGTAACTTAGATCAGCAATCAGAATGTTAGGACAATGCTTGCATTATGATACCGTGTGCAGTAGTGAAGTACATTTACTTGATTATTGTACTTAAGTACCCTTTTTGAGTACCTGTATTTTACTTATTTTTTTCTAGAAACGTATGACATTAACATCACTACATTTGAAACACAAATATCGTATTTTCACTCCCCTACATTTCTAACAAGGTCGTTTCTATGTTTAAAGACAGTGGGTGACTTTTTTTCTCTTAATGTGACTGATGTTCTTACAGGTGATAGACAGCATAAATGTTTTGCAGCCATGGTTGTTTTATTTGAGTTAGCAGGCTGGGTTATTTGTTTTTTATTTATTTATTCTAATTAAAGACATTTCACTGTACACTTGATTCAAATATGGATGAATGCACTGGATATACTTTGATGCGTGTACACACTGCTACAGCTGTGTAAGAACACGACCATGCTGTTTTGTGATGGTGGGTAGGAGTGCTAAATAAAGAAAATGATTAAGACTGTCCCACAGTCATTTAGTCCAGTTGTTTCATTTCTATTGTTTTTTTTAAACATTCTTAAAAGCGCTTTATTACACCGAAATTGCAAACTAGACATTTCGGTTGTATCGCTGTCTGTGGCGGGTCAGACGGCTCTCTGATATCATGAGAAATATCTTAATTTGCGTTCTGAAGATGAACAAAGGTCTTACAGGTGTGGAACGCCATGAGGGTGAGCAATTAAAGACTTTTTATTTTGGGGTGAACTAACCCTTTAATGTCACCTTGTTTGTCAGTAAAGAATCTCTGACTCAAACTAGCTAATGTTCAAGTTAGTGATCCCAAACTACAGAGTAAACCCAAGTAGCCAACTGTTCTCAAGTCATGCACAGCGTAGGTCAAAAACACAAATTAAATTCAAGTCCCGCTTAAATGATGGCCCTGTGGCGAAAAATGAATCAAAATATCTCATGGCAAGGTTTTCACACTGACAGCTGTCATTGTACGACAGGTTTTTTTTCCCACGCAACGGTAACTATAGGGGGCTTTGCCAATAGGTCAATTGTTGTATGTCTCAGAGCAAAGAAATATCCACCAACAAAAGAATTAAGCCTTAAGCATTTTGCACTTTCTTTGTTGAGATTTTTTTTTAAATATATTTTATTTCCTTTTATGTAAAGCACTTTGATTTACCATTGTGCATGAACATTTAAAGTAGTTAAAATTACTGTATGTGTTGGGTTATCTTTACAAAAATATTGATTTTTACAATTGACTATTGTGTATGATGAACTCAAATTTCTGCATCACTTCAATTTCCTCAAAACGTAAGTTGTAGTAACTCAGTAAAATGGTCTTGTTAATGTTGGACCATGTTAATGTTGGCATTGCAAAGGACTGGACAAGGACAATGAAAATATTTAAATTAAGCATTATTTAATGTGTTTTTAGTGAAGGGTGAGACCTGCTAGCGTTTCTCTAATGCTGAAGATTTTGTGGTTACCATTGTGCTGAAGACCACATTAACATAAACACTAAAGCTACAGGCAAGATTTTGCCAATGCCAGCATCTTGCTTGTTCATTAAATGCACATGCATAATTAGTTACATTGATTGTGTGCAACAGCTGTGGAATTGAACTGAAAAGATCGTAATGGTTCCAGGCCCACAAACGTATAACTTGGAGAAACTTTATAGTTATATGGATTGGTTGTATTACAAATTATATTTTAACTCAGTGTAGGATAGTTTATTGGTTAAACATTCCTGAGAAGCTGCCACAAAAAAAAAAAAAAAAAAAAAAAAAAAAAACTGTCGCGTTACTTTCTTTTTAGATGTTTTGGCTTCTTTTGAAACTGGCAAAAAAGACATATGTGCCAACTCACCAAACGCAAGTCACCATATTAACAACTTTAAATATTGCGCTCACTGAACAGCTGAACTAAAGCAGCATCAAGACTTGTTTGTGTGATACTATGCGTAAACAACGATCTCCTATGTCAATTCTCATACCTTCAAACGAACTTCCATAACAAAATTAAGAACTCAATCAAATATATATTTGGTGTTTATAACTTTATAACTGATGAGAGTTTGAGAGAAACGCTAATGTAACTTAGGAGTGAACGCATCTGTTCGCACGACCAAGGACTAACAAATTCCTAAATATCGATCCTCGAGATCTGCAACATCAGCGCATGCACGGGTTCCAGGTCATCTGCCAATAACTTTATTAATTAATTGGCAAATCGCACCTTGCACAATCCCTGCATTATCTGAAGTGCGCCACAAACATCTTGATATATTACAGGCGAGTATGGATTCCTGGTTGTGCCCGGAGAAGGTCTCCATCAATGAATCTGTCCTTGCACGTGTCTTAATACGCGGCTAGGTACTTACTTGGCCCAGAGGTGGACTGTGATTGATCTCCCATCGGCCCAGCCGTGTGACCGTCGACCTTCGTCCACGGATGAACACGGACTAGAGCGTCCAGAGACTCGCGAGCTTTGAGCTGTGCTTACATTCACGGCTTCTGGTGTTTCCTCATTCTTATCGCCACTGCTATGAGGAACATCCCACTCTTAAAGTTGTAAACCCCCCGTATGTTACCTCACAGCGCTGCACCTCACGGTCAAGTGCGATTCGGATTCAAAAGCAGAAAAAAATCCTCAGGGCAAAAAAACGTTTGTAAAGATGTGCGGCGTTTCCAAATTGTCCTGTATTTGCTGTACTTATATGCTGTCAGTTCGGTTTGCATGCAGTGAGTCTCCAGTCCTGCAAGGGGCGGAACGCTTCTGCACGTGTACAAGAAGCAAGAAAAAGAGGAAGAGAGAACCCGGAAAAAGTCTACACGGGGACATCAGCTTCTTAGACCAGAGAGGTGGGGAACCCTGGTCCTCGAGGGCCGCAGTCCTCTAAGTTTTCCATTCAACCCTGCTTCACAACACCTGACTCAAATCAAATGGATCCAACAGCCAATGAAGTTCTGCACAATCACTAGTTAATTTGAATCAGGTGTGTTTGCGCAGGGTAACATGGAAACCTTGCAGGATGAGGACCAAGGTCCCCCACCCCTGATCTAGACCTACCCCATACCCTTGCAAAAACTTACATTTTTGTTTTATAGTGTGGCCAAAAAAAAAATTGACGTGCGCTTGATGTTGATGGGGTGTTTTATTTCAGTAACTCCTGACAATTATTTTTAATTAATTCATTGCAACTTTTAACTATCCATGATACAGTTTTCAAAAGGAAATATCACTAGATGAAAAATCACTCTGAAGTTAGGTTTATTAAATAACACCCAACTGTTCTACCAGATCCCAAAAATACAAGCATTTAAACCGGTGTTAGATTTCTTATCACACACGTTGTCATGTTCATGTGTGGCTCTGGTCATTTAGCACACACTAGAGTGGCTCTGAAGACGCGTCTTTGTGATGGCTGAGCTCCTTGCACTCATTGTCATAATGTGTCTGTGACAGCTCCAGGTGAATTGAAATCATGGCCGGAGAGAATTCATGTTTGGCTTTCAATAAAAAATAAAAAAGAGACACATTTCATCCAACACTAGTTCAAATCCATCATTGCTTCTCAAGTATCGCTTTAATCTTCATCTTTTCCTCCAGTTTTGCTGAGCTACATAGAATAAAGAAAACAAGAAATATGTAAAAAAGAAAAAAATATTATAAGCATGCACTACTGTTCAAAGGTGTGGAGTCTTAAGGAATTTTTATGTTTTTGATTCTTTTTTTTTTTTTTAAAGGCTCTTATGCTCGTCACTTGTTCGACTTTGAGAAAAAATACAATTTAAAACTGTTCTGTACTGTAATATTTGTCATTTATTCCAATTGAATGCATCCATGCTTAATAAAAGCATTAACATATTTTTAAAAAAATGCACAACAACCTTTGTAATAGTAGTGTTTCATTAACTGTTGTTGTTTTTACTATAAACAGTGTTTATAGTCTAGTATGTCATTGATCGGATTACATGAATGTTTTACTCAAAATACAAGGGCCCAAAAATTTGAATACTTTAGATATACATCATTTGTATGCCAGAATATCAAATCAAGCAGCATCTACAAACAGGTTTTAGTCAAAACCTTTTGAATTGGTTCAAACCAAATGCTACAAAGGTGAATTGTAGTGGATCTATGTTCACTTCAAGTTCACACAGGTCTCCTATAGCAGGGTAACAACTTCATATGAAATATGCCCAAATACTTCTGTCTATTGTTTTATTATCTAAAATGCACACATTTCAAATTTCTGTGAAATACTTTTTTGTTTTCATTTAAAATAAATAACATTTGGTTTGATTTTTTTAATCTAACGTCACAACATTGAAACAATTTAGAGTGCAAATACTTCTTGGGGCCACTGTATATTGTATCTTGTACATTCTATATGTATTTTATATACTGTACGTATAAAGTGCTTACATGCTGTTTGTCGGACAGAGGTGCCAATGTATGGATGAGATCCCCGTGCAAAAGAAAGAAAAAAAAGACAAGTTTATGAACAGTTAAACATGTGCAATTTTATTTCACATGTCAAGTAGCATTTGTAGTAAATATATTCATCTTAAAGGTTCACCCAAAAATGTAATTATTTAATTAATATTATTTAATTTAATTATCATTTATATTTAATATTATTATATTTAATTTATATTTAATTATTATTTAACATTTAATTAGCCTTGAGTAAATCTGCATGCATTTCAAAAGGAAGATGTTTTGAAGAACGCTTTGTAACCAGGTTGTTTTGGGTCACCATTGACTTCCACAGTATAAGAAAAATGCTATGGAAGTCAATGGTTACTCAAAACAGCCTGCTTACAAGCTTTCTTCAAAATATCTCTCTTTCTGTTTGGCAGAACAAACAAAACATTCATACAGATATGGAACTACTCAAGGGTAAGGAAATGATGACAGAATTTTCATTTTTGGGTGAACTGTCCCTTAAACTTACCTTAATAACATCTACCCAGTTCCAACCTCTTGGCAGTTCACCCCTATTATCTGTTCATAGCAAAGAGCAGTTTCCCATCAGTGTGCATCCAAACAACAAAGCCAAACTTATTTCTTTTTTTGCAAACAATGCTAACCTGTTCTTCCGATCAGTTTCCTCTTCTGTGCTTTGGTTAGTTGCTCTTTCTTCTCTTTCTTCTTACTAACAGAGGTGGAATTATTCATGACATCGTTGCTGGAGATCAGGGTCTGAGAAACAAAAGAGTCGTTACATTATTTACAGGAGCTGTGACAAAGTCTTTGTGAACAATTTGAATGCAGCGAGGCCGTTTCCATAGCTACAAGAGACCTTCTGCTCTTACAGTGATGTGGGGCTGTATTCTTTGTAGTGAAGTGATTGTATAAAGATATAAAGTCAAATAAATCAGAAAGTAACAGTCCAGAGATTACACAGTACATTCAGAGAGCCCAAAAATACAAACCACAGTGGACGACACAGGCTGATGGTTCTCCATGAGTGTTTCCTGGTTTTCTTTGGCCCACTCAAAAAGCGTGTACATCATGGCAGTGCCCAGGTTGGCCTCCACCTGTTCACTCACCTTCGAGAGAATGTACTGCTTTGTCTCCAAGGATCTAAAAATAGAGGTTATTCTATATAAATCTAATACATTGGACACTATTTTTTAAATCTTAGTAATTAGTAATTTGGGGTTAGTAAATTGTTGCTTTAAAGCTTCATTAAGTTGGTAAGAAGTGTAAGTTTTCAGTGTTACACAAATTATATTTCAAATAAACGCTGTGCTATTAATTCTATTTTTTTTTTCATTTGTCATGATATTGAACACCAAATCAACATATTAAAATTATTTAGAAAATATTTTATTATATATTTATATATCATGTGACACTGAAGATTGGAATAATTTCTGTGATGGCCAAGGTGAATTAACTACATTTTAGGATGCATTCTAATTGAATAATATTTCAATACCAATATAGCACAAGTGACTTCTATCAAAAACATTTAGAACCTGTTCAGCCAGGAAAACCACAGTGAAAAGCAGACAATTGCAATTAGCACAACTTACATTCTGTTGTTGAAAAAAGCATCTAATGATATGTGCGGGGCAGTTTCAGGATAGCTGTCTGGCCATGACACTTCTAGCAGGAAGGATTTGGAGTCCTCAACATCTCCTATCTACACATGAAAAAAGGAAAATACACCATTCAGACACAAACCATGGCATCGCCACAAACTTTGAGGTGAGACGATGCAACAGTAAAGGTTTCTTAATCTCAATATATGAATATGGTAGTAATTTAAATGGCTAAAGATGTTCCTCATTTGTAAACCACTTTAAATACATTTCTCTGGTCCTGGTACCTGTACAGTTATAAATAAAACATTTGCACGCCAGATCAAACAGTGTCAGGTGTAGTTATTATATTTGTCACACCACTGCAGTATTTGTGCGTGGAGTCCTCCTTACCCTGAACTGGAAGGAAACTGGGCCGAGCTCTTTAAAGCAATCATCTCCTTCATAAATAGAGCGAAGAGCCTCTAACTCCATCTGCACAGGAACACTTCAGACTGTCACGACACTTCAATTACCAGGTTTTGCACATGTATCAGCATACTAAACATTCAGTGGAATATAAAAATGGTATACATGCAGTAGTAGCACTGTATCATGTTACAGCCGCTGTAATTTTTGTATATTGTTAAAATGTTACATTTCAGAACCAAATGTGGGTGGAAGTGTAACCTGTTACATTTCAGAAACAAATGTAAACCTAAACAAAAAGTGAATTAAGATTGTGATTAGGTTAGAACACACATCCTTCGCGCTGTATTTAAACGAGCATCTTTTAGCTCATGTGCGTTAGCTTTAGCTGCATCTCTCTCACCTCCTGATCTTCATTGGCAGTCATGTTTTTCGCCAATCCAGCACTTTAAACCAGTCCTAAACAGCGCTGCTATATCAGCGGGCTGTGACCAAAATCGCTATCATACATTTAAGAAATTCAACATGCTTTAAGAATCTCTATTAACTCTGCGATGATTTTCCAGTGAGTCTACAGCCTTCACAACACAGAAGAATTTCATTAAGACAGAAAACTGTCCCATTACTGCCGCCTGCAGGACTGGAGAACAGAAAGAAATACACTGGCTCTGTAATTACACTTATTTTACCCTAGATGGCGGCAAAACACTGCATGTCATTGCATGGTGTTGCGTACTGTGGTATATTTCAAGTATCAAAAGGTTGTTTGTAACAATGAATGAGCGCACATAACGGAAATAAGAGCGAAAATATAAACATTCTAAGAAAATATGCATCTAAGACCCTTCACTGGTCAGCTTCGATGAGCTCTGCATACACATAGCCTATAACTATTACTTTTTTGAATTCAAACTTTTGTTTTTTGATATTGTTTTTTAGTCCTTTTATGACTCAGAACCCTCTTAAATAAATAATCATAGATTTTATATATATTACTTTGTTGTTTGCAGCAGCAGCAGTGTAAACAAGTGAGCAAAATAAAACCACTGTTATACACAAAGACAGCAGGTGTTGTTTAATGAAACATCATTTGCTCCCCTTTATGTTGTTTCATCCAAACCTGTATTGAATTTTTTGTTTGTTTGTTTGTTGTTGTTTCATTCATTCATTTATTTGAACAGAAAAGAAAATGTGGCATAAATGTCACATTAGTTATTTTATGTTGTTGTTGTTTTTTCCATGAAATGGAAGGAAAGGATGTGACAAGTGGCCAGGTATGGTTTCCCATACTAGGAATCTGTGCTCTGCATTTAACCCATCCAAGTGCACACACACAGCCGTGAGAAGTGATCAACACACACACACACACACAGTGAACACACACCCGGAGCAGTGGGCAGCCGTTGCTGCAGGGCCTGGGAAGTAGTTGCAGGTTACAGGTCCGACTCTCTATCCATTAGGCCACGACTGCCCCACGTCAACTGTAACCAAAACTGTTGGACTACAAACATTAAACAAAATATTCAAAATATATAGAATATATTCTTGTGTGTTCTGCAGCAAGATAGTATGTCATACAGGTTTGGAACAACATGAAGGTGAAGGAATATTCACAGATTTGTAGTTTAACCCTTTAATAGCAGGTATTATTATGATGACAACTTAACATTAAAGTAATCTGCTAAGTATTTACTTAGAAAACTCAGATCATGTTTTATTCAAAATTTTTTGATTATGCGTTATTTGAAACTCATCATTTCCTATTTGCATTCTAATGAATGTGACTTCGCTACTTACATAATCTAATCAGAACAAAGCAAAATTATTTAACACCTTTTACATAATAGTTCACATTTACATAGTAATCAAGAAACGGCACAACTCACTTGTACTTTCTGTGCAAGCACCTTCACGGCGGCATTAATGTTGATTATTTGCATTCATTTACATGAGGAACTCCTCTGGTTTACGGGTCAACAAGATGTCCTCTTGAGTCGTGATTAAAGCCCTCTCTGATCATTGAGCAAAGCCACCTGCCTTTTAAGACTGAGCTGAGGTGCAGCAGAGAGTCAGGGGCAGAAGATTATATCCTAGCTCACATCTGACAGCCCGATAGCCAAATTACCTGTTGGGAAGATTTACTGTTCTAATTTCAGATCTATTTCACCAGACCTCTACAAGCTCTTCCATTAAATAAGCCATCCAAAAACGAGTTTATGAAAGACACAACTGAGGGTCAAAAATAAATCATTTATTATCTGTCTGCAAATGCAATATTTATCATACCTTCATTGGGCTGAGGTATCTGCTGTACAGTGGCATGACCCTAGAAGTTGGGATATTGGGATATTGATAAGTTTTCAGTGAGTCCAGCGAAAAAGGCATGCATGAGCACGTATATAATACAAAACAATTTGTGAAAAAAATACAATTTTCTTGTCCTATACTGACAGATCCTTTTAAGAGAGACCTTTGATTTAAGACAAACATATTATTCTAATAATATAATTTAATAATGGTTTTAACTGCATGTAATACAGTATTAAAGTGCATTATGATGAAAAGAGTCTTTTTGAAGTGGGGAAGTAAGAAGTCGTTTCATGGCACAGCACCCTCCACAAGAGTTCTGTTAAGTGCATTAACTTTTAAGCACTCTGAATGCTTGATTAAGTTCTGTGTCTTGTTTTGTACTCCCAAAGCTTACGTGGCAGAGCATATGGCATCATGGAGCCAAAAGTATATATTACAGTATTGTATGTTTCTTTAGGCAAAGAACTACAGGCAACTGGCCAAAGCTTTAACTCCCACAGTTTGAATTACAAGACTGGTTGGCTCTACACAGTCTCTTTTATGGCTTGGATGTACAAAGTTGCAGGAGGCCTATTGTATGGGTGCTGTAAACCTTGCATGCTTTGTATTGATGGTATTGCTGTGTTTAAAATCTGAATGGAGATATCATTTCCTGATGACTGGTAAAGTCACAGAAACCACACTGCACATGCTCTGTTAAGAGATCCATTGTTTCATTGTGGGGCTTTTCTTCCCAGGCCCACAGCCATTCTGCCAGCATTACATCTTGGATCACAATGATGTTATGTGCTTGATGGGGAAAACAAAAGCTTTATGCAACTGTGGAAACAACTAATTAAAAAATGCATTATGCATATTGCAAAATGCATATTTGTAGCAATAGCCAAAAATGCATCCTAGGGGGATTTTTATTTTATGCTAAAAATCATTAGAATACTGAGTAAAGATCATGTTCCATGAAGATATTTAGTACATTTTCAATCATAAATATATCAAAACCGATTAGTTTATTAGTAATATGAATTGCTAAGAACTTCATTTGTACAACTTTATATAATTTTTTCTCTCTCCCTCTACCTTTGTGTTCATGTGTGTGTGCGCACCATCGGGTTCCTGATTTTCATATACAGCAGTTGTATTTTAGCCAAATATTGTCCTATTCTAGGAAATCATGCATGAGTGGAAAGCTTTTTTGCTCAGCTTTCAGGAAAAAAAGACTGGTTTTGTGGCTCAGGGTCACATATTATATTATATGTTAAGTAAAAATATACAAAACATTATATCAGATATGAATTATTTTATAATTTGCAGTGAAGTATTACTTTTTGTTACAAAATATTAAATGTAAAAAGAGTCTCGGAATTCAGGAACAGTCACATAAGTATTAAAGCCTATTATAATAATAGGAACCAAGGTGTGCTGTTTGATATCAATCTTTCATTTGAAAGCCATGCTTTTAGTATCTGTAAAACTTTGCTTTTCCATCTCAAGAACATATCTAAATATCTACTGCGGGTGGCAGATCTTTTTCCTATTTAGCACCCAAACTCAATTTACCTAATACTATTCGGGATGCAGGCACACTCTGTCAGTTTAAATCTAGATTAAAGACACATCTCTTTACTCTGGCTTACACATAACACACTGATGCACATTTATTAATCAAATCCGTTAAAGGATTGTTATGCTGCACTAATTAGATCAGCCGGAATACTCCCCTTAACACACAATGTACTCGCTACATCGTAAAAAGAATGGCATCTAATATTAGTCTGTCTCTCTCTTATTCTGTTTCTCAGTCCGTATCCATATCAGACGGTGTACCAGCACAAAGAGATGATCTTCATCGGAGACCAGAAACACTTAGATGAGCCCTGTGGAGAGATCACCAGAACCAAATGCACACAATAGTAATATTTGAATCCTGTCATTATACATTACCATCACTCTGTTCTCCTATTTGATCATCTTCAGTGCTTTGCTACAATCTGTATTGTTAAAAGTGCTATATAAATAAAAGTGATTGATTTATTGATATAATTAGCATACGAAAGCCAGTTCCTGCCACAAAAAAGGCAAATGGATAAATCATAATTATGACAAAAAAGCCAACATTATCACTTACATAGTCAGAACTATGAAAGTCCCATAAATTTGAATCGTTTTTTTTTTATCTCAAATATGATATGTTATGACATACAGACAGTATGTCAGCATTTGACTTATTAAGCTATGACTTTTACCTTATATTTTTTTTACTTGTCACAATAGACTTTTGACTAGTAGTTGTAACTTAAATGTCATAATCTATGCCACAAATGTTTTCATTTCTTCTTGGTGGATATGGGCTTTGGCTTTCATATGTCAGTATAAATCAGCCGTCTAAAACGAGCCTGACCATTTCAGATCAGCAGACCAGCTCAGGCTGTTTTAAGCTGTTTTTCTCAGCAGGGGTCTGCTGAATACAGTGATCACTGAGTCATATTCACCATGCCCGGAGGAAAGCCCTGGTGGGTGCTTTCAAGTGTCCAAGGCTTTACAGATCCTACCCTTCCTTCCTTGGTCGTGTTCTCCGTCTCCTCTTTGTAGGACAGTTTAACTATAATGGTTCATGTGGCTCACGTAAATCGAGAGGGCAGAGCTTAGCTGACTCAATTACATCTATTTCTTCTTGTTTCCTCTCACGCTGGCGAGTGAATACAGCGAGAGGCGAGACGGAGAACACCGACCGCCACAGGGATGTATACCAAACATAGACAGAAAAAAGGACACGTTTCGACACGATATGTGCTTGTAATGCTATCGGTTTTTGTCTTTAACGGTTTACTGGACATTGTAGGCGGAAATCCTCGGGAGGAAGGTAAGGCATCGCTCTCTTACCCAGAACCTACTTGGAAAGTTATTATCAACCAGTTGCGCGCATCCGCAAAGAAGTTTTCTTGCGAGGGAAACGCATTTAAATAACTTTTAAAAAGTGTAAATTTGATGCGTACATACGTCGTTTACTCGGTTTATCGTGTAAATAAATTCTTCTGAGCAATAATCCATCAGTGATTTCTTCCATATATGGATGGAGATTGCCCACGTTGCCTAGGCTCATGCAAGACCTCTTTATTCTCAGACGATTGTTTACACTAATGCTGCTGATGCACGCTTCAGGACATGAGCAGATGCGAGTGCAGCTTTATATATTGATCTCAACTGAAATTGCAAGGCGATGGAGAAAATGTGAGCCAGGCTTATAGACTGTGATTCTATCCAGTAACGCCTTTTACTGAGACATTTACGACTAGTGCTAGTTATCGAGAATCGGGTTTTCATAACCGGTTGCATATTTTAAAGCACAGGGACCAAATGATTCATATATTCTTAAACATGCACCCGAAGTTCTAAACTACAATGTTTTGCCAGTATTAATTGCACTATTGTTCAGGACTGTAAATTGCCCAGCCAGCGCTGATGCTATAAATCCACACCGTGAAACAACAGCACAGCGCGCCGCCCAGTTTAATCACTCGATGCTTTTTGGCGAGTCTAAAACAATAAACGAGACCAGTGTAAAATCATATTTCCAAATGAGTGAGTCTTATGAGCCGGTACTTTTTAGTGGATCAAATCTTACAGCGCGGTCAGCAGACCGAATCTCGCTACACAAGTCGGTTATTTTTATTTCATCAAAAGTACATCGCGAATGAAAAGCGTGCTTTTAGTGAATAAACGAAATGCATCTCAAACGACAAAATTGGGTAACGATTCCAGAACGAGTGACTCTTGTGAGCTGATTCGTCTAGTGAATCTAAAACACTTATGAATGATTTGGAGTGGTTACTTATTTAATTAAGAAACTGTGTTATGTTGTGGCAACCAAAACATAAAGTAGATAAATTAAAGTAGGCTGTTTACAACAGTATTTTCAAGCCATTATAAAGTCTATGTAAACCAACTTTTAAAGGAATTGTATTTGTCAGATTGTTTCATAACCTAAATGTTCTTTCCCTTCTATATTTCTTGCTAAGAATTCCTTAAAAAATCGTTAATTATGATCTGTCAATTTAAAAAACCACAACCAGAATCCTGATTTAAAAGCAAAGTTGTCAAACCACTTTTAGACATTAGTCAGTTTTCAGTTATCTAAAACAATGATGTGATGTCAGCTTTAATGACAGGACTCCATTAAAACTGTTGTTGATGCCGCAGATCCATTACCGTCAGTATTACAGACCAAAACATGAAGCTCAGCATTCAAGAAGTTCACTTTATTAACACCCCAGATTCTCGCTGATCAGCAAACGAAAGAGAAAACGGAAGATCGTTGACAATTTTTTCCCACTCTTTACAATATTTCATCACAGGCATCACTACTCTGTCATTTAAACACTGTTTTTTAAAGAAATTCAAACAGGCTGTTGGGCTCAGGATATTAGGTCCAGTCCTGTTCCAACAGAAACGACACAAGCTCTTTGCTTGTTCTGCGTGTTTGGAGAAGTTGCTACATCTCTCTGAGATTTGACCGGGGACTCTGGGACCTGCACTGAGCTTCAGTCTCCATATTGCGTGACAGACCTTTAATGCATTTATAACAAGGCTACCGATATTATCTACGACAGGCAAGAGCTATTAGCAAGAGCAAATTTTCTGCTGAGCTGAGAAGTTGATGTTAACTTGTACTTATGGCTTGTTTATACCTACATGTGGTTTTTAAATTATGCACAAAGCTAGCCTAGTTACTTCTACTTAAACTGGAAGGAAGTCTTGTGACATAATACTACAAAAATATATTTATTTCAAGGAAGGGAATATTATTTTAGATTATTACACATAGCTTTCTAAAATGCATCAAGTCCAATATTTTGATTTAATGAATTTCTCTTGTCTGGAATTACTGACCGCTCATCTGGACAATTGATTTCCCACATAATAGTTTCTATTGTATCTCTGCAGTCTCTCTTTTGCTCTCTCTTTTCATACAATGCAAGTTGTTAATTGATGCCATCTTTCATCTCAAAACAGATATCGACCGTAGTAAAGCTGGCCTTGGAGGACTTCAGGATCATTTTTATGCTGAACATAAAACTTTATTCATTTATGTTTGGGTGCAATCTCCGGCTTATTCAGTTTGTTCACAAAATGCGCTTTTCCTTGCCTGTCATTCAGATACTCGTACAGTGTCAAATATGCATTATGAACACTGACCAGTCTAGCTTTCACTTAAATGAATGAATTCCCTTACAGTTATTTAAAAAAAAAACTCACCCGAGCCAGTGTGACATTGTTAGAATTAATAAAAGTTTGAATACATAAACACACAATGAAAAAAAAACAACAACTCAAATTGCTAGTAATTTTCACAAATAATGACAAAAAAAATGGTAACACAAAGAGGTAAATGCAAAATTTTGACATTTTGTTGTACTTAAATACAGTGTAGTTTGAAATAGATCTGTGTACTTTCAGCTGTTCATGCAGAATTAGTTGCAGAGAAAAAAAATAATGTGATGGGGAACATCAAGTGTTGTGATTCAATAGTAAATAGTCTGTAGACAGTCCTGTTCAACTGGGGACCGCCTGCGTGTTTCTATATACTGTGCTGTTACAGAATGAATGATGTGAGAGCTTTAGAAACTGCAAATGAGACAAATAGTTGAAGACATTGCTTGCATCACAATTAAACACAAACCGCTACAGTATATAATTTGAAAGAATTCTCTTCAAGGAAGGCCTGGGTTCATGCATTGTAGACTTATTTGAAATATGTACATAATAGCACAGGAGGTATAAATAAGGCAGGCGTTTTGCCGTGGTATACTCACACTGCTTTGTGCTCGCCACAGCTGCATGGGTTAGTTATATCCCCATTATTCATTTATACGCCTTATGTTTATGCGATGAGAAGAAAGATGGATGACTTTGGGTTTCATCAGTATGTCTAAAAAGCCCCTTGTTCCTGGAATGTTCCATTAGTCCCTGGACTACAGTTTTTCTATCAGGATAATGACTTTCATAAATTGGCTCACATAATAGATAATGGTTGTTTTTCCTTGTGAAAGCGACTTTTGTGGCATGGAATCTTATTATAATGCCATCTTTTCTCAAGCCGTAGTTCCACTGTACATCATTATAAATCCACTCTGTCTTTTTAAATACAGCATGCACTTTGAATTCTGAATATTATGAAGTTGCAGCCTACTGCATGCTGCTCTTATCTAAAAGAAGTGTACTAAATTGAGTTGAATGTGACTTGAAGTGTACTTAAATGTATTTTTTAGTTTAATTAGTGCACTAAAGTGTGTTTAAATATATATATATATATATTTAATATGTTTACTTAAGGTATAGTCTACTGTAATTAAATGAGCTTTCAAAGTTAATAAATGTACAAAACACAACTTCATTATGATAAGTACAAATATTTGTTGGTTTTAAAATCTGATATTCCAATATATCGGCCGATATTTATTTATTTATTTTTCCAGAAACGCGCAACAAAACATTAACAGATTTCCCTAACATTAGTTATTTGTAGTTATGTATGTATTTATTTATTAGTTAGTTAATACATGACAAGTTACTCTTTATTTTAAGATGTCTTTGTTACAGTGTAATTATACATTTAAGTACTGAGTAATATTAATTAAATACATGCACTTACTATATGGTTAGGCCAGGGTTAGATTAGTTTTTGGCTTAGGGTTAATTGCATGTAATCATGCATAATTAATTGTTATTATAATAGCAAGTACATGTAATGTGTAACAAGGACACCGTAAAATATAATGTACATGTAAGGTTCAATAGAAATGATGTTAAAATATTTTTTGTGCAGTATTAGTACATTAAAAAAATAGAAGTAATTCCTAAAAAAAATACATAAAGATGTTGCAAGTGCTTCTTAAGTGGGTCAAACATATTGCATTTAATAATACTAATTGTAATTTCATTGTAAATAGCATGCAATGTCACAGTCACATAGTCTGAATATTATATTATTTATTATAACTACTCTTTCTGAAAGTATGCTAAATTGCGCTTCTTTTACAAGAGGGCACACATTGTTAGCATTTCAAATAGTACTGATGCTTTGTGTGTCCATTGTTCATCAACTTAAGCAGCATGAACTTCTTTGATAAAGATAAATCAGTTTCTCAGAACAGTTTGAAGTGTGAAAGGACTTTAGTGCACTCCTACACAAGCAACGCTCATGGCATTTGAAAAAAAAAAAATATTGAAGGCTGTATGAGTCAGATTGCATTATAAATTGACATTCTTAGGTGCTATATAATGAGCGATAGAGAATGTGTGTGTGTTCGAGAGAGAGTTAAAAAGAGAGACAAAGGTAATCAGAGAGAGATGGGGAGCATGGCGGAGCTGCTAGTTGCAAGGTAAGGGAGGAGTTTGCCTGTGTTGTTTAGAGCTGTCACTGAAGACGCCCGGTCCCTGCAGCGCTTTGTGATTGCATTTGGTTTAAAACGGCACCCTGGAAACAGTTATAGAAACAGTTCCATTCAAACCGCTCTATCTCTCTTTCTTTCTGTCTCCTCTCTCACACGCACACCAGGCACAATTCAGAGAAGAGATCCCCCACACAGAAGCAACATTCAATCTTGTGCCAGCTTATCTCGTGCACACACACACACAAATCGTAGTGCGTCATCTGCACCATGCAGCATCTTTTAGAGTGTTTGGACTTGCTAAATTGCTTAATGCATCCTGTCAATCTGATATTGACATGTTTTTTTTTTTTCTTTGTAGACTCTGTCTCTCAGCAATGGTCTATAGATTGGTCAATCACAACAGATGATGTGTGGAATTCCTCACACAGACAGACAGCTGCTGTGATAGACTGATATATTGGCCAGACTAGTTAATTGCTTGATTTTAGCCCATTCAAACAAAGATTTTGTTTTCTAAAATGTAGAAAGATCATTTGTTGATGCCAGAGTTTCATGCTGGATTTTACCCAGTACCCAGTTATGTCAAATTAAGGGTAAAATGGTCTTGTGCGCATCTTTGTCAATAAACAATGACAATTTATTGCAAGTTATAGTTTATAATAGTATCATTCTTTGAAATCACTATATAGAACAGATAGTCACGTCGCAAACACACAGCATTAGTTGATTTAATGTTTCTGTGTAAAGCTAGCTTTTTCGCACCCCAACACCACAGTGTTTATCCTTTTCTGAGAAGTCAACCCTCAAATGGCATGTTTCTAAAACATTAAGCTGGGATAGGAAAATCCTGAAACTAGTAAAAAATTACTTTTAGTCTATTAAAAATCTTTTTGGAGCAAATATTATGCACAGTACATTATAATTTTGTGCTTCATTACATTGCGTTATGTTGGCTGTATATCAGCATTGTACCGGCCATTTGGCCACTCTCTTGAAGAACCCACATTGTTTGCAAATATTAAATGCTCTTTTCATCTCTCTCTTTCCCCCTTCTATCTCTCTTAGTAGTGACAGGAAATCATAATCATCTCTCTATTTGTATTCTGTCCTCACTGGGTGATCGATATGTAATCCTAACAGCAATGTTGCTTTATGGATCTTATGTGCTTTCTTACATCTGTGCTGGTTATCTGGATATACTCATTAGGCCTCTCACAGTATGGTTGTAACCTACTTCTGTAACATCTGGTGCAATATTTCATTTGTGACATTTTAAAGCTGACATCCGGTCAGATCTGTCAGTTACACTCAACCTATCCCATCCTCAGGTCTGCCCTCAATATTGTTTCTTTCCGTAATGAGGCGTGAGAATCAGGAAATCAAAGATTTCACACACATTCCTGAGTGGAGGTGTTAAAATATAAGGATTTTTTTATATTTTTTTATTCCTACCTTTGAATGAATTATGCAAGCTAATATTTAAACTGAAGTAGTGCTGTCAAACGATTAATCATGTCCGTAAATGTTTTAGTTTAATAATATTTAATGTAATATATGTCCGTATACTGTGTATTTTTCTATATATACAGTGGGATGTGTAAGTTTGGGCAGCTTTGTTAATCTTCATGATTTCCCTGTATAAATCGTTGGTTGTTACAATACAAAACTTCAGTTAAATATATGCTATAGGAGACACACACAGTGATATTTCAGAAGTTTATAGGACTTACAGAAAGTGTGCAATAACTGTTTAAACAAAATCAGGCAGGTGCATAAATTTGGGCACTGTTGTTATTTTATTGATTCCAAAACCTTTAGAACTAATTATTGGAACTCAAATTGGCTTGGTAAGCTCAGTGACCCCTGACCTCCATACACAGGTGAATCCAATTATGAGAAAGAGTATTTAAGGGGGGAAATTGTAAGTTTCCCTCCTCTTTGAATATTCTCTGAAGAGTAGCAACATAGGGGGTCTCAAATTCTCAACTCTCAAATACCTGAAAACAAAGATTGTTCACCATCATGGTTTAGGGGAAGGATACAGAAAGCTGTCTCAGAGATTTCAGCTGTCTGTTTCCACAGTTAGGAACAAATTGAGGAAATTGAAGACCACAGGCACAGTTCAAGTTAAGGCTCGAAGTGAAAAATCTTGGATAAACAGAAGCGACGACTGGTGAGAACAGTCAGAGTCAACCCATGGACCAGCACCAAAGACCTACAACATCATCTTGCTGCAGACAGTCACTGTGCATCGTTCAACTATTCTGCGCACTTTACACAAGAAGATGCTGTATGCGAGAGGGATGCAGAGGAAGCCTTTTCTCCACCCAGAGCACAAACAGAGCCGCTTGAGGTATGCTAAAGCACATTTGGACAAGCCAGCTTCATTTGGGAATAAGGTGCTGTGGACTGATGAAACTAAAACTGTGTTATTTAGGCATAATAAGAGGCGTTATGCATGTAGGAAAAAGAACGTAGTATTGCAAGAAAAACACCTGCTAACTACAGTAAAATGTGGTGGTTCCATCATGCTGTGGGGCTGTGTGGCCAGTGCAGGGACTGTGAATCTTGTCAAAATTGAGGGACGCATGGATTCCACTCAATATCAGCAGATTCTGGAGACCAATGTCCAAGGATCAGTGACAAAGCTGAAGCTGTGCCAGGCTGGACCTTTAACCAGACAATGACCATAAACACTGCTCAAAATCTGATAAGGCGTTCATGTAGAGGAACAAATACAAAGTTTTTGAATGGCCATCTCGGTCCCCAGACCAGAGTATAATTGAAAATCTGCGGTGTGAGTTAAAGAGAGCTGTCCATGCTTGGAAGCCATCAAAACCTTGTAAGCCAAAATACCTTCAACCAGAATCCAGACTCTCATTGGAAGCTATAGGAAGCGTTTAGAGGCTATTAATTCTGCAAAATGAGGATCTACTAAATATTGAGTTCATTTCTTTTTTGTGGTGCCCAAATTTATGCACCAGTCTTTTGTTTAAACAATTATTGCACACTTTCTGTAAAACTTAATTTCACTTCTGAAATATCACTATGTGTGTCTCCTATAACAGTGGTTTTCAACCCTGTCCTACAAGCACCCCTGCCCTGCACATTTTGCGTGTCTCCCTTTTCAGACACACCTGATTCAACTTATCATCTCATTAGTAGAGACTTCAAGACCCGTGCTGCGTCTGGAATCGCATACTGCTTAAGTAGGTACTACATTTAAAATGGAACGTACTACCCGGCCGTTAAAAAGTATGTTCTATTTAGTATGAATGTGGGTAGTAATTACATCGCGATATTGATGTTGTCACGTGTCATGCGTCGACATCAGCGCGAAAATGTAAACTTTCAATAAGTCATCTGTTTATTTAGATTGTGTTAAACAAGTGTAATTTAATCACAATAAACAACGTTTTTTTCCTGAGGTACTAACTTGAAACGAGCCGCCTCTCACCTTTCCACAATTTTTCGAATATGAATCCTCTTATGGGCCTTATGGGATAGGAAAGTGTCCATGGCGTGCCTACTATAGAATTTGGGCGGAAGCAGTAGGTCATCCAGTACTTCTCGCGTACAGAATTTCGAAGGCTATGAATTTGGACATACTACTTGCTTTACATACTGTTTTTCACGTACTATATAGTAGGGAAGTAAGCGATTTTGGATGCAGTACTGATTTGGGTATGTCTAACAAGGGACACACAAAATGTGCAGGGTAAGGGTGCTTGTAGGACAGGTTTGAAAACCACTGTCCTATAAGATATATTTAACTGATTTTTTTATTGTAACAACCAGTGATTTATACAGGAAGATTAACAAGGCTGCCCAAACTTGCACAATTATAAATATACGGAATAGAAATATATAAAGTGCTATTTTTGTTTTTTCTTAGTAATAGTGAGACTCCAAGGAAAGGGGGGAAAATGAACAGATAGCAAAAAGAGGAAGAATACTAATCCTCTTCTCCTTCAGACTTCTACTTTTTTCCTGAGGTCTGTTCCTAAAAAGCCTGGTAAGAAAGGAATTGAAAAGTAAGGCTCTTTGGGACCCCCATGGCAGTTGAGTGACTTGACAGGCAGATAATTGTCAACCAGAGGAAGGTCAATTTTGCTGTGTTTGAAGAGCAACTGCCCTCAAGCCAGCTCTGGCCTTCTTAGATCATTCTTTGGGAACAATGTCTTAGGCTGGCTTGCAGCTAATGCCTTCTCTAAACCTATTAGTTTTGGAAAATGGTTTTCTCTAGAGGGCCATAGTCTGCGTTGATGGATTCTCTGGATTTATGTTGTGCAGGCGACAGGCTGATTATTTTGCGTCCCCAGAACTCAAACTTGGCCTTTGATGATGTTTATTGTGGAAAAGAGCTGCGGTTACAACCAGAATAGACTCTTCAAAACATTGCGTTGTGATTGACAAGCCGCAGCGATTTAGATGGCACTGATTTAAGAAGAGTCCGATATTTTAGCATTAGAAGAGATGAGGCCATTACAATTTGGAAATAGAAAAGCAAATTGGAAAAAGGATGGTCTTGTGATGAGCATGCCGACACACTCCCCTCCCGATCAATTCTATTGCTTCCTTTTACCACGTGTCATATTTTATAAACTCCAGCCATAAATGGATGTGGCGAGGTCAGTAATGATCTTATTTTTCCACATTTGTGTGCATGACAGCTCAGTGTGAGACCCTAAATGTCTGGGATCAAGCTGAGAGGGGATGCTTATTTGTTTCTTTTTGCAAAGAAAAGTGCTATCGTTGGGGAAAAGAGAGGGAGGTAAGAGAAAAATCCACACCTCTCATTACCTCTCCCCTCTTGTTCTTTTCTTTATCAGAAAGAACGCATAGCCACTTTTGCTGAGTTGATAATCAACTTGTAAAAGCTTGTAATTTTAGCGTCTAATTTTGGATCCCTCAAGAGCTTTAAATCAAGTGCGTGAAAGCTGAGACGTACGAAATGATTTATGAGGATGATTATTCCTCTTAATCATGAGTGATTGAGGGAGATTAATATTGTGACCTGCTGCCCACTTTCAGCTGCCTCTCTAGAGTTGATTAACTTAATACCAGGCCTAGATTGCCAAACTATGTTGTACTCTCATAAGTAAAACGTCCATCTTCAACTTCCATATGGTTTCAGGCTTGATAAAAGCACAAACATGGTTAGTAGTCTGGGGACGTCTGCAGGATTTCATCTCGGGGTATACATTGAAACCAGAATATGCCCCTAATTCAATAAGTTTCAGATCAGTTAGCTTTTTTTATTGTGATGTGTTACAAGGTCAGGAGAAATGTCAGATGATATTGCCACTCAAGCTTCATTAAAAGGAAACATGTTTGTTAAAATAGATTTATATGTATTAAAAATACACCATTCAAATGATTGGGATCAGTAAGTCCCTTATGCCTACCATGGTTGCATTTATTTTGCATAATATTGTGAATTTTCTATCTGTTTTCTATTTTAATATATATACTGTACATATAATATATTTTCTGAACTAAAACCTAATATAATCCTGCAATTTTTTTTAGCAGCCATTGCAGCACTAATATAAATTTTCATAAATATTCTAATATGCTGATTTGGTGCTCAGGAATAATTTTTTTTTATTAATATTAAAATAGTTATACGAAACAGCAAACAACAACAAAAATACTGCCATTCAATGAAATCTATCATATAAAAGTCTATTTAAATACGTCCTTACTGAATTAAAATAATACATAAAAATTACTGAAATGGTAAAACATTTTGAAGGTAATGATCACATGTGTGATCACAAGACTTTTTTGTCATGGCGGTTGTATTACATTACTTTTTAGAGTCATTAAAATGAAACATGAAGTTTGTTAAAATCAAGATGAATAAAAAGAGTACATTTCTAAAAACTTTTGCCCTTTTCCTTATCGTGGACACACTTACAGTATATGTCAGTGACTCTAATAGTGGGGCTTAAATGTCAGTAAACTTTTATTCCCTCCCATCATCTCAGTACATCTCTTTCTTTTCAGTGGAAGACAGAGGACAGAGAGTGACAGCACACTGGATCTCTAACAAAACAGAACAGCAAGAGACTGAAATATCATTTAAGGTAAGACTAGGGAACTATAATAAGAAAAATGAAATATGCAGGACAATAAAGTGTTTAGTTTAGGTAGACTGTGTACTTAAAAACATTGCACCCTGTTGTCTAGGTCTGAGCAGTAAGTTTTCCAAACAATGTGGTATGTTGTGCAATAATGGATGCATGTGGATTTTAGCCAAGTGGCAAAGGTTTTTGCAATATGTAATTTACTGGACAACATAGTGATTTTTTCTTCACAAAGATGGTCAAGCCACTGTCTTATATGCCAGTCCACTGGGTATTGGTACAGGATGTAGTTGTACACTGTACCTCTTGCAGCTGGCGGTGGCAGCATCACTGCCAGAATGCAGCTCCTGATAAGCACCCTAGGGTTCTGGTTCTTGTTATCTGAGTTATGAAAGCTTGTAGAGAAACTCAATTGGTGTGTATTTTAGACTCCTCTATTATAAGGAAGGCCTGGGATCCAGACAGACCCTTGCGTTTGTTCGCTGCAGGTGTTCTAACATTCAGAGTTTCTAACAAGCAACAAAAAAGCTTTTCCTGCATGTTCTTTTGGAGGAGCTTGATGATTCCATAAAGTCTAGGAGACCATCTGCTTTCTGAAGCGTTTAAAAGAGCCCCTCTTTATTCAAGTCAGTGACAGCAATGTAGTGGAGTTTTAGGCAGCTGCTCTAATCATGGCATTTAGTTCTGTGTCCAGTTGTCACATGATGAGCATTCAGTGGTGACAGTTCTGGAGTATAGCCTGGAGTAATATTCTACCCATTTCACCATCTATTTACCCATCTGGAGGTTTTTAAAAACCATATGAATATTACATACCATGTGTCTCAGCCACCCACTCTCAAGTTGTCTATATTAACCACTGAAAACCTCATATAAATATTACATACCATATAAATAATTCATAATAGTTTGACCTGACCAGAAAAATCCATTCCCATTGGATGATTTAAAGTCCCAGCTCTCCCTGCTGAAATGTTTCTATCCTTAAATAGTGCAGCTGCATTTCATGTGCAATGCAGTCTCTTACATATGAGTGTGCACATATCCTTTTTGCACTCCACTGGAACATCCACTCAGTCTGATTTCTCTGTTATATTGACATCTGTGCTCCGTCTCAAATTCAGTGCCCTTCGGATGTGTCTAACCTTCTTGGCTTGTTGTTAAATCCGTAGACAACCTGAAAATGTCAAGCTAAATGCCCTAAAAGAAGTCCAGTTGAACCTACATGATGAACCTACAATAATAAAACATCAACATTTTTACCTGTATTTTTTTCTTAGAATACATTGCGTAAATACTAAGGGATGGATTTACTAAGCAAGGCAAATTAGCTCTTGAGCGCAATTCCATAAAAATGCTCAAGTCAGGGAAAAATCCTGCTGGTGAACTACTAACAATGCACAGATTACACAGAGAACACAAATGCACCCAGATAATTTCCATAATGACCAGCAGAATCTACCAAGAGCAGCGCAAATTACTGCCTGCTTTATTATACATGCTTTTTTGGCATTAAATAATGGCACAAATAACATTAATTTGATAAACGCAAACGTTAGTAAATCACATCGCATGATTCATTTTAATACTCTATTCCCATAATTTTTTCATCTAAAATAGAAACTCCTCCAAATTACTATTCTAACTGTCTGTCAGTGCAAACTCTTTCTTTACCTTAAGTCTTTGGTAACTATTTTAGCGGCAAAATACTTTTTGTAAATCTGTCCCTAAAAAGTCAATCTATGTACATCAGGTCTCGTGTTTGTGGTTCTTCATGGGAATTTTTTCAGTCTCAACAGTATTTATTTTTGTCCGGTGTGGAAGTAGTGTCTTTCCTATGGGTCGTATACGTGGGATGACTCAGTAAAGGCATCAGGAACCTGTCTTTTGATGGGGCACTAGTGCCAGTTCTGGCTCACTTGGTGCCGTAAGCAAGATAGCTCTTAATAAAAAAAAGAAATCACATTTTAACTATTTATTAGTATATTATAAATGTAAGACATGATATTCTAGGTTCCCTGTTGACACTTTACTCGTACTGCGTCTGCTAAGACACTATAGGAAAAACTCTGAACTCTTCAGAAAAACTGAAACCTTTTTCAATCAAACAGTGAAAACTGCATGGCCATTTGTTAATGCAGTGCTACCTGGATAAACCAATTGGTTGGTCGCTTTGCTGAGCCAGCCAATGGCCGTGGCTCCTGCCGAAGCTCGCCTGAGTGGGCGGGGCCATGTATATATAGCGCCCACTTCGCCTCAGGATTCAAATTTCTTCTCCTTCGGCGACGTGTACTTTGCTGTCCTGACACAAAGCCAAACGAAACACCAAACTTTTGCAGCCTCAGACACAGAGGAGCTGTCGGACTCAGGAGACCCTGCCCCCTCTGCTCTGTCAGAATCCGGCTCTGTCAAGCCCAGGATTGGATTGGACTCCACCTGGATGAATGGTTCCTGCCAGGGCGCCCACAAGCCCCACGACAGAAGACCATGCCGTTCTTCCCTGAGGTTCACGATGAAGTCACAAAGTCCTGCCGCTCTCCTTACTCACGACTCCGTAATTCTGCCTCGTCTCTTGCCAAAGCAAGAGTCACAAAGTCACTCTAGATCGGCTACTAGATGCTTCCCCTTTCCCAGGAGGCAGGGACCCTGGACATTCCACCGCCAGTGTCCTCCTGATTGACATCTCGAAAAGAGGGTGGGGCAAAGTCTCACCATGGCTGGACCACCTCGCAAGCTGCTCCGTTTTTGTCCTCTACCTCGCAACGCTCCGGGTATGACACACAATATAATTGCTGCAAACACTGTGCCTCCCATTCAGCGTGCTGTTATACCGCACCTGCAAAATCACAAAAACAGCAGTTTCCCTCAAAAGCACTTTCACACGAGTTACATGTCCCTAAACAGCGGCAAAGCACTCTATATAATAAAGCCCTTATCCCTTCGGCAGAATGCCTGGCAAGCCATTCCCGGGGTTTCACAATGCGTTATGGGTATAATAAAACACGGATACACCCTTCAGTTTGCGAGGCGACCAGAAGACTGGCTGTTTTCACTGGACCTGAAAGATGTGTACTTCCATGTATTGTACAATCCTTGAGATTCGCCTTCAAGGGGACAGAATATCAATACTCGGTCCTGCCCTTTGGTCTCTCCCTGGCTCCACGCACGTTTACAAAGTGCATGAGACAAATGGGAATCCGCGTCCTGAATTATCTCGATGTCTAGCTCGTTCTGGCCTGATCGCGTTACAAATGTGACCTCTGCAATACTGGTTAAAGGCGTGGGTGCCGCTGCGAGCTTGGCGTCACGGACACATGCATCTCAGAATAGATGGAGCAGATGCAGACAGCGGCTTTTACATCAACTGACCCAGTCTCCTCCTCTATGCTTTTCCCCCAATCGCGCTGATTCCCCAAGTCATCAGCTAATTCAGGGCAGAAGGTCACAAAGTCCTCCTGGTCGCCCCCCTTTGGTGGAACCAGCCAAGGATTGCAGACCTGCACACAATGCTAATGGCAGCCCTGTGGCCCTTTCTCCTGAGACTGAACCTCCTTTTTCAGGCCGAGGGCTCAAACTGGCACCCACAGCCCAGCCTGTGGGCCCTACATGTTTGGCAGCTCGACAGGAGCCTGTTTGCCTCCTCGAGCTCGTACTAAACACCATTTCCCACTCTGGAGCACTGTCTACAACAGCTTATGCTGTGAAGTGGTCAGTCGAGGTGGTGTGCAGACCACAATGAAAACCCCTCATCTTGTCAGGTAACTTTGATACTATCTTTCCTACAACACCTGCTAGATAGGGGATTCTGTCAGCTGTTGTTTTGCCACTGGTGCTGACTATTGATGTGGTGGCAACTTCTTGACATTTAGGTCCAGCCTGTGTATATGTCACCATCTGTAGAGAGAAATATCCAATCACATGGCCACATTTCACTGAAATGGTAAGATTAGTCATTTTACTGGACCATGAATTACTTTATATGGTGCAACCAAACGATCGGATATTCATTTTCTGTAAGAGTTGGTGATTTCCCACAACATACTGGCTGCAGAGACTGTTGCCAGTGCATACAGAACAGAGCTCAGCTTTATGCAGATGAGGACCAAAGCGACAACTACCAGTGTGAGGTGCCTGCTAGAAACCAACAGCTAGGCTCAGCGATCTCAGGCAATTTAATAGCTGTCGGTGAAAACACAGCTGTGTCGCTGCACCCTCACTGCTGGTGTCTCTCAAAGGCTTGCATGTTCACTTAATAGTTGACTTCACAAATCGACAGAAAACACATGTTTGTGCGCTCACTCACAGGCCATGAGAATCTGGACGTTTGATTGAACTTCTGGCTCTTCTGGTGATGATGTAATGAGTCACTGTGCTGTTTGGAGCTTGACTGAATGTATGTCAGGCGGATGCAATTTTATACACTGAAACAAAGACACACACACAGATGCTCTTCCCTAAGGATGGGGGCAGGGGAACAGGCCGCCTGCCAGAACACTGAGTGTATGAAGGAAAAATGTTAGCTACTTATAGCAAAAGAAAATCACTTTCAGGCTTTTTGTGTGTCACCAGGAATTTTTCCCCCTAAATTCCCCACACAGATATGTGTCTGTCTCATGTTTTCTTTTTGCTGATACAGTTTTGATATGTAGCAGGCAGACTACAGTATGTAAATGTAAAGCATTATTATTTAAATGTATTTGTTATTGTGTATAGAACTCATCGCAACATTTAATTTGCAATTACAAAGTTTACAAAAATTGTACCTGTATGAATTAGTAAATAATGAAAACCGAATGTTTATTTATTTATAATATAGCATGCTTTTATCTATTTTCTCTCTCTCTCTCTATTTCTTTCTTTCTTTCTTTCTTTTTTAATTTAGTTAATTTTATTTGTATTTGTTTGAAAATGTACGATGTACAATGTGAAAATAAAATAACAAGATTCTGCATAATAAGTAGCCTACAATATATTGTACGTATGCACACACCTGATCAGAGAAGGAATGAATTAATAAATATTATACAAGCTAAAACATCACAACCATATCAATGCTTAAATAGTTTAAAATTGAATGAATTAATTAAAAAATTAATTAAAAACATTTTTAAAAAGAGATCTTTAAATTATAAAACAACTGAAATGTAATTCATGTAATATTTCTGATTGTCAAAAATGTTTATAGTTAATGTGAGGAACTATGCCAGTGGTAATTCTGTAAGGACACTTGTGTAAATTTGAGTGGGAATGACTTCATATGTCCAATATTTGCAACACCAGATGGTTAAATGTAATTGCAGAAAATGGCTCAGAAATGTGATAGTTTACAAAAAAGAAAAGCTTATGCCAGTAAGTAAATTTGTTCGCAGTTGGCACTTGGTTTCAACTTTGCATCAAATTTAATGCTATTCTGACATTTTAAGTGTTACTTTAGAGTCCAAAAAGGTTCAGTGTCTAAACTTTTCTGGTATTTTAGACTTCTTTCCCCCCCTTTTATTTCTAAGATGTTTTAAATATTTTTCAGACAGTACACTGAGGTATTTATAATGAGCACACCGACATGAGCCAAGGCTAATGAATTATGTTATATATCTGAGATAATTGCAAGGTTTGTTTTGGCTAACACTTTTAACACATTCATCATGAGTGCAATACATATAACTGTTTTGAATATTTTGATTTCAGAATGGTGACCATTTTATTAAATTCCTTATAGTTCATGTTTTTAGTTCTTAAATATTCTCAATCTCATATTCTCAAAGACTTCAGCCATACTGCCTTGGATGACAACAAATCTTACAGTTCCCACTGCTGAAAGCAACCCAGAGCATGATAGTGCCACCAGCATCCTGACGGCTGGGCTGTGTTTGAGATAAATAGTGAATGCTGATATTTTGAGTGGTGTCAAAATTAGTGTGTTAAAACATGTAATTATTTTTTTCCGATTAGTGCATTAAAAATATTTAACGCAGGGGCGTGGCTAGGATTGGTCACCCCACACCCCACTGACAACTGCTGCTTCTGTCACTTTTTCTCTCGACAAGAAGTGCATTTATTCAGTTGCAGAACGTCTTTACTACCACATCAAATGGGAGACATTTCAGACGTGCGTTCCACCTTACTAATGCTTGCAGCGTGCGCTCTTCAAATACATGCATAAAGATACCAGAGCACGCTGTAGGCTGTATCCTTTCATTTTAAAACGCGAAAAAGCTACGTGCATGCAACGTCATGGTCAGTTAAGTCATGAAGCTTCCAAAAAGACCATTAAAACTGCCTTAAAACTGTGCAAGCATGTAATATATTTTATATGAGCCATATTTTAGAACATGTCTTTGAAATGTTCTGGAGCAGCCCAGCGCTGTCTCACTCATTTCACACGTCTGACCTGAAGTTGGTCAGAAAAGGTCAAAAGAGTTGAGAGTAAAAAAGATTTGTGTCAGAACTGCGTCACATTCAGCAGCGGCAGCTCTTAAAGAAGCAAACGAGAAAAAAGAGGACAGCTTTATGGATTCATCTATATTCATTAAGAATGCGTCTGATCATTTCAGTATATTCAGTATCATTTCGGTATATTTCTGCTGAAGTGCACAAGTAAATATGACGTTAATTATAATGGATTATGTGAAGATTGTTTTAAGTTCACTTTTTTAAAGTCTTAAGTGTTAAAATTGATTACATTATACTGGATATAATGGTTAAACCTTTTTTGGGAGGGGGGACAATTTTAAATAGAAATCAGTATTGGTATTATAATTGTTTTATGTGAAGATCGTTTGGTTTAATGGTTTTATTAGATAGCTTTGTAATATTGAATGGCTATTCAATGATTAAATAACTACTAGGGATAAAACAATCAGAGTAATGCTGGCCTTCAGTCACAAAAAAAGATGCTCTCATACAAATATTAAAACATGTACTTTCTTTATGTTGTTTGTATATTAATTTAATGTTTGAATGTGAAATGATTGCAATATAAATATATATTTAAAAACGTTAACTGTTTACTGTTGGTTAATTAATTTCAGAAAAAACATGCAATTAATTAGTTTTTTTTTTTTTAATTGATTGACAGCACTAATATATTATATATATATATATATATATATATAGTAATAATCAATATGTATGAGAATACTTTCTCAAGCCTGAATTTTATGTAATTTCTAAAGTTTTTATCTGAAATTAAAGCTCTGAATAAAAGGCTAAATTTCTTGGAACTGCCAGAATTGACAGCAAGCGTACCTTTACAGAATATAACAATCAATGCTAACTTAATACAGTATGTCCGTAACTGTGAGTTTCACAATAAGAAATGCACAATATTATTTTGCCCTCTCCCAGAAAAGAAATGGCCCAGAACCTGAAAACTTGGATCTTTTAAGATATCTGATCTTAAAAAATAAACGTTATCTCCTAAAGACGGATGAACTAAAAGACTAAAGGAAGACTATGAAAAGAAGTTATTGAACCAGTGCACCTTGCAAATTATATAAAGAGCATATTTTATTTCTGGGTTGTGCTTTTATGTATTTTTATGAAGCTTAAATGAAGGTAATTTTAATTCCACCTTAGAGTAAGCAATAATCAATACTCAGAACACCAGACTGCAGGTAAAGAAGAAGATTGCTATTCCAAATTTGTAGTTTTTTACATTCTACAATCTAGAATATTTTAGAAATACAACATTTAACAGAGAGAGAATACTTTCAGAGTTCAGTCAGAGAGCAAGAGCCAAAAGAGCGAGAGTGGAAAGTTACATGGGAGGACGCCCATGAAACAAAAATAAGCACGTTTGACACCAGCAATCCTGCAAGGAATTAGATTTGTTTTCCCCCACCCTACGTTCCTCTTTCTTCTCTCCTCTATCTCTCTCTGGCTTTCACTCTCAATCATTCTCTCCTTCCTTTCATTCGCCGCTCCATCACAGTCACTCTCCGTATGGTTCTCTCTTTTTTATTCTATCCTTCTAACTCGCTCACCCCCCTGTCCTTCCTCCACCTCCAGAGGCCTTTTTTTCTGCACTAAAAGTGTTATACTTTTTGACCTCTAGAAGGAAAACCAACATTTGAATTGAATTGAATAGAATCTGAAGTCCTACTTTAAGTGAAGCAGTTGAAGTTGCTGCTGAATTTGCAACTATGGCGGCTCATTTGTCTTTAGAATGTGGGTCCCCAAGATGAACCTGCCTGGAATTTGGGTCACAAGTAGGTGAATACGTGTTTCTCGTATAAAGATTATGAAGCTCTATTAACTAGTTTAATGGGATTTTTATGTGAGTGTTTATTTGTGGGTGTTTGCTAGTCCGAAGGTAGGTCGGTGTGTTAAAGAATTGATAAGCCACATAATGAGACAGTCTGGCACAGTCCACAACTGAAAGTCGCCTTTTGTATGGTTCAGGAAATCTTTTATAAAATGATGTAGGGAGTTTAGAAAAGCAGCACTGAATGCTCAGACATACACACACTCGAACATCGCCACACAAAGCAGCAGCATACAAAAACTAGCTCAGACATGGCCATTTTTATTATTTAATATATATATATATATTTATTTTTTTTCATTTAGCATTGTTTTGTTGGAGAGATGAGTCACTTTTGGTGAGAGGTGGATGTGCGTGAGGACGACTGGCCAAAAATATATTCATTTTAATGACTATTTTGAAGGACAGTTTTAATTCAAGTAAAGGCCGGTTATTATGTTGTGAGTCATTTTTAATTCCGAAATGGACTGGACGTGAGCTCAAAGTGGACATTCAGAAACTTTGCAGGTGAATGGGAAAAATGTGTGTTTATTTGTGTGTTTTTTTCTACTGTGGAACCTCTCTGTCTGAACTGTAAGTATTTGGATGTGTTTTCTATTAGGCCTTCTGGTAGATACTTAAGTGCCATTATTCTCAATGACATTGAAACGGTGTTAATACAAGTAAACAGCTTTAAAGAATTATCTCAGTGTCATGCATTTTTGAGAAGATGCTTTTATTATGTACAGCATAAAGGCCACTAAACACCAGACATATAATGAAGATTGAAGGACATTTTATTCTGTAACTAAAGAATAAAGTTAAGAATGTTTTTTTGTGTTCCCAGAAATTCTTTTATGAACGTACTTATCGTTTTCCTCAAAAATCGCTTCTTAAGGTTAGGCCCAACCATGGCCGTAGCTAGCTATGAGGTCTATTTTACATTGTTAAAAATAAAATCCTAATTTTCTTAATGAATAATTTTCCATTTCTTCTCATAGGAGTGTCTGCATGTATATTGAATTTAGACTGTTTTATACAAGTTTTAGTGTCCTTGGTGTGAAAAGGAATTACTGTTTATTTCACTGTAAGAAGAAATGTTATCAGTGCTATCAAAAACAGTAGCATTTGACACTAGTACAGAGGTCTGTAATACTAGGAAGTAGGATGAACAAAATGAAATGAAATATGCAAACACTGGCCATGAAGAAGTCTATGCTATTTCGTTTAGTACTGACATGCTAAAAACAATCATAAGAGCACTAGACAAAGTAATCATCTATACAGCAATGCTTATATGAATGAAAACTACAGCGACAGATCATCATTGACAGGTCATGGTTATGCCTAAAGGCTGGAATACGCTACACTACTTTTAATATCTGGTTTTTAAAACACTGGGCATCATACACTTATCGACTCTGTATATAGTGGCAAAGGAAAACTGGGCATCATACACTACACGAGCAAGGATCATACACTGCCAGACTTTAAATTTGTTCCAGTCACAGCAAACTCACGCAGAAACGTGTGGCTTGTTGCTAGGAAACGCACAACAAATGAAAACAAATGTGTTCTAAAATCGTCTGAAAATATCAAACATGTTTTAAAGTCTAAAGCTAAAAAATCTGAATCTGTGTCCATCATACACTACCCGATCTTTGGAATCTGTCTGCTTTAATCCGGAGACCGGATTGGACTGCACTCAACTATCATCAACTTGTTTAGATTGGAAAATTGGGGCAAGAATCATGTATTCCAGGCTTAAAAGGACTTTTTACTGAGCTCAGAAATCAGTAACAACATTACATTCTTACAATCCTTAGAGAATTTTATTTTTTTAATATTATTGTAACCTGTTGCAGTATTACACATTTGAAGTTTACTCTGGATAAAAGCATTCTGCTAAATTAGTAAGTCTAAATGTGATCTCAAAGTCTCTCCTGAGCTGGAAAACTCTAATCTGATTGGCTAGTTTCACATAATTTCACGATGCTTGATTCTGTCTCAAAATCAAGTTTTTTTTTTTTTACAACATACAAAGTTGAGAACCATGACTTGTACACAGTTGGCTTGTATGCCTGTTTAATTACAAGTATGTATTACTTTAAATGAAAAAAAAAAAAAAAACTAAATCAAAATTATATATATTTTTTTATTCAGACCTTCCAATAAACCTGTCTCAGCATTTACAACCAAAACAAACTGAATTGCTGACATGGCAGTCAGACAGACTCTTCCTGTCTAAGCAGACAGTTCTTGGCCAGAAAAAACTAAACAAGATATTCATAAGTCTGAGGCTGAGGTTTAAGATAAAAATAGAAGAGTAACCTCTATCAAAATTCCATATTTAATGGCCAGGAGATGTCACCGGGATGTGGCTATGTGTGCTGTTAGCCCCAGTAAATTTCCCCCAAATCATCTTTGCTGCATCTCTGGTGTGACTCCTCTTTATCGTAGTCACAAACGAAGAATGAGCGATGATGAGTCCTCCAGGATGGAATGTCATGAGGAGACTGTGGTAAATTTGATCTGGTGCACACAACTCCCTTAATGGCAGACAGGTTATATTAAAAAGATTGTCCTCATAGCTGATTCCACATCTCTCAAAGCCGTCTCTCTACAATAGCTGATAACTGTGCTATAAAAGCTCTCATATGTGCAGGGCCTGGAAGCTCAATAATCTCTTAGCCCCATTAGTCAAAATATGTCCAGCGAGTTCAAAGGAAAATGTATGCACAGAGAAATACGGTTACCGAAAATTAGCTTCCTTACCAAGTGAATTTGAAACTAGGACAATTTGTCATATTGAAAAGTGAGTGGATTTAATATGAAATCATATTTCCTTTGATTCCCTCGGCTGATGTAAACATACTTTCATGCGGTTCCTCTGTGGTCCCCGTCTGCTATTATGTGCTATCATGGATTCATCTCTGAAAAAGGATGTCATGTTTCTAAACCTATCAGAATATTTACCGAAGCAAAGCACAAGTTGGCGTTCCGTGAAAAAGAGAGTGTGAAAGTACATCAAATTTGAATGCATCTCTATGCTTTCAATGTTTTCAAACCAACTCACATAGTAAGACATTATTTTCAGCCCCTCCAGCTCTCGTAGCTGCATGCAGAATTCATTATTTCAATGTGGGATTGCCTAACCTAAAATGCATTGATACAGATCATTACATCATTTGGAAGAGTTAAAGCAAACATAAGGAGACTTTGAAAGCCAAATCTGTTCTATTATTAAAGGGATACAGTGTTCACGCTTAGTTTGCCTATTTGACTTTCTTTCTTTCAGGGAACACAAAAGGAGAAAAATTGCAAAATTTCGTACAGTAGGTGCTGTTTTCCATACAATGAAAGCGAATGATAACGGATTCTGTCAAATACGGCCATAAAAGTATAATAAAAGTGATCAGTATGAACTATATTCAAAGTATTCTGAAACCAAATGATGTCACACCAGCCACAAAAGCTAATTGACACATTATGCCATGTATTTTAGGCAGTGATGTCAGATGTTATTGGTTTCAATCTTCAGAAGCTATGACAAAGGAGAAAATTGTGCAGCTATTCCTTTAATTTTTTTCTTTGGAATGCTTTCTATTGTGTATCAAAATGTTCAGCTGAAATGCATGCTTTGGCACAAATGCAAAGTCCCAGTATGGTGCAGTCTTTCACAAGACTACAAGCTTGCAGCCCAGCGTGAGCTCTGGGATTGCAGCTACCACGCGCCTGAGTGCCCACCTCCCTTGCTTTGTGTTGCTCTTTCATTTATCATTCAGATGTAATCATGTCAACAGAGGAACAACTGATTCTCCTCATATAAATATTTAAACTGAGGTGATGAAGTGTCTAGAGACGTGTCCGAAAGGGTTTGCTTAATCTAAACGTTTTTAGAGAAAAGAGATTGTCATTAGAGGAAGGCATCTATGGATGTAGTATAATTCTATTTCGCATCACTATTCATGATTTTTTTGTTTATTTTTTTCTGAGTGAACTGAGATAAATTGGCCGTGCCTGTGACAGAGTGCAAATGAAACCAACACAAATCAAGCATGTGACAAGAATGAAATGTTAAAAGATGACAGATTTAGGGTGTGCCGACATGTTTTGACTGGGATGTGAATTCCAGCGGTATTACTTACAAGACTTCACATAGAGCATTACGACAACATATGTCATACACTTAAACTGTACAATCACTTAAAGCAGTCTGTCTTTCATCTTCCTATCTCCCCTTTTCTAACATCCATTTCTCCCGTTGTCCTCTGACATCTTCTCTCATCCCTTCACCTGTCTCTTTGACAGCGGCATGAAACTCTTGGGGTTGGTAAGTGATTGCATGTTCAGGAAAAGTGACCCCCTCCACAACGCCTCATTTCTTCCTTCTCGACCTATCCCCATTTGATTTGTGAGATGTGAACTTGTCTCAAACCCCCTCGTCTCCTTTCGCTTTATTCCATTGAGCTAAACTCCCCCTCAGCCTAGAACATTCTGACAGATGTCTGTATGTGTCGTCCTGCGGTTTCTAATGCATTTCCTTTCTTCACATAGAAAATATGCCTTTATGTTCCAATTATTTCTCCACAGTTGCATCAGAAACTAGATTTTTACTTGTTGTTAAGAAAATGTCAGTGGTTATTGCCCATGCAAAAGTTGCAAGGTTCTTATGCAGGGCTGCCAGGGTTTTTGTATGGAAACTATGTGGTTTTTACATTTTGGGGGGATAAATATGATTGCAATTGCTTGTACAAATGTTGCTATAGGGTGTTGTGGGTGGTTAGCAGGGTGTTGCTATGTGGTTGACAGTTTGTTGCTACATTTAATGAAAAATTTCCTAGTCAACCATTATCAGTTGGTTAAAGCCATAAGTCAACTAAGCGCATGTTAATAATAATAAAAGACATATATCAAGTCATTATCACAAAGTCACAAAAATATTTTTTAATATATTAAAGGGATCATATTGTGGTACTTGCACTTTTTCAAGCTGTTTGGACTGAAATGTGTGTTGGAAGTGTGTGAAAATATTTTGGTAAGCTTTTATTTTTGCAACATGTGTTTTCAGCAAACTCGTTTGTATTTAACAATTTAAGCGCAATAAGAAATGAAAGAGAACGTCGCTTAGTACTCACAAGCAATGAGAGCTGCTTTCTGTTCATGTGCTTTGGATATGTGCGCTCAGAAAATCCTATCCTCTGTATTCTTCACATAAAATTTTACTGTGCAATGTTATGTTAGGTGCGGAGATAAGGACCCAGAAGCGAGAGCAGGTTAACAGATTTAATGTCTTTTCAAAAAAGGTTCAAACACAGGCAGTCTGCCGTTCACACTACTCCGGCAACGCAGACCGGGAAAAAATGGAAAATAAAGA
>JAUMHP010000052.1:20183469-20203776 GCA_032361065.1 Enteromius trimaculatus | reverse complement strand
GGTCAAATATTCTTTATAACAATATTTTAGCTATAAATATGCAAACCAGCAGTAATTAAAAATCAGAACAATAACAACAAAAAATGAATATATATTATATTAGATAATATATAAATATATTGGTTACTGTTTATATCATAAATGTATGTCTTTAAAATGACTAATGCATTGTAAATAATGGGTAATATGCCATAACTATATGTACAGATAAACCATTAGTTATACATGTGTTCATGCTTAACTAATGCATAATTGTTAATAATAAATTACTAGTTTATTTTTGCTTATTAACTAATGCATAATTCGGGCCCTTAAAATGTTAAGTTAATCATTACTAGTGTGTTTTTGCTCAACTAACGCTTAATTGTGAACAAATTAACCATTCATTAATGCTTAACTAAAGCATTATTCTGATCCCCTATTCTGAAGTGTTACCAGATTATTTGTCAAGTACAGCACCCAAGGGTTATCTTGGGTTTCAAATATCTACTTTTCACCGGATAAGCCGTGCTTTGAAAGAAGGATGTCACAGCTTCTGCTTGCATAGGTTCTAAACCATGAGGTGCATTGAGCAGCTGACTTCTTTGAAAAACAACTTCTCGCAAGAGCCTAACGTTCTTTCGCAATTAGACACAGAGCTAAATTGTTCATGATGTTATTATGCATTTATGAATGCCATCTGCAGCCATGAGAACGGTGGCATGCTGTTTAACACAACTCTGATTCACCCTGATGCATTTCTCGGACTCTCTGCCCTGCAGTCCCATCTGCAGAAGGCTTGTTTTGTTCTCTTCCTGACAAGCAGCCAGTGTTTGTGTAATCTGCTCTCTCATGCACCCTCAAGATTAAGTAAGCCTTCCCTCTTCAGTCTGCTCTGAAAATATTATCGAGAGTGATGATTCCATATTTGCATTTAGTTCAGAGATGAGCGCTCGTAATGCTCACTGATTATAGTGGAAATATTGCTGTTATTGCCATATTTAATGTGACTGTGACATGTAGCAGGAACAAGCTGGAGGAAATAGCAGTTTGATATTGAGAGCGACTCAGATGTTAAAATGGAATGAGATGGAGCAATGTCAGCTCTAAACAGCTGCGTTGCATTAAAGGTTTTTTCCTGCCAATATTTAGTCCCATGTTATAGTGTCAGAATGTAGTGATTCCAAACTCATGAAGGTCTTAATGTTGAACTTTCCAGTCAAATTAGTGCTTTTCATTGTAATGTTTTTGAAGCATGTTTAAATGCAAATCACTCATGTGAACAACTACTAGCTCATGTAAACCAACAACTAATAACTACTATATTTTATTCAATTCTAACACAAATACGACTGTATAGCAAGCAATTATGTATTTATTTTAGCATTATTTATGTTACTATAGTATCTACTAATAGTTTTATTTTAATTGTTAGTTCGTTTCAGTGATTTTATATTTTTAGTTTCTATAAATATTTTACTTTATTTTTTTTATTTCAGTTTTAGTTTCGGCAAATTTAAGTAACAAACATCATTAGAATTTGTTGCAAATTTTCATTTCCATTTAAGATTTTTATCTTTAAGTTATTCATATATCATTTATATTTGATTTCATTTCCGGTTTATTTAAATTACAAAACGAAAAAAGCTATCACGGCTTATTGTGGTAAATCTTTTCCATATATAATATGAGAGCTGAAGAAATAGCAATAAAGCATTTTTATTTTTTATTCTTTATTTCATTTATTTTCCAAGTCTCTGAAGTCATAAAATATATTGCGCTTGAGGAAAAAAACTGATTAACTGATCACTTTTAGAGTAAATTTCTCTTTACCGTTTGCACTGGATAAGCATTTCTAGACACATGTATGAGTGTGTTTCTGACCTAACGGCATCAGTGTGACTGGGGTTTCACTTCCTGAAACTTAGTTCTTCTTTTGTGAGAAGTGTAAGCAGTGCAGTGTTGAAGTACAGGCCTTATTGGGCAAATGTACACAATGAAGAATATATTCTTTCTTTCTCTTCTGTTTTTCTCTCTGCATCTTGGTCTTCTTTCTCATTCTCAGAAGATCTTTGTGGCCTCCTCTCTCTGCCCATCCCCCTATTTCCTTTGTTTTCCCTCTCTCGTTCTCTCTCTCTCAGGCTAGTACAGTACTGCTGGTTTGAATGAGGTGATTGGTAACAGATGGCTCAGCTTTAAAAGGGCAAGGAATTTTGTACCCTCAGTAGGTCACTGGGCCACAGTCTCTCTGGCTCTAGTCCACACACACAGCTGACTTTTAAGTACTGTATGCTAAAAAAAATTCAAATGAGAGTTATGTTTTAACATGAGGATCAAATCTAAGGACCATCACAGGCTAGGTATCAGTTAGCCTGTCGGGAATACTTGTACATTTTCAAGCTGGGCAACAATAGTACTTTGTAAGACATACAGACAGTAAAACAATGCAATTGGTACCTTAAAAAAAAAAAATATATATATATATATATATATATATATAACTAACTAACAATGAAGAATAGCATATTTCTATTTCAGTATTTATTGATTGTTGTTAATGTTAGTTAATAAAAAATCAGCCCCATCTCACGGAAATTAGTACACATTGTACGCTGTGGCAAATTCGTACGAATTCATATGACCTCCCATTTTTATGCTAAATCGTACGCATTTTATGAGTTGCCAATTTCTATGAATTTGTACGAAAGATCTACACCTAAACCCGTCCCTAAAACTATTCGTCATTGGGGTTTTAGACAAATCGTACATTATCGTATGAGTGAGGTCGTACAAATGTGTATGAATTAGCCACACCGTAAAATACGTACAAATTGGTTGTGAGACTGTGTTGGAAAAAATATAACTGTTAGTTCTTGTTAGCTCAGCCCCATAAAAATAATATACCCCTATATATTATATATTAAATTCTACAAAACTACGAATTTTACCTAAAAAAACATCTACTAATTTGCTGCTTAGTGAGGGAGTTTATGTATTGGGTAGGATTGATAATGTAGACTATGATCATAATATGTGCTTTATAAAAACTAACAGCCAAAACTACAATGTTACCAAGGATTTTCTTTTTCTTTTTTTTTGTGTGTGTTAATACATTTTGAAATGAATGTAAAAGCTGGAGCTTTTACCTCAAATTATAGCCTTGAAAAGTACAGTAGTTGCTGAAAGTCAGAGCAAGTCTGCAGATTGACAGATTTCACAAAAAAATTGTGTAATATGTGATAGCCACAGACTTTGATATCTTAGCTTCAGAGTGATTGCATCTAGTTGGAAAATATCAAAAATGTAGCATCTTTGATATCCTCCAACTAGACGAGTATTTTGAGGTGATTTTAGAACAGACGTCGCTGTTATTTGTCTTGCGTCTCCAGTTAGACAATGTAGTGAGCTACAAACAGACAAACAGAACTATGTTGCAAAGTGTTTCTTTTATTCTAATGGTTATGTCATTGTGTACTTCAGAGTAAATCCACTAGCATTAAAGTTTAAAATCTAAAATTTTTAAAATCTAAAAATGTAATACTTTTATTCAAATAAAACAAATGTATTCAAGTCAGGCGGAGGTAAATGAAGCGACTTAGCAGGCAGCTCTGTTCATTATAATTAGACTGATCTAGTTTTGTTGAGTCGCAACACGCTGCTTAATTCCAGTATAGTCATTGTACCAGAGGTGGCTCTCTGTTGTCATGACAATCAGCAAGTCTCTTGTTTTCCGTCTGCAGTATATGTTTATTTTAATTATCTTAATTCACGAGGAATGATTTGGACTGCAGTCTGCTCATTTTTGACCCCGGCTTTAGACTTGTTCACTACCTGACTGTTTTTACATTGTTTACACTGAAGTCTCATTTCTTTCAGATGAACAATAAAACACCAAGCAGTGATCTCCCCTGTGTTGTGACCTCTGCCGTTCATACTGCCGCACTTTCAGTCCAGCATTTTCACACCTTCAGTTTTTCAGACAGGAAGAAAATAAAAGTGTTTGCAAACTGCAGAATACATAAAGCTGAAATCCAGTATGTTGTAGCATCTTGACCTTGAGTGCAATTATGGCATGCTTTGATAGTCTGCCACTATCAGATGGTAGTTGTGAATTTTTTTGACAACTGAAGCAGAAGGGAATGTGATTTTGTGATGCAGCAGAACAGCTGTTGTGAGAGATGCTGGTGGTTAATCTTCTGAGCTCAAAATGAAAAAAAATGCTATTTATGAGCTCTTTGAGTGTTTAAAATATTAAACAGAAGCTTGTTACAAAACTTTATTGTGTTTCATTATGTTTGGTTCATGCTTCAAGTAAAAACAGCATCTATCAGTTCTTAGGATTTACAATGAGATCACTGTCACAATGAGAAACAATTAAAATCGAAAAAAGATTCCAACCCAGCCCTGATTAGTCGTTGATCTGAGGTTTCTAGGGCGTTCTCAGGTGGTTTATAGGATGTTTTAGTCATATTATATTCTGCTTTCTAGATATGACTCGAATCCCTGCTTCACTGTAAATGTATGGTATTTTACTCCCTTTGAAAGTTGTCAGTTTGATAATTACAGTAGTAAACACCCCTATTTAACAGTAAGTATTATTCATGTCTGTAGGGCAGATTATATGGGCTATGAGAACAGTTATGTTGTGTATGTATACACTACATTTAAGTGAATAATAGTGATGCTCCTTGCAAATGTTATACCTTGCTAACTATGAGAGTCCTACTTTAAACTGCATAAACCGCTCAGAGTTGGTTTCACATCCTGGGTTGTGGTAAATCTTTAGTGGCAGATTAGGTTTCATGTTCTGCTAACCGAGTTCACACCTGCTCGCACTTAACAAACAAACAACCTGCACAAACCTGTTACTACCAACATAACCAAGCAAAAATACAATCAATGTACAATTTGAAACAAGACATCTCCATCCATCCATTGGAGAGAATGAGTGATCAGGAACCTGATGTAAGGCAGTTTGAATCGGGGTTTAGTACACAGCTACTTGCGAGTTAAGAAAATAATTAGACACAAAATATTGATTTTGAGTTGAAAAATGTTATCAGCTCTTTAAACATAAAGCCTCTGCTAAGAAAAGCAGTCCCTAACAAACACTTTTTAACACATAAATACATCTTACCTTATTTGTTTATTACCTTAAAACCATTACAGTGTACAAAGCATGTTTTTCTTTTTTTTCTGGCAGCAAGACAAACATTCAAAAACATTACTGCAGTCCTACTGTTAATATGGAAGTCTTACATTTTCATTTTACAATAAGTAGTCAATAACCGAGGCACAAGATAGTTGTAATTGAATTATAAATAGTTGTTAATTTGAATGAAATGAGAGAGTGAGATGTGAAAGAAGCGGCAGCCACAAGTACCCAGATGAACGTATGCTATGTGGTTTTACAAGAAATAGCACACCCTGTAATGTCACAACTGACATTTATGAGAATTAACTTTTCATGGAGGATGTGTTATAATTAATTTGTAATAATTGCTATTATTTTTAGATATACTGTAGGCTACTCATTAATTAAAAATGTGATGTTGTAAAAATTACCTAAAGTTTGAAGTATATGTGTGAACAGATAAAGAAATGAATGGTGTGTTTTTACATTAAGCAAAAGTGTGTTTTGGAAAGATGTGTGGCCATAACCTGAATTTTGCTCCTGAGACGGCCTGTCATTTTGATTTTTTTTCCCAGGCATGTTTATGTAAGCCTTTCAACTAAGAACTATGAGTAATTTCTTTCCACTGCTGATTGCTGAATCGCACCTGTTTTTCCTCAGAGAAATCCACACACGTACACACACTGAGACAAGTCCAATTCTTTTTGTTCCTTCAACCCAGCTGTGCATAAAACAAGTACATTAATCTAAAGCGAAGTCCACTGGACAGTTAACCCAGACTCTGGTGGTTGAAAATAGAAGTGTAATGAGACACACACTCACTTTTCTCCACCTGTGCTCTGTGCCTCCTCCATCGCAAACCCTCACCGTTGTTTCTTTAAAAGCTGTCCTATGTGGTTCTTACCTGTCTGATGTCCAGAAGAACCAGCACTGTTTCCTTAGATTTTTTTTTATCTGTCCTATTATCTGGAATTGAGCAATCAACATAAACATTATTATTATTAAAGGCAGGAAAATGACAACAGACATGAAGTCTGTGACAAAAAAGCCCTTGATTGTAGTGAAAATCAGCAATGTCCAGTGATGTCCAATGAGTCAACCATTCTTCATCCCCATGCGACAAACAGTAGCAGCTATTGTTTCTGAATGGTTAAGTATGTTTTATTAGGTGTGCCTTATTTAGGCACTCCAGTCACTTTTGAACAAATCCATTGAGTTATTGATTCAATGATTCATACACTTTCAGGGCTGCAGCCTCCAGAGGTTGCATTTGTCTGCTGCAAACATCATCAAGTCTTTCTTTCCTCAGAAAAGTAACTATTACATTGCAAAGAAATGACAGTGCTTACACACAAGGGATAATAGTCAATTTTATAATGTGTCAGCCTTAATGGCATATGAAGCTGATAAATGCACCCTATCAGCCTCCTCCAGAGGGTGCAGCCTTTGAAACAAGACACGGTCATATAGACCAGGGCTGTTCAATTAAAGTTACAATGGGTCCAGTCTCAGTATTTAAAAAAAAAACGTCATTGCATTAGGGAATTTGTCACAAACATTTAGTTGAAAGGTCTGAGTCAACATTGAGTGTTGTGGTGTGTGCAGCTCTGCTGTTTTGATGCTCTGCTATCTTAAACTTTAGAAGTGGTAAATCGGTGTAACTGCTATCTCTGTCCAACCTGAACAACCTGTCCTAATATGCCAGTATAGGTTGTTTTTACAATAGCAGTGTAATACAACCCATCAGAGTGTATACTAAAATAGCGTCCCTATCGGGGCTCAGATTGTAGGAAGATGCGTTGTAAGATGAGACGTGATCATGCAATTATTGGTTCGAACCCAGAGAACGCAAGTGCTTATAAAACACTATACATCATGATTTTTCACAATTATTGTAATGGGTAGGTTTAGGGGTGGATTAGTGTGGTCACTTGTACAAATTAAACCTAGTAAAATATGTTTTAATCACTGTGAGATCGTTATAAACACACTGCGTTTAACAAAACACACATTTTGGTTGGAAATCACAGTCGTGCATCATTTCATGACAATACATAGCAATTCGACACTGAGTGAGCTATGATGAGCCAGTCATCGAGATAGTTGAGAATGCAAATGCCCATCTGCCAGAAGGGGAATAGGACACCCTCTCCGACCTTCGTAAAGACGTGGGGAGAGAGGGACAAACCAAATGGGAGCACCTTGTACTGATACGCTCGACCCTCGAAAGCGTAGGACCCCAGGAGGGGTCTGTGTCGAGGTAAGATCGAGATGGGAAAGTAAGCATCCTTCAGGTCGATGGCTGCGAACCAATCCTGGCGCCGAATGCACGTTAGGATGTGCCTCAGGGTGAGCATTTTAAACGGCAGTGTGAGAAGGGACCGATTCAAAGCTGAAAGATCAAAGAATCGGCCTCAAACCATCTGTGCCAGGTTCAGCCACAGGTGCCGCTTCTGGACCACAACCGTGGACATCACCTGGCCAAGGGATTGCGCCGTAACCTTCGTAACCTTCGAAGTTCCTGCATCAGCCCTTGGTCTGAACCATGCTCCTGGAGATGTTTCAACACCTTGCGAGGCTGGCTATGGCGTGCAGGGCGGTGGCAGCCTGGCCTGCAGCATAGTAAGCCTGGCCCGCAAGAGCGGAGAAGAATTTACATACCTTGGATGGGAGATGCGGCTGATCCCGCCAGGTGGAGCGACCGCAGCGGGGCAATGTCCCGGCGTGACTTCCGACTCACTAGCTGACTCTCCTTCTGATGCTGCATAAGACATCTTCTCCTCTTGGGGTGCACCAAAAGAGATGCTCAGCCCGGCGTGCGGAGAAGCGGTCTGCTTGGGAAGCACCATGGGACTACGTTGTGGGGCTGAAGTCCACGGGGCTTTTACACCCCAAGCCTCGCCATGACAACCGACAAACCTTTACAGGAAGGACGCGAAGGGAGCCATCTAGTGAATGAGAGGCAAGACCTCAACATACCAATGATCAAGTGTTCGCAATAGTAGCCATGGAGATCGTGAACTCGCAAGAACTCTTTATTTCGTTGCTTCCGAATTTCTCCAAACCAGCTCAGAAGTGGTGAGGCCCCGAAGCAAAAAGCTAAAGGTGCACGTCAACAGCTCTCTCTTATACTCACGTGTTGATCAGATGCAGCTGGATGCAATCAGTGCACGGCAATGTTCAGTGGCCTTTTGATAAGGCTCAGAGGCAATTGGTCTCTCATGCGAGTTTCCATATGTAACGTCGGAGTGACTTGACAGAAGGGGAACTGGTTATTCTGGCATCATTGTGAAAACCACCTTTTGGTGAAGCCAGAAGTTAATACAATATTTACACTCTTACAGAAGTGACTCGACTTCAAGCATATGAACATTAATAAAAATGACACTCTTTATCTTTAAAAGGAATTGCATAATCCTAGCGACGCTTGATTCCTAAACAGTCTCACATTTTCCCATGCCAGCTATTCATTCAGTCAGATAACTGTTGGAGGGTGTTACATCAGTGGGAGCAAAAGGATGGATGTGCTACATTAGTTGGAGGAAGCAGATGGATGTGCACTTGCTTACATTTGGCAGCCAACCTTTTCACAATGTAATGTAGAAGCTGGGACTCAGATTGCATGTGCAGTACATCAATATGCAGTGAATTTACCTTTTAAGCACATTTTTTGCACTTTCATTAATTTTGAGTATGTCAGATATAGCGGATGTATGCATTGTTTACTGTAAGGAATGTTTAAACTGGCTCTTTTTCTGTATTTAGCGGAAATACATAACTTATGTTGCTGAATGCTGTTTTCTGCAATGCTGGAGAGTCCAGAATATCTAGCCTGTGCACTTTGCATAGCTCCTGCCGGGAGGCCGTCTGTCTCAAATCATGCTCCCGTGCTCTCTCCTATTTTTTGCCTACTGGGACTCCACCTTAGAAATGAATCGCCATTCAGCTTTCACTTGATTGAACTGCACAGACCACTGCACTGCTGCCTGAGTTTACCTGCTCAAAACTTCTAATGGGTGATTTAGCTTTCAAGTAAGTGTTTTTAGTTCAGTGGTTCTGTGGCCACAGGGACCTTGTAAAATTAATTAAAAGAAAGCTCATCATTTTTATTTTATTTTTATTGTGCCCAATTGTAAAGGTGGTTCATCAGGATTAATCAATTGCATTTCCCTTTTCCCCTTTTTAAATATTCTATTCCTTGGTTAAGTAAGTAGAATAAATTTGCCACCAAATGTGTTATACATATACCCAAATACTTCTGCTGATGTCTGTAGTAATGTGTACAATTCAAACAGCAAAAGAAAGATGGTTCTAATTTTTCCCTTATCCTTGGAGATACTTTGTAATTTACTGTAAATTTAAAAACTCCAACCTTTTATTAAAACTAAGCTATCAAACAACATTTGTTCAGCAACTTGTTTAATTCTAAGGGTCAGAGAGAAGTTCATGAAAAACTAAATAATGACTGTTTTTGCTGCAAAATACTTCACTATCATTTTAAGTGGACCTTCAGGGGTGAGGGAAATTAAATGGTCAGAAAAGATGACCCTTTAACAATTTCCTTTCGCTGTAGGAATAAATTAATGAAATCCCACTGGTTTTGTCCCTTTCTAAGCCATTACAAAGATGTTTGCCTCAATTTAGCCGTTCCAGAGTCTGCTCGATTTATTTTTGCTAATTTAGGCCAAGTGCACATTTTCTCGAGGTTTCTGAAAGCTATGGATACATGTTGACCACAGTGCTCCTTGTTTATAACAAGAATCTAAGTTTGTGGGTATGAATTGCTTAAAAGAATTAGAGCAACAGTAGGTTCAACAATACACTAATTAGATGTGTTCGTAATAGAAAAACAGATGCTAAGTGCAATACTTTATTTCCATTCATAGTTATTACAAGTCAATTGGATAACACTTTATTTCAATAGTCGACTAGAAAATCTATTAACAGTAAGTACCTTTGCAACTACGTGTCAGCTAGCAGTCATTAGAGTATTAGTAGACTGTCTACTTTATAACTCCCAACACCTTATTTTGGTGGGTCCACAACATACAAAATACTGACAATCAGAAATTTTGCAAGTATATGTCAACTACTTCTACTAACTCTAAACCTACCCTAACATTATACTCTGAGAGTTAGTAGACATGTAGTTGCAAATTAATGAGAGTTAGTTGACGTGTAGTTGACAGGTACAGTAGTTACAGAGTTAATTATGATTGGTAGAATGCCTAAAGTGGTCTATCAAAATCAAATGTAACCATAAGTTGATTGTGAATAGCCATGGGTCAGTTGACTTGAACACCATTGCAATCAGATGAGTCTGGAGTCATTGTTTGTGAAAAGTGATTTGCTTTTTTTTTTTTTTTTTAGATGGACCAACATTGCTGACATTTAAGCATGTCATGACCGTGTAATCTTGCTAGTATTCTAGCCAGCAAGGTCCCTTGCAACTTAGAACAACTTCAAAGAAACATACATTTCATTTTTTTTTTTTTTCTTTTCAAAAAAATAATAATAAATAAAATAAGGCTGATACATTATCATGCACATCAGCCCTCATGCTTTGATGGGATCTCTGAGGTGGGATAAACAGAGCTGCTGAGGCTTATTGTCTACCAACACTCTATTGTTTGAACTTTAACCTTAAATATAATATGTAATATAGTAATACACATTTTTGTACCTATTCTATGCTTGGCTAAAAGCTGTTCCTTTGAAACTGCCAACTTTTGAACATTTAAGCTGTCAAAAACTGTTACTTGCAGTGCTCTTTAGATGTGAACAGACATCAGTGGCTTAATGTAAATTATCACAGAAAAAGCAAAAAATCCACAAAACATTGTGTATGTAGTAAGTATTGTAAATGATACCTAATCTTTAATGATGCTTACAAACTAATTTCAGGAGGAGCACGCACAGGTAACAACCCGCTCATCACCAATCATCTAATCATCCAATCTCCCTATCAAATCTTTCATCACTCCCTATAAATAGCCTATTCTCTCAGTATCTCGTTCTAAGCATCCCTCCTCTGCCCCTGCTCATCCTTCTCTGTTTCTCCTGGAGAGCATGCAGGGTTCGGGGCCGTCCGTGCTTTTCCTCTCTGAGCCCGATAGGATTGTTAACCCTAGGGCTCGGACAGCACGGCAAACTCGCCTCGCTTATCATTACTATTTCATTAACGGCAAGTTCGAACTCGTAAAAGTCTGTTGTCATGATGACCTGATTACTGTGATTTATTGTAAAGCACTGTTTACATACGACAAACTTCACTCGCAGGGTTCATGTTGAAAATCTCTAGCAAGAAGTTCATCCTGCTAGAAAAGTATTTCCAGTTCAAGAAATCATCATTTAAACGAGTCTACATTTAGATGCCTCCAGTGCTTAAGTTGTTTTGAACTCGCCTATACAAATGTTACTGACCCATGATAAACTGGCAAACACATATTGGTGATTATATCCCATAATGCTCAGAGTAGCAAAGCCAATAATTTTATTATCGGGATTTTAACACCAAAGTAAATAAATGTATCCATGAAGTGCACACAAAACATTAATGTATTGATGTGTGTTGAGGGCCTAAGTGAGCCATAAATGTCACAAGGTTTGAGCCTGCAGGTTCTCTTAGCAGTTAACATCAGCATTTGGCCAGTTAAAATAGGTGTTAGATCAACATTGCAGCTCCCAGAATAAACTAAAACAATGAATCATGCCTTGTTGATCACATTAACTTTGTGTGTGTTTTTTCCCCCACAACCCACAAATGTTTACCACTATGTCAGCGTGGTTGAGCGCGGAAGAGGTAATGAGTGTGTAGCTGCGGGTTGTGTGATTTGCTCGAGTGGTTAGTGTTTACGTGTGGATGTGAGCTTTGCTAATAGGTTTGTTTTGTTTATTGATTGTAATGCAGAAAGAGAGTGCATTTCTCACTATGCTGTAAAAAGTTTTCCTTTTAAATGGTGGTAATTCCAAGTATAGGGTGATTGACTAAAGGAGAAGTTCAGTGAGGGTTTGTGGCATTTATGAAACACTTTTCAATCCTTGTAGAGTTATTATGGCTGGAGTTTGGGGAATTGGGGTCTCATAAAGTGTGAAAATCATAGAGGTAATTTATGAATGCGCAGATAATGGTGCTCTCTCAGTAATAATACACAAATCAAACTGCCAGCTGTGTTCTCTCATTGAAATGTTAGGACACACGCGCACACACAACATTCTCCACCATCTCAGCAGCGGACTCCACACCAACTTTAGATTGAAAATATCCCATCATTTCATTCTTGTCAGATGCGAAAGGTCATCACTCTGATTCGCTGCATGTTCCGAGATTTTTTTCATTTCCTAGCCTATTCCTCACTCCTCAGCAGCTCTTTCCAAAATGGTGGTCCTTATGGCTCACCTCTTCTGTTTTGCTGGTATTGCCATGTTAGAGCTTCAACTATTTTAAAAGCACAAACCCCTCCAAAAAAGTAATATCATGCTCAAAGGGATATTGAATTCAGATCTGCTGAGAATGAAAGAATGTCTTTCACACAGATGTTTCTCAAGGTTAGCTTCTATAGGCTGCCTGCCATATAAGAGGTCTGAAAAGTATTGCTTACTTCTATTAGAAAAATAATTCAGGAGGAAAAAAGAGGAGGGAATTAAATATCGTAATTGGTTAGTCTCTTAAGTGAGTTGTGTGTCAGCGTTGAAGTGAATTTTTCATTTTATTGTTCAGAAATGTTCTCTGTTTATGCAGAGAAAATTTACTGTAAGCTATTGCTATAAAGCTATTTAACCCATTCAAGTGTTAAAACATTGCACTGGTGCTTTTAAAATATTGTTCTCTTTGTGCAGTTTGACTTGTCTACTTGCATTTTAGCAGCCATAGGTTTGAGTCATTATGGCTCTTAACTAACTAACTAACTAACTAAATATATATATATATATATATATATATAAAATGTATGAAGTATATATATATATATATATATATATATATATATATAATTTACATAATACTGTATATGTGTGTGTGTGCTGTGTATATTTATTATGTATATATAAATGCACACACATGCATGTATAAATTTAAGAAAAATATGTTACGGTTATATATTGAATATATTTAATTTATGTTAATATATACATGTAAAAACGTATTTTTTAAAATATGTAATGAATGGCGCACATACACACAAACATATTATGTTAACAAAAGCTTTTATTTTGAATGTGATTAATGTTTGATAGCACTGATATATACATTATAAATATATTACAATATATATGACCGATTCTATATACTATATATATGAAATTACTATAAAGTTCCAATGGTTATATTTTTAACATATTATTTGAATTAATTTATTATTATTCTTTACTACTTGTTATGAATTACAAGATGTTACAGTCCATAACAATATAATAATTTATTTTAAAAAGTCTCTTAAATAGTTGAAAATCATGATTTCTTCATCATTCTAGTCGAATTATTTATTAAAAAGTATTTTTTTCCATCATGGATCAATGTGCAATCAAAATATTTTATAGTACTTTTCAAGTAATTTTCTTTACAAAAGCCCTAAATAGTTACTTACTTAATAATTCTACAAAATTATTATTATCATTTTTTTCTTAGAAAAATCTGTTTCCATAAATGTTGCGTTTACCTCTGTTACCATACAGTACCATATTTTGTCTTGAAATGGAATTGGAATTATCTCTCAGAATTGTGTAAGTTACAGGAAATGTCTAAAAACGTCTTACACCAAGTTAGTTTGTAGAACGTCAACTCTGTTACCACAATATCAAAAGTGAAATGGAATTTTTTACTGATCTCACATTGGGTTATTTAAAGGTCCATGTTTTCATGAGTGTCATGTTTTCTTAGCATTTATGCCAGCAAGTGGAGTTTTGGGGGAAAAAATAAAACTGTCAACTCTGTTACACTATTATCTGCATTTTTACTCTATGGTAACAGAGTTTGATGGTAACAGAATCGTCGGACACCAAATGTACCCGCAATAATAGAATCACCCATATATATTTTATATATTGTAAGATCACCAAATGTGGACAAGGAGTGTCTTATAGAAAGTGTCCTTTAAAAAATCTGTATTTTTGCAATTCTGTTTCAGTGACTCTGAAATTACACACTTCACCTTTAAGTATCATATCTCATTGCTTGGTTGAGGAAATACTGCATGTGCCATGGACTGTAGTCATGCCCTATAATCAGAGAGCCAATGGCACACAAAATGTAACAACTTGACTTCATGGTTTTAAATGTTGTCCCTCTGCATGTGTGTTTGTGTAAGTGTTGTTATGTGTGCATGCCCTGATGGATAGAATAGATTCGGTCCTCACATCCTGCACACCCCTTGCTCTAATCATAGCCTCCCTCTCTGACAAGATCACAGCTCTGACCACCAGCCCTTTGCAAAGCCACACAATAACACTCCAGCTAAAGCCTGACCTCTTATCAGCCTGGTATTTCCCGATAGAGGACAGTGCGATGAAGAAAGATTCACTTCTTGAAGGAATGATGGGATAGAGAAGGATTGATGGCTAGTTGATATCTTATATGTTTTTATTTTCTCTCTCTATCTTTTGAGCCAGTGCTTTGAAATGTGAGGCTTTTACTGGAAAATGACATCTGCTATCTGAACGTGAGCATCATTTTTTAGTGATTTAGAGGGTGTGATTAAAATGATGTTTATGTGAACACACATACTGTACTGTATCTGCCATATGATTGATCGATGTATTGGTATATTTATGCATTTATGGAATACTAATTTGCTGATTTGGTGCTCAACAAAAATGTATGTATTTGTTTATGCATTTATGTATTTGTTGTAACCATGTTTCAGGATTCTTTGTTGAAACCATTATTCAGTGTTCTCTGATGAATAGAAAGAACAGCGTTGATTTTAAAAAGAAACCTTTAACGTCTTTTTTGATGAATTTAATCAATCCTGGCTAGAATAAAAAAATGCCTTTCTTTTTGGAAAAATATTACTGTACTATAACTCTGAATGGTTGTGTATGGTCTTATATTGAATATTACATTTTGCATTTAGATTACTATGTTGTTGTTTAATGCTCACTTGCAGTAAACACAACGTATCTGAAACACTGTTAAATATTTAGCGCATTTAAAATGAATATCCGTTTTTCATCCTATGTATTATGATTGTGCGGTTAGTTGTTTTGTGGTTGTTATTTTGCTATATATTAATGTGCAAAAGCACTGCCTGAAAAGACACAGTGTTGCTGTTGAAAAGGCATAAACCTCTGCCAAATGTGTATGTGTGTGTAGAGCAATGACAGCTTGTTTTTTCGTTTTGTCTCTCTTAGGGAGCTCCTGGGTCACGACTTCACTGAAACTCACTATGAGAATGGCCTCCCTGTCACCCAAACCAGCAATCACACTGTAAGCAGGACTGAGACCTCTGTGTGTGCGCGTGTCAGTGTTTTTGTTTCTCACTGTCTCTGCTTTTCTCAGTGCTTGTATTTGTTTCAGCGTGTTTTATTTACTTGACCTGTAAAGCTTTATTTATATTTTAAAAGGGCAGAATGTTAAAAATCTAAATGTTCTATAAACAAGTCAATTAAGACACATTTGTTTAATGTGATTAATTCTATAAAAACGGAGTGAAAGAATTGCCCCAGGCAAATGCAAATAGATTACTGTGGACTCTGAACCAATAATGGGCACAATGATATTGATATAAAAATAACATTATACCGTAAAGTCATCTGCTGCAATAATTTACTGTCTTAAAATGTTCACTTTTCTCAAGTATCGGTGTTTGATGATTTGCAATTACTTGGATTATATCATGTAATGAGCCATGAAAGAAGATTGATAGTTCTAATTTATAAATGATTTGCTTTCTCAAAACAAATGTCAGTCATATTCTATACCAAAATTACATTTTTACATACATACAATAAATAGTACAATAAGCACATTTTGCATTTTGCATCTGTAATGTAAAAATGAATACTCCTGATTTTTAAAATTATATTCTGCAGTATAATATCTGAAGTATAGTATTTTTATTGCATAAAATTCTGCAACATAACTGCAATTTGTAATTCTATTTTTGGTTCAGCCCGCTATCATTGTTGTGCTATCTCTGTCTTTTATACACGTGAGAATATAAGCAGGCCCCATTAACGTACTAGAACACTCAAATCACAAATAAACAGCCTTATACAATGTAGCCAGTAAACAGTCTCATGCTGCCAGTAGAGATATTTTTTTGTTATGAATAATTCTTTCCTTATTTTCAATTCCTGCAAAACATTCAGTTAACGGGCAAAGAAGACTCTGGAGGTTCCATTGCGATATATTTTAGCTGCAGAAGGCAGATTTTATACAGACAATTTATTGCTAAGTCTTGCAGAAAGTTGTGAAAACTTGTCACTTATGTGCTTCCGTTGAATGTGGTTGAGGTGTGAAGTGCCGGGTTCAATCAGGGACGAGAGCGACTCGATATCAAAAAGTGTGACTCGGAATATAAGACAAAATTGCTCGATTTTTCACGCTGTCTGTTCATTGCAAAACAGTCTTGTTTTGCTCCACGCATCCCCAAAACCCGACTTACTGATCAGCCAGAAAAGGATACAAAACCACAAGCGAATTTCTTCAGCCGTAAACTGCTTTTCCTGACTGTTATGAAGGATCCCGAATCCACTCGCAGTCCCCGCACAAGCTTCACAAGCTTTGTAATTGCGTTTCCATCACTTGACAAGGGTTGATGGGAGTGAAGTCACACCCCTGATTATTTTTGAGCCCTTTTAACAGCTTCCAGCTGCCCCCTTGAGTGAGCAGCACAGGATGGGCGTACAGCTCACCATTGGGCGCTAACACACAAAGAGCTTTTGAAGGGAATGAGCAGTTCGCTTTAGTTACCACAGAGATCACAGCACCCCTCTCGCTCCCTGTTGTGATAGATGGGGTAATTCAATCTAGGATTTCTCCTTCTTTCTGTCTTTCTTTCCACTACCAGCATGCGGAAAGTAAAAAATGACAGAAGGGACTGATCCCTAAGCCAGCTGGTTAGCCGCACATTACGATCAGGTTGGATAAGGTTTCCCTTTTAGTAACCACACACACACACACAGACACGGTTTAATTAGCATTTTATTTATATCTTCATAAAAAAAGTCATTAAGCAAACCTTAGTCCTATCAAATCAAAGAAAATCAAATATTCATGAGTCCTACAGCGGGAAGATTAAACTGTCAGTGTGCAGGCTTCACATTATAGCAAATCAGTTTTATGTCTTAGTTCCAGTTATTGGAAATGAAAATATTCCTTATGATGGCCTGAAATGATGGCATGGAATGGATCTGTGATTAAATGCTGTGCAATTTTGATCTACTGACAACAAAAGGAAGCACTGACAGGAAGAAGAGGAAGTACTTCTGCTGATTTCAATCAAAACACACACACTCAATTAAATGTCATATATAAATACTGGACAGTCCATGATGACAATAATAATTTTAGATAAAACAAAATGAACCCTAAAACTTACAGCTTCAGTCTTTAACTTTTTGGGGTTAAAAATGAGCAAGTACACAACCAGCCAGTGTTCTACCGCCTTTAGTCCGATTCGCAAAAGCTAACTTATAATAACACATAAAAATGACAATTGCTAAAGCGTGATTTATCATGTTCTTTTTGTTTACCATTAGCGATGCCGTTTTATTCTACAATAGTAACATGTGTCGTATCATACAAGCCAATATATCTCAGCATTGTACAGTCTATATGTGTCGAGCCAAGTTTGTTAGATCCATTTTGGGCTTAAAGCAGTGCATTCTGTATAGTATGATGTGTGTATGTGTGTAATATGAATGACAACTGCTTGAAAACATTCAGTCCTCTGCTGTGGCCTCGTTGAACATCAGATGCACTTTTTTCACCCCCTTTTTGATGAATATGCATATGCTTCTTATTTCTCACCTTCTGTTGGAAAGTACAGTATGTATATTTGGAAGCAGGGATTGTCAAATGTTGTCTTTAGAGACACGTTGATTTGTGTCTGTCGTGCGCGATCATCCATCTTTTGCTTCCTGTCTGTTCAAATAAATGAACTAATTTCATGGTCTGACCATTCATATAAGCTTTTTTTAATAGCAGAAAGACTATCGCTTGTACGTATTTTGGATCTGTTTCAGTAGAGTTAAATGGAGCGATTATTTTCCAAATGTTAGCGGTAAACTCCTGAGGGAAGTTTTTTGGTGCTGCAATCAAAAAGAGGCAGACTAATTAAGTCCAATAAACCTGAAAGCCAAAAATGTAACAAATGTAATTGTGATTTACAGATGTACTCTTTTTACTACTAATTAGATAGATGTTCCATTAACTCGGTTTTGCCCATTTTATGAACAACATTAACTCCGCAGCCGGTCTCTTAAGCAAACTGCTCCCTCTTATCTCGTTTTCTCTGCATTGCCTCCAGTAATCTCTTTCTCTGCTTCCTTTTCCAGGATCATTGCTTCTATCACGGGAGGGTCAGAGGTCACGCCGACTCTTGGGTCGCTCTGAGCACATGTTTGGGAATGAGGTATGTCATGTCTCGCATAATTGGATTCTCTTCAGACACAATACGCTCAATTCATTCTGTCACATGTCTTAGGAAGGTTAAAATGCCTCATGACTTAGTGCGATAAGCATGTAGACTGTTTGATTGTACGAGCATCTTGGGAGCATTATGACTCTTTGTTTTTTTTTCAGTTAGTTTTGTGAATAAGACTTTGTGAGTAAGTGTTTATGGGTTTGCATTGAAGCATGAAAGTACAAAATGCTCCATAGAGTGAAAGAACATGTAGTTGATGCTCTGCGTTTGTGCTGGCAAAAAGTCGGCCATCTTTAATTTTGCAAATGCAGCACAATTTTGTGTGCTTCATTTGTGAAGAGCGGAAATGTTGTGGCCAGGTTATTGAATATAAGCACTGATGACTAATGCTGTGGCCCTACCAGAATGTTAATAGTTTGTTGTGCTCAGTCCTCTTTCAGCACTCAAAGCTTCCTCTCTACATATAAACAATATCCACAAACAGCCTTGAAACTGCATGCAGGTCTGTTCCTGCTGAATCTAACTCTAATGCCCAGAGATCCAAACCGAACATCTGTGTCTTTTAAACATACACAAGTGACTGCTTTAGAAGTTTCACAAACCAGATGCATGATAATAAATGAAGGGAAAGAGAAGAGTTTAATTAAATATTTTTATTGATGAATAGTCATTAATACATTATGTAAACATTAGTTCAGTTTTTTAACTTTAATTAATGATTTATACTTCATATACACCTATTGTAATATTTACATATTTGTGATTATAATTCAAGAGTATAATTATTTACAATACACAATGAACACCATACTAAATCTACAGTACTTCATGTGATGGACTATATTTAAGGTGCATTTTATTATATAAACCTAAGAGTATTAGTAGACTTAGGTAGGGTAGATAGAATGTGTACATACGTTCAAATTATCCTATACTCAGTTTGTCTGTTGAGGAACCATCAAATAAAGTGTTTATATTTAGCATATAAAGGGTACCATCAAAATAATCCAACTGATATTACAAAATAAAATCAAAGCAACTGTGTCAATATTACACATTCATCTTATCTGATATCTGATTGCATGACCGTTTGAGAAAAAAGTTGTATTATTATTATTACTTACTTATAAGTGGTATTTGTCTGCTTTAAGTAAAGTAACATCATTAAAATGGAAAGATCTGAGACTTACAATACATTATATCTATGAGAAATATAATCCATTGTAACTAGAATCATGGATGAATCTTATTGTGTGTTATAAATTTTCACACTCTTAAAGTGACCTTATTATGCTATTTTAAATGAGTCTCTAAAAACAGGTTTACATGTATGCAAGGTCAAAAAACATTTTAATTATATAAAATAGATTTAATTTTACCCCATTTCTGAATGATTCGTAAACGACTCATGTGAAGCAGTTCGAAGAATCAATCTGTCTAAACCCCGCCTTTCTGTGAGCCCTTACTGCTGTGATTGGTCAGATGGTGCAGTCCTTTATGATTGGTCTACTGCTACAACGGTCCACAGAGTTTGTACCAAAACTATACTTTCTGACATTACTAGAGGTGCTTTCTGAGAGAATACGTTAACTACTGTAGTTAGCAAGG
>JAUMHP010000052.1:20142914-20175392 GCA_032361065.1 Enteromius trimaculatus | reverse complement strand
TTATTTACAGACAGGAGGGGGGAACATGATGTGTCAGGTGTTGTCAGTACACCAGTAGAGCCATGCAGTTTGAGAAATGTTCTAAGAGATCTGGTATAAATGGAGAACAGCAGGGTGCCCAGCACTGAGCCCTGTGGAACCCCACCGCTAAGGGTGCAGCTGTTTTTCAGCTTACTGGGTAAGAACTAAGAGAGACATAAACCAAAAATAAAGCCAGAAAGAACTTTTTCCGGTCTAAAAAAATCCAGCTGCTAGCATGAGATCAGAAGTGGCTGACAAAAGCACATAATTTATGGCAAGGATAGTAGTTTAAGTATGGAGAATTGGTTTGAATCTTAATTGAAATGAAGTGGGTTAAGTGACCCCTTGCTTCTGGTGCAATAGAGGAAAGGTAAGATAGAAGTATAGAAAAAAAATTGCTTAGTATAGACAGGAAGAAATTGTTTTTTTTTTTTTTTTTTTAGTTTTTTTTTACCTTATTTTCATGATAATCGTGTTACTGAATTCATTATAAATCGATGTTCAGCTGCATCTGCCTCAGTGTCTGTGGCTGACTGTATTGGATATTTTCCATCTTATTTCTACTAGTGCCTCTTTTGTTTTCCATCATTTTGACACATAAAAATATTCCTTTTTAAAATGCTCTATAGGCACCCCTTTCCAAAGGTTTTCAGCCGCTGTAGCAAAAAAGACTTGGACAACTACTTCCAGAAGGGAGGAGGAATGTGCCTGTTCAACATGCCCAACATGAAGGATCTGGTCGGTGGCAAGAGGTGTGGAAACGGCTTTGTAGAGGAAGGGGAGGAGTGTGACTGTGGAGAACCAGAGGTGATTTGTGCCAAAATTAATTATTGAATGGAATTACTTATTGATTTAAAGAATATTGAATCCGACCAATCATGAATTAGTCATTTTCAGGGAACAGTAGTGGATATGAAATACATGTAATAAATCAAAAATTTGATAGTTAATATATATTGCAATTGATTATGCATTTTTTGCATTTATTATTAATTCATGGAATACTTGATATATTTATGCAGTGTATTGCTTTTATAATTTTTATTGCAAAGGAGTTTTGCCTAACCAGGCCGAAAGTTTTGTTTTTATCACACGGAAGGTCCAAACACAAATGCTAGAACATAAGTATTTGAACTACAGCAGAAAAACGGTGCCGTAACAAAGTGTGACAGATGAAAGCGTATGCGTTTTTATGTTTACTTGCATGCCTGTATGTGTGTGTAGAGAGAGAGAGAAAGAGGAGCGTCCCACCTTGCTGCAAAGCCGTGTTTGACAGGCTGTCAGTGCGCATATAATGGCTGGGTGATTTGCCATCTGGTGCAGGTAGACTGAGGTAGCGTCTGTAACTCCTAGTCAATACATAAACACCTGGACTACTTTTCTGGATTTTACATGCTGCCAATACCATATTCAGTGAAACAATACCTCAACTATCACCTGACAGAGAAAGCTAGGTTCCGGCACTGAACTGTCATACACTTTTGTTCTAACCTTTTAATCTAAACCATCATCTACCGGCCCTCTCTACTTCCATGAATACACAGAAATAGATTTGACAGTACAAGCCTGTCATGTACGCATGTCTTTTTTCATTATAGTCACTGAATCACACCATTTATTTATTTCTAGTGCAGTAATCATAGCTGTCAGTCGCACTTGATGCTCTAAAACCATATCAAGCAGAATAAAGGTTGCTGTGTGTGTTTATGTGAGACCGAGAGAGATTGTGTGTGTGTGTGTGTGTGTGTGACGGAGCGTATATGTGTGTTATGGCTGTTTCCTTCTCATTAACCACCCTAAAACACACTTCCTCCCCTTTCCCTATTCATTTTCAGCTGTACGGTATAATTACTGGCCGTCAGACGCCTCCACTCTGTATATATCAGTGCCATACATGTCAAACATTTCTAAATGCATCTATCGTCCTGTGGAATTTCTATTCTCGCTTTATTATTTTCCGCACTTTAATCATAGTGTGCAAACAGACACTTTTATAGTGCGTGTGTGTGTATACAGTACACACATTATGCATATGTATACTGTATTTATTGTGTTTTCACAACTTGCTCCAAGTTGTTGACCATGTAAGTCAAGGACCTTATGTTGATTCGCTTTGGTAGCCTTTATCAGAAGTACCTTATGGGTGTGTATGTGTGTGTGTGCTTGTGTGTGTTTTCTGGCTCCCGCAGGAGTGCACCAATGATTGCTGCCACCCCAGCAATTGCACTTTGAAGGTGGATGCACAGTGTGCCCACGGGGTCTGCTGTGAGGACTGCAAGGTGCCTAACTATTTATCTGTTTATTTATCTATTTATTTATTTATTTCTCTCCCGCTGCTTCCCTCTCTCACTCTGTTCTGACTCTCACTTAGTATGTTTCATACAAGTGGTCAAGGCTTAGAGAGTTAGCCTGTCCCTGTTAACCCATGCTGGTACAAGTCATAACTACAGCACCTGGCCCCAAAAGGCATCTTTTCCTATTGAAACCATTGCAAATGTGCTGTGTATTTTAAAGAAATAGCATTTTTGTAATCAGCATTAATTTAATTGTATTAGAGATTTTTAATTAATTATTCACTTATTAATTAGTGTTAGTTAATGCATTAACTAATGCTATTTTATATGATCTTATTGGAAAGTGTATATGTATTTACTTTATGTGTTGCTCAAAATAGTGAAGGCCTTGTCTGTGTTATCTACATTTTAGAGAAGCACCTGGTATCAGTTTCATATCCACTTTTTCTCTGTAGTTTGCCCACCGCCTCTCTTTTTCTTTCATCAAAGTCTCCTTACTGTGCCCTCTGCCCACAGCTGAAGCAGGCTGGGACCATGTGCCGTGGAGCAGCCGGTGCCTGTGATCTGCCGGAATACTGCACAGGAGGTTCTCCCTACTGCCCTTCTAACGTTTACCTCCTGGATGGGTCACCGTGTCAGTATAGCCGTGCATACTGCTATAATGGCATGTGTCTGACCCACGAACAGCAGTGCCTGCAGCTGTGGGGTTATGGTAAGATGCATGCTGTCTAGGATGTCTTTAGCTTGCAGGGAATTTATATTTGTAATGCACTAAATGCATTAAATTTATCAAAAGTGACAGTGAAAACATTTATGATGTTTTAAAGGAATTTTACTTAAAATAAATGCTGTTCTTTTTTAACAACCTTTTTTCTTTTAACATTGATAATAATAAGAAATTTTTCCTGACCAGTAAATCGGCATATTATAATTATTTCTGAGCGATCATGTGACACTTGAAGGCTGGAGTAATGTCAGCTGAAAACTCTACACTAAAATACACTAAAATAGAAAACATTTATTTAAAATTTTAATAATATTTAATTTTTTCAGATCAAATAAATGCAGCCTTGTTGAATGTAAAACAAATTGACCAAAACTTTTATTTTATTCTATAATGCCATAGTACTTTTAAACCAATTGTGTTTAATCATCAGAACACAATGGTAATGAATGTTTATGTTCGTCATATGATAACATTTTTAAGTATGGTACTGCCAAAAAAGCATGATAATAGTATGATGGTACCATGTTCAAATAACATGGCAATAGTATAGTACTTCTCTGTCAAATGTGACCCTGGACCACCTAACAAACCACACAACTTTCAGATGTCAGAAATGTCCCCTTTAAACCAACCTTTCAGAAGAAGTTTTAGAATCCTAATCCACCCTTTCAGTGTTTAGTCAGCACTAATGATCAAATGCAGTTTGATGTGGATTATGTAGTGAGAGCTCATGGCATTTGGCTGTACACCTCTAGTGTGTTCTGGGCTTATGTTCAGTCAGGCTCTTTGGCTGTCAAACAGTCACAGATCACACACAGCAGATGTACTTGTCATTTGTGGGGTGAAGGGGTGTTGACATGTTTGATGTTCACTGTGTGTAAGGGACTGTTTTTTAATCAATGGTTAATGTCTAACATGGTATGATAGTATAAATTAAAATGGTGGTAATTAAATTTTTTTTTTTTTTACTTTTACTCACTTAAAACACTTTAGCTTCAGTTAAATACAATTCTCTCTGACCAAATATTAGCTGGTGGCATGATACCAGCAGATCAATATTCACACTGTGAGTCTGTTTGAGTCTCCATCTCAAATTGACATTTCTCAGAGGTAATATAGGTTTAACTAAATAAGTAAATTTGTCCAGGTGCACAGCCGGCACATGACGCCTGTTTTCAGGATGTGAACGCAGCAGGGAATGCCTTTGGAAACTGTGGCAAGGACATTCATGGCAACTACGTGAAGTGTGAGAAGAGGTGAGGTGGTACTGTATTTTAGTATTTCAAGCAGCTATACAAGCAATAGTACATGGTCTCTGTTGACCCAAAGTGAAATCTGCAATTTTTACAAATAGCAATTTGGTCTTGGACTTCTTTAAAAGTGTTAGAGCGCAATTAATTGTCTTGTGACTTCACCTATATATCAAAAAGAACAAACTTGTACATTACAAAGAACAAGCCAATATATTAAAAAAAGAAAAGAACAAACTAGTTTAAAAGGACAGCACTGCAGGCTTTTTCAAAGTTAGACCATTTTTTATGCTTATTCATCACTCTTGAAACAAATGCAATTTTTTTTCATCATATTATTATTTAATATGCTTTCTTTGATGTATTTATGCTGATTGAGCAAAGGTGACTAGTGATCCTGCATGCCTTTCCATCACTAATATCAAATATCCCAACAGTGATGCCAAATGTGGTAAGATACAGTGCCACAGTGCTGCCAAGAAACCAAAGGGAACCAATGCTGTGTCCATAGACACCACTATCCGCACAGATGGCATTGAGGTGAAGTGCCGGGGCACATATGTTTACAGCACACAAGATGGGCAAGGCGACCTTCCAGACCCTGGACTGGTCATGACGGGAACCAAGTGTGGAGAGGGGAAGGCAGGATTTTTTAAATATTTATTTTTATTTAAGGTATTTATTAAACAGCATACAGTGGGTACGGAAAGTATTCAGACCCCCTTAAATTTTTCACCCTTTGTTATATTGCAGCCATTTGCTAAAACCATTTAAGTTCATTATTTTCCTCATTAATATACACAGCACCCTATATTGACAGAAAAACACAGAATTGTTGACATTTTTGCAAAAAACAAAAACTGAAATATCACATGGTCCTAAGTATTCAGACCCTTTGCTCAGTATCTATTAGAAACACCCTTTTGATTGAATGCAGCCACAAATCTTTTTGGGAAAGATGCCACAAATTTTTCACACCTGTATTTGGGGATCCTCTGCCATTCCTTCTTGCAGATCCTCTCCAGTTCTGTCAGGTTGGATGGTAAATGTTGATGGACAGCCATTTTTAGGTCTCTCCGGAGATGCTTAATTAGTTTTAAGTCAGGGCTCTGACTGGGCCACTCCTTCATTATTTTAGCTGTGTGCTTAGGGTCGTTTTGTTGGAAGGTTCTGAGCACTCTGGAGAAGGTTTTGGTCCAGGATATCCCTGTACTTGGCCTCGGTTTCAACCAGTCATCCTGTCCCTGCAGCTGAAAAACACCCCACAGCATGATGCTGCTACCACCATGCTTCACTATTGGTACTGTATTGGACAGGTGATGAGCAGTGCCTGGTTTTCTCCACACATACCACTTAGAATTAGGTCAAAAACTTTTATCTTGGTCTCATCAGACCAGAGAATCTTATTTCTCACCATCTTGGAGTCCTTCAGGTGTTTTTTTAGCAAACGTCATGTGGGCTTTCATGTGTCTTGCACTGAGGAGAGGCTTCCGTCGGGCCACTCTGCCATAAAGCCCAGACTGAGTGATGGCTGACTTTCTACAACTTGTTCCATCTCCCGACTGCATCTCTGGAGCTCAGCCACAGTGATCTTTGGGTTCTTCTTTCCCTCTCTTAACAAGGCTCTTCCCCCACCATTAGCTCAGTTTGGCTCTAGGAAGGGTTCTGGTCGTCCCAAATGTCTTCCATTTAAGGATTATGGAGGCCACTGTGCTCTTAGAAACCTTAAGTGCAGCAGAAGTTTTTTTGTAGCCTTGGCCAGATCTGTGCCTTGCCACAATTCTGTCTATGAGCTCTTCAGGCAGTTCATTTGACCTCATGATTCTCAGTTGCTCTGACATGCATTGTGAGCTGTAAGGTCTCAACTGTATAGACAGGTGTGTGGCTCAAGTCCAATCAGTATGATCAATATACCCACTGTATGTACTAATCAAGTGGATGTGTCTCAAAATATAAGTATTTTGAAAAAAGCATGCATATTATGTTTTGCATTGAAGAGTTGATTTATTCTGTCGTTAGGTGTGCAGAGATCGACAATGTCAAAATGCCTCTTTTACTGAGTTACACAACTGCATCGCTGGTTGCCATGGCCATGGGGTAAGTGGTCGTTAAAAAAAAGATAAATATTAACTATATTTTTACTTACTGTATGTTTAACTGTATTAATAATTATTTACTTTACTACAGATAAAAAAACATATTGCAAAAAATGTATAACATGTAGAAGAGGTTATGTAAATACTGTACTGGAGAAGAAATTCTGATTAAGAAAATTATTTACTTGATTTGTTGCTGGCAATATTTGTTATTTATCATTGTCAGTGCTGCAGCAACTGGAAGACACTAGTGATGCAAAAAAGGTTTTTTTATGGATCATGTAAGCGCTTCTCTTATATTAAGGCTAAATAAAGGCAACATCTTAGTATTCCTTCTCCCTTTGAGTTCCTCTTTAACCCAGATTGACTCATTGTGGATTTCACACCTCTAAATCCCTTAAAACCGCCCTCTGGGTCGCTCATTTCCCGACACATAGCGCCTCTAATAAAAACCAACGCTTTTCTTATATTAGCAGAGCTATAGCATTTGATTTGTGTATTTTCTGGTCAAATAGTCGTAAACAGCCTCCAAGCCATATAAACTCAAATTCTCTGTTTCCTAATCCCTTTGCCCTCCCTCTGTCTTTCTCTTTTGTCAGCTTTTCTTTTATTTCTTTATTTCTTGCTTATTTACCCAGTCGCTTTTCAAAAGGGCAGCCAAATACGACAGGTCTTCGAGGGGAGATTAAAGATTCAGAAACTGCCTTTTTATTATTCATTTGCATTATCATTTGATTCATATTGATTGTATGGTTTAGGCAAGTGTGGATGGAGAATAAAGTGAGTGATCGTGCTGCTTGCACACAGTACATTCTCTCTCCTTTCCAATGTTCCTGTCTTGCCTCTGGGTTAGATTGAAGCGTGTAAAATATTCTCTGTTAAAAGAAATTCCATTAAGATGAAAGGCGGTATATTCTGTATTTGCCCTATACTCTAAAAGACATGATGGAAAACCTTCTTTGCAATGGCGGCAATGAAAGTGAGGATAGGTAAATGTGTGTGTGATTAAAAAAAAAGTTAAAACTGACTCAAACAAATGTATATTGAAACCAAACAGTTATTTGTGGTGTGCCTAAAGGCAGGATTTCCGTTCATGTAGGATGAACTACCTCTTTAAGGTCGAACATCTGCACTTGAAAGGCTTGTGAAAGTTACACCCCAAACTTGCAGATGGAAGTTCTCATCCGCACTAATTCCTGTGTGTGTGTCATGTTGTTTTACATGCAGGTGTGTAACAGTAATGGGAACTGCCACTGTAACCGTGGGTGGGCTCCTCCTTTCTGTGAGAAACCAGGACTCGGAGGAAGTGTGGACAGTGGACCTGTGCAGTATGACAGTGAGTTCACCTTCAGCTTTCAGCGCTCTCACTTATTTCTCTCCTATTCTTTAATCCATCTTATAGATAGATTTATCTGAGATTTTATCACTTGTGTGCTCTCTCTCGCTCTCTTTCTCACTTTCCCTTTCTTCCTCACACCTCTTATCAGATGTCACCTTGACCATTAATCTCTACCGTCCGGCTTTTCTTTCCAGGACTCAGACCAATGATATCTTTGCTTGTTGAAACATTTCAAGAGCAAATCTAAGAATTAATGAATTTAGGTAAAACCTGAGATAAGGAAACACTAGTCACTATTAACTAGTTGCTTATTTGTGTATGTATTACTAATATATGTGACCTTGGAACCCAAAACCAGTCATAAGGGTCAATTTTGTGAGATTTATGTATCATGTTATATTTCCATTAATGCATGGTTTGTTAAGACAGAACAATATTACAATAATACAAGTATTGAGAAAATTGCTTATAAAGTTGTACGAATGTCCTTAGCACTGCATATTACTAATCAAAAATTACATTTTGCTATATCTATTGCTATGTATAGTAGAATACGGTAACAACATTTAACTAAACATCATCATAGTGAGATTTTTTAAACTGAAATACGCAATAAACATTCATTTAACAACATTCCATGTGACATCCAACCCTAATAAACATAATTGATAAGAAAAACCTAAGAAAATAGTATAGGAATTTACAGTTTTTACAGTTAAAATCATGTCTTTTTTTTACAAGATTGCTACACACACTAACATTCAAAAGGTAGGAACTTTTTAAAGAAATTAATACTTTATTCAGAAAGTGCCTATTAAATTCAGAAGTGACTGTAATGAAAATATTTTAATATATATATATATACTTTAAACAGATGCTGTTCTTTCTATTCAACTTTCTTTTTTTTTTAAAAAATCCACAAAAAAGGAGACCCCCTCTGCGAAGTTTTGGAGAACGAGCCAGGAAGAGTTCTGATTTTAGAAGTTCCTGCTTTCCTGCTCTCGCGTCTGACAGCATTTTATCTGGGTGGCTGTCAGCGGATCCTGCGGTCATCTTGAATATCCAGTGAGCAAAAGACCTCTGAGTGCACTCAGGTCTTCCTTGGGCAACCGGGAGAAAGAGCAAAATTTCCCACCGTTGCTGAAGCGATCTTCGGAGTGTCGAACTGGCTGTGCGTTTCTGGGTGCAGGCGTTTCCTCACCTCTTCGGACTGACATGATCATTGTCTCGCGTGTCTGGGCCGAGTACACGCTGAGGCAGCTTTTGTGGATGGTCAATGCATTCATTGTGAGCGTATGACCATGGCTACCTTGAATCCTGTCTCCACGAGACCACCCCTCCTCGTGTCCTTCCCGCCTGGGGGACTTCCAGGTGTCCGTTCAGAATGTTCCGCCCGGGGTAACAGTCGTGCGGACTTCTGATGCATTGCGTAGTCCCGTGGTCCTCCCGGACCCGATCTGGGGACCGTGCCGTCGCCCTACATGGTCTGCGGCACGCTCCCTTGGAGCCTTCAGTCTAAAACAGGTCTAAAAGTATCTGGTGCTGAAGGACAGCGTTCCTAATCATTGCGCTGGCCTCCTTTAAGAGGGTAGGGGACCTACAAGCCTTCTCTGTCAATGAAAAGTGCCTACAGCTCGGCCCGGCTGAAAACTTGGCCAGCTTGTGCCCAGGTTCCTACCACCCCTTTCCGCGATCAGGTAGTGAACCTGCAAGCTCTTCCCCGGGAGGAGGCAGATCCAGGCTTAGAGTAGCTGTGTCCTGTATGCGCTCTGAAAGCGCCGATACACTGACCACACTTGAGCCTCAGACGCTCCAGCAGTTCTTATTTGCTATTGCAGACAGCAGAAAGGGAATGCTGTCTTCAAACAGAGGTTGGCTACTGGGAGGTAGATGCCATCTCCCCGTCTCAGGGAGGAGCCGTGCCCCTTATGAAACATCCTTTGCATTGGTCACTACTCTAGCAGATATCTGTAGGGCTGATATCTGTAGGGCTGCGTGCTGGGCGACACCCAGCACCTTCGCCAGGTTTAACAACCTCTGTGTAGAGGCCGTGTCTTCTCGCGTCCTCACTGAGGACAGCAGGTGAGCAAGGGGACCGGCTGGTGCCGGCTTGCTGCGCCACTCCTATGGGATCCGTGCGCTTAAAACATCTCAGTGTTCCCTTAACTGTGCGGAACCTGAGTCCTCCCTGCCCCGCAGTTGGACCTAGAGCGGAGTAGCTCTGCCTGTGCTACCTCTGGGTCTCCTTCGCCCAGTAGGTGTGGAAACAAATCTCAATATTTCAGCCAGAAGGCTGTGTTTCCCTTCAGTTATATCCATAATCTTATCGATATATTGTAATCTTTTATTCCACATGCGAGAACTGTGTGTTAAGTCATGTGCTCCACCCTCAACTGCTTCTTCGGCACCACATAAAAGCAACTCTGTGTGCCCCCCTCCTTGGCCCACAGAGGGTTGGGAAGGTTACGTGCAGATTCCTCTGCTGACGAACATGAAAAGCATCTCGCCAGTCGTCAGGGGGTCGTGGACTGTTCCATGGGTGTTCCCATATGGAACATTGAAGTGATTCGACTGAAATGGTAACGTCTAGGTTACGAACGTAGCCCACGTTCCCTGAAGGAGGGAAATGAGACGTTACATTTTCTTGCCATGACTCTGAGGTTGTGCTGACACCGGCTTGGCTCTTCAGCGAAAACCTGCATGTGCACTCCGCTCGTGCCCTTTTATACTCACGCAGTGATGAGGTGCACCTGAGCGCAATCAATATTCATTGGCCTTTTGTATAAAGCTCAAAGGCAATTGGTCTCTATGGCAAGTTCCCATATGTAACGTCTTCGTTCCCTCCTTCAGGAAACGTGGGTTATGTTTGTAACCTAGACACTTTGCCATCACAGCAATAAATTATATTTCAAATTATATTCAAATAAAAAGGCTGTTTTTTTAAATCTTAAGGATATTTCATAATTTAAATGTTTTTACTGTATGTTTCTCAAATAAATGTAGCCTTGGTGAGTAAAAAGAACTTCAAAAACATGAAAAAACCTCATGATACTAAATGTTTTCAAAATAGTTAGACAATTTTATGCATAAATGGCATAATTAAAAATTAAAAGACACAGTTAATATCATTTCCCATTCACGTGCCGCTTTGGAAATAGAAGGTCAAGTGTCCACTGGTTTTGTGTTGCACGTTTTAGAAATGTTGTAAGTCATTTGGGTTTTCTATTCATTTGCTAGATACTGCTATAAAGTGGTATGCTATGTTAGTTTTCTATTCTGAACATAGCCATAGACATTATTATAGTACATAGTAAATGCAGTGCACACAAGATCTATTATTCAGAGTGGCAGATATTTGGCAAGCACTTCTCTTTGTGTTTGCTGTTGACCCTTGTCTAACAGTCGCTGTATGTTCTATATCTGTCCTCAGGTCAGATGGGATTGGTTGTTGGGCTGCTCTTTGCTTTTCTAGTGCTTCTCCCTGCTGTACTTATTGCCTTCTACTGCATCAAGATAAAAAGCTCCTACTACCACAAGTGGAGAACACAGAAAGAGAAGAGCAAAGCTAGCAGGTATTATTGTAGCAACACACACATATACTCGCGCAGTGCTTTTACAAAGTGTTCAGACCCTTTCACTGTTTTGTTAAAAATGTTATGTACATCCATTTACACACAAACCACCACAGTTTCAATGTGAAAATGGCTTCATGGAAGTTTGAATGGATTAATAGCAGAATGCTAAAATCTCAGACCATACATCGAGCGCAAATGTGTCCTGTTTCTTTTCATCATCTCTAGAATTAATTTTTTAGTCCCATTATGCAAATTTGATTGGACATGATTTTAGAAAGGTACACCTGTATGTATTTGTACATGCGGCACGGTGGAGAAAAAGCCTAAAAAAGGTCTTTGAAGTTATGAAAGAACTTTATTAGTTGAAATAGTAAAACATGTCTGGCCAGTCAAGGCTGCTAAGAGTGCAATGGCCTTCGGTATTGTCAGATGGAAGACGTTTTTGAGCCATTCATCTTAAAACTGACTGTTAGGTGAAGTGAGCGATTTCAAGCTCTTTTAGAGGTACCACCTGTGGCATGCTGAGTGATTCAGCACAATATTATCTTTTTCAAACTGATTCCTAGAGTTTGAATTGCTTATATTTCTAGACATAAAAGTGACAACAGCATATTCTTTGCTTCCTCGAGCCCATCCGTCAAACACAAGGATATTTCTCAAGGATGTAAGTCAGACCATCTCTTTTGCTGGAGCTCGTGATTTTATAACTAATATCAAATTTCTTGATGGCTTTGAACAAAGCCAACATTTGTTGACAGAAACAATATTGATATAATAAACACATTGATTTTAACCACACAAAAAAAAAAATCCTTGCTATTGACTTTGGGGTCATTATAGATGGGCTCTTTCAAGCCAAGGTTGATGAGAAATGGGTTCCGTCCTATCACAACTGGCTGATAGAAGGAATTTTCTTTTTAGGCAATGTAGATGTCATGGCTTTTGGAGTACTTTTATGGAACTGCAGTACAAAATTCAGTTGGAAAACCATTCATTCCTGAGGCTTTGCCATTTTTCAGCTGATTAATGCCATTGTAATAGAAGCCATATTTCTTCAGCAGATATTGGTTTCTCAGATAATATCTTCATCGTTCCTATATCCAATATCCGAATTCCTCTGCTCAAGGAGCGGCTCATACCACTGACCTGCTAAATTATACGTTTTCGAAAAAGACAATTGGTCAATCCTTCTTTGATCCGTAATGCTTTTCTACTTTATTTTAAACAAAGATTCCAAATCTACTTTGAAGAGATTTCCTTTTCCTATGTGTTTCCCCATATCACATATTGTTATCTTTTAAAGACAAGTACCCCTTCTGTTCATTTACACAATTATGGATATTATCTGGCCCCTTAGATAATATTACCTCAGTGATCCCCTCTGCCCTTATCTATATGAGTTGATTTTAATGTTCTTTTTTTGTGGTTATTATCAGTCTATGTTTCAGATTTTAATCAAGGTATTTTAGAGACGCATTGTGCTTTGTTAAATATGTTCAAACAATTGTTTGTGACCTGCTTTATAAAGGACTTTTATAAGAAATAATAGTAGCTGTTCTACAAAGTGCAAGAGTTCTGTCTTTCATCTGAGGCCCTTTAAAAATATGCGATTAGTTCAGCTGTCAGTATCCTTTGAAATCTAATTATGTGATCTCTCCTCACATTTGCTGAAAACAGCAGCTGCGCAGAGATAACTGAGGTTACTTCCCCAGTCATTAAAAACATTAAAAGTTATTCAGATTAGGTAAAGTATTATCCTTTCTTCTAGTCAGTAGCAAACCAGGTCACATTTGGCACAGAGATATTCCCGGCACGTACAGTACTGTCTCTCACTTCAAACAATTACTGATATACATCTGCTAACATCAAGGTTTCAACTTTTGATTTACGCAAAAATGAAGATTCTCATTCTTCCATTCCAAGCATTTTTTTAATTTCTTCACTGTAACATAAAGATATTTTAAGAAGTGGTTTTGTTTTTTTTATATAATAGAAATCAATAGTCATCAAAACCATTTAGTTCTCAACATTCTATAAAATATCATCTTTTATGTTCCACAGAAGAAAGAAAAAGGTTTAGAAGGGAAATGGTGAGTAAATGATGTAAAAATGTTCATTTTTAGAGAACAGTGCCTTTAAGGCAATTCATGTAAGACTTTAAATCCCAGAATATCTCCTGCAGCTTTACAACGGACTTGCTTAAATCTGTTATGCATCAGTGTAAAATAAAAAAGCAGAGGTCTACCACTTTCAAACGCCGTAGCAAAGATGGCACTGTGTATTTCCCATGTACTGTATTTCAGGAAAAACTCATTGGTCAACAACATTCTGATGTTTATGCTGCTTTTTGCTTGTAAAAAATTAACACCTGGGAACAAATTTAGGTATTTTAATGGGTCACAGCCACGTATCAATTCAAATTTAATTGAATTGTAATTGCATATATGGAAACAGGAAACAGCTCAAGGGCAAAAAATTTTTATGATAGGGCTGCACTAAAACTTACAGTATGTGACAATTCGGGGGGTTTTAAGGATGATGTCATCGTGCACAATATTTTATTTCACTGTTTTGAAATTCATTTTCTAAAAAGTCATCTATATTATTTTTCTAATGATTTAAGAATGTTATATTATAATATTGTCATTGTTTTATTTGGTTATTTTATCTCTAACAAAACAAAATTGTAGTCAGTTTGGAAACTTTGCGCCACCTGGCAGTAGTTTTGTGAACGGCCTTAACACGCAACTGAATTAAAGTTAATTCCGTGGCCCTGTGGCGGCGGTACACGCGGCGGTAATAGGCGTTTTGGTTGTCCTCCTACTGTAAGTGATGTTGATAAACTTCAGGGAGGAGCATGCATAAATAATTAGCCACGGCTGATTTCCTCAATCAGCCTATTTCGTTTCTATCCAATCAAATCTAAATGCCTCCACCTTAAATAAGTCAGTTTCCTTCCCTTCTGTATCTCGTTATGCATCCCTCCTCCACCCCTTCTTCGCCTTCGTCCCCACCTTCCTCCACTGGGGGTCCGCCGATCTCCCGGCTCACCCCTGGACAGCACGCAAAACACGCTTCGCTTCATTCGTATTATGAGGAAGTGCAAAATTGTGAAATTCAATTTAGAAAATAATATTTGTGCACGCTCAATGTTAGACAAAAAAAAAAATAACATATTCTCTCTTTTTGATTAAAATATCTGCACCTGATAAAGATCTGCGTGTGATCATTTTATTTGACTACTAACCGCAGCTGCAGAGAAGCGTTATTTTCAGCAACAGGCTTTAGGATTGGCAGGCAACATGACAGAGGTTGAATAGAGCCAAATATAGAGTGATCCTCACAGAAAGCCTGCACACAACCTCTTGTCAAGAGAAAAGATTCTTCATTCTGTGTCAGAATGACCTGGAGCACAAAGCCAAGATGATCCTGGATTGACTTTGGGACAAAAAATTTCTTGAGTGCTCCAGCTAAAATGACCCCATAGAAATACTGTCGACAAACTCTTCACAACCAAGCTGAAAAAGTTTGAAGGGATCTGCAAGGACGAAGGGGTGGGAAAAAATCCAGGTGTGCAAATCAGACCTAAAAAGACCTCCTGCTGTCATCAATGCCACACAGCATGCACAGCTCACAGGGTCTGAATACTAATGCAAATAATAGATTTCAGATTTTTTTCATACATACATAATAAATCACATGTTCATTTTGTCCTTTTGGTATATTGTGTCAAACACAATAAATAATTCAGTCTGTCCTGAGCTTTGAGTACTCTCCAAGCAGACTGAATGCTTTCTCACTATACACACATGCTCATAAATGGTCAATATTCAGTCTTCAATTCAATATTCAATGTACATTAAAATAGCATCTTAGTAAATAATGGTATTATTAGGGTACGTAATGAACGTCTGAAGTCAACCTTGTCTATTCCCCTTGTTGATTCATTTTCATAAACAATTTCTATGGGTTTCATATGTTTTCAGAGATGATGGCTCTGTTGAAAAGGGGAAGAATGGCCACCTAAACCATGCTTTCCATCTGAAGGTGGTGGGACCCTCAAACAGAAGTGGTAATCTCAAGGTATGCTTTAATCATATCTGTCATTGTGCATTTTTTCAGCTTGATATCTATAATGGAGTTTGTTTAATGTATAATAATTTTTCAAATCATGTAGCATCACCAATATCCCATTCCTTTCCTTTGTTCCTCTCAAGCTACCTCACACAAGCAAAGAGGTGCTTCCTCTGAGGCCAAACCCAGCTACCAATGGTACTCAGCCAGTCAATATCGTCCGTCCACTCCGACCGGCTCCATCGCCACTTCTGAGCAACATCAAAGGACCCCGACCTCCTCCGCCTATCAGCAAGCCGCCCAACTCACCCAGCACACCCAAATCTGTAGCATCACCTCAGAAACTCAGTCCTCCCAAGAAACCTCTTCCCCTTAACCCATCACGCTCACCACTGGTGAGAATTCAGTGTACTCATATATTCTTTTGGTTTAATCAAAATCACTGTGGGAGCTAAAGTAGGTCACAAGCTCATCAAATGTTTTAATCTGTATTCAAACAATCTGTGAACACGCTGCCAGAAATACTGAACAAAGTGGACCTCCAATTCTTACTTGCTTCTTTTTCCTGTCCTCATACAGATGGTATCAGAAAAACAGCCTAGACCCCCGTCCACACCCCCACAGAGGCCTCTTCCTCTCAGCCCTGCTCGTGGAGCACAGCCCAAAACCTCTGGTGGGGGGCTCATGGTGATGATGCCCCCTTCGGTCGGCCCCAAGCCTGTGGGAAAAGTGACCGCTGTTCCACCTTTAAAAGCATTACGGTGAGTAAACATATTATTAGTTCCAGAGATGGGAAGATATCCAATTTAATCTAAATCAAATCAAACTTAGTATTATGATGCGTTTCGGTCAATTGGATCAGAAGTAGACAAAGGAGACACATTCCCATTTGCATCTGCTGTGTTAATCACTCTCTTTTAGTCCACTTTACAATGTCTTGATTTTGAGAGGGTCTTTGGATGAGTGCATGTACGGTATGGCTGTTTTCGTTATAATATTGCAAAATAAGCTTGCACAATTTGCAGTGTGTGTAATAATTATGCAAGTGGATATTCAGATTTCTTTTCCCACCCACATTTTACAAATTCCAAGCCACATTCATTTGAATAGCTACTACGTTTGTATTTAATCATTTCTAAGTGGTATATAACTGTCCATGAAGGTTGGAAGTAAAAAAAAATCATTTTATTTGAGTGTGCATAATTATAAAGCAGGTTTTCTTTTAAAGATTAAATGAGCCAAAAAAAGAGATTTAATTCAGACTGAAAAGTCAAAAATTAGTAAATGCCCTTGAGAAGGATGCAATACTAATGCAATACTAGAATTACCAAAGTTAAGGCATCGCCATTGGACAGCGAAATGCTCATTGGGTCAGCACAGTCAGAAAAAACAGGCAGAGAAGAAGAGACACATGGTAACTTTACACCACCTTCAGTGTGTTATTCTCATCCAGTGTGGGTCATTTTTCTGGATATTTTACATAATTAGTTCTCAGAGAAATTAATTTCCCACCATTCATTTCGGGGGGTTCTAGGAGGCAACTAAATGGTTCCTGGTGGTTTCACACTTAATTCTTCAACTTAACTCTTAATTCTTAGCAGTTACCATGTGTCTTTTCTTCTCCATCTGTTTTTTCTGACCCAATTAGCATTTTGCAGTCCAGGGGTCATGCCTTAACTTTGTGATATTTGCATTGTGTTAGACTTGAACATTTCTCATGGGCATTTACTGTAATCATTTTTGAATGTTCAGTCTGAGTTAAATCTTTTTTTTTTGGCTCATTTTATCTGTAACAAAAAACTTGTGAATGTGAAACCACATGTAAATATTACAAAAATAAGTTGTTTTTCACTTCTAGCCTTCATGGTGTCACGCTGTTTTCGTCTGTCACTGTTTAGTTTTGCTTTAGTTTTCATGTTTCCTGTTTTTCCTTGTTTGGTCTTGTTTCTGACCTCGGAGGGCTTGCGCACATTATGCGGATGTTACGTCTGCGGGAACGCGATTCCAGCTTCGCCAGTATGAGGGCCGTCTCTGCAGCCATCTTTGCATTTAGCCTCTTGAGGGTTTCAATACAGCCTTCATGAGCCTGCACCGCCTCCTACGTTTCTTCAACTGACGCGGTCATGTCAGTCAGCTCCGATGACAAATTCGACAGTGTAGAGGATAATTCACACAGTTTTTGATCCACTATCTTCAAAGTAATGATTGCAGACATAAGATCCTCATATGTATGGATTTGCGTGGAGTAGATCTGGCATTTCCCAATCAGATAAACTAAGCATGTAAGCACATAAATACGATTATTCTCTTGATCAGATTTATGCACATGCACAGTACCATAGTGGTCTCTATAAACAAAATGAGCGCATGTTCTCTTGGCGTGAAGTTTTATTGACAACTGCACAAATACCCAAGGAGGAGTATTAAGAAGTTTACTGCATGCCCTTTTCACAAAATCCAAAATGGTTGACACCCTGTTGGTCGGAGCTAATGAATGTCAAGGTGAAAGCTGTCCAGGTTGTTGTCAACAGTATACAGTACCAAATTTTCTAAGACTTGTCTTTTCCCCCCAAGATTTTTGGCTTTTTCTCACACCAAGATATGTAAATTGTGACATCATTAGCTGATTTGCATACTAACTGTTACAGTTGACTGAACAGTTACTCTTTGATAAGAAATGCAGTACTAATGAGTGAGAGTCTATCTGCTCTAATTATTTGATGTTTTGTTTTTCTTTGCCACACCAGACGGATCACAGGCAATGTTAGATACAAATAAGCATGCCGTGTGTGGTGACACGTGCGGTTTGGATGTTTTATGGGATTCTTTTCCCCTCTCTACCTATTCTTGAATGCAGGAAATATAGGGCTGCATTTTTACAACACATCAAACATTTGGACTGGGTTTTACTCATTTATATACAGTAGTAGGTTTTACGGGGAATTACACACACCCCAATGGAATTTTGTAAGAAGTTTGCATCTGCTTTTCTCTCCTCGAGTTTTCACATCAATGCTAGTCCGCTATCAGCCGTCTAGCACTTATTTTAAGATATAACTGCACCTACATACTTCCAGGCCTCATTTCTACTTGTCTCCAGAACTATATGCTCATCCAATCTAAAAACCACCGAATCTCCCGAATTTCAGCTTTGTGAAGATAAATCTGTTCGTAGCTTCCCAGTGGCGGCAGCAGCTTAGTATTATGTTGTGATAAAAAGACACATTCATTTTCAGCACATAACAGTGAGACTCTGAGGAATCGACTGTATAGGCTAAAAAACTGCATTTCATTTTGCCAGGCTCAGCAGGATATCATGTTTATATTGTGGTTTTTCACACAAAAAAGAAAGGTATAAGTGGTTTATTTGAGGTGATGGTAGACCTTGAAAAAACATTCATTTTAACAGTGTCTTTAAATTGAAGGATCTCATGAGATCTTTCTGCTTTACACTTTCTGGTCAACTCAAGGTTGTTGTATACCGTATATGACCAGAAAGTACATATTACGAATTTCTTTATATTTGTGTAAGAAACAGTATAACAACTTACATAAAAGCTTTAGTGTATATCTGACCTTTTTTCTTTCTTTCAGACCTGTTTCAGGACCCAAACCACTTAAAGTTCCATCCGTTTTCCGAAAATGACGCTTGCTGGAATGTTTTTTAAAGACAGCAGCCAGCCTATTTGCACTAAATAAGGACCCTTGGTGACTGGTACTATAGTGAGCTGTCTCACAAGGGATGGGAGAGCATGGTGCTAGGGCCCTGGATGAGGCCTCGCAAACCGGCACTCAAATACAGCTGGCCACAGCAGAGATGACGCGGTTTTGCATGAAAACATGCAGACTGAGAACGTTTTGGATAGAACATCACATTGCCAAAACCTTGAATTTTTATCACCTTGCAATTTTTTGTACTTATTTGTTGTTGCGTTTCAATGTTATGCCTCTGTCTTGTTTACATTTTTCGTTTGAGTATCATCTATTTGTCAAGTGCCAAAGATGTTTTGTTTAATGCCTCGATTTTTTAATTTGTTGTACTGTGTATGTGATTTTGTGTTTGGTACATAAAATATGTTATACATTTTTAGTAAAGACACCTATGTCGTTGTGGTCGCCTCACTTTATGGCAGACTTTACATCAGGTCTAATTCTTTACATCAGGTTATAATAAACAGAGGTTTGCTTTGAACAGTGAGTTCTATATGATTGTAAAAAGGAATAATGTTGTAATTAAAAAAAAACTAAAAAAACAAGATTAAATGTGTCATTTCTGTGCAAAAAAGATGCAAAAACAATAACAAACATGTCATCTAAAAGTGTATCTAAGTGGTATTTTCAGTCATTAGACTACTGAAGACCCCTTCACAAAATACTTTTTTTTTTTAAACGTTCCTGTAAAAAGTGCAACTCAATCTCACAGCAATTTGTGCATATTTTACGAGTTAGTGAATTCAGATGACCTTACTTTGATGATTTTGTAGGTTTTAGGCTGTAAGTTTAAGTACAAATTCCTATGAATTCGCACCTTGTATTATTTTTTGATTTACAAATCATACAACTTTGTACATCCTCGTATGAACTTTTATGATTTATGAAAAATCACACAAATTCTATGAAGTGGTGAATTCGTGGAAGCCACCTCATAAAATGTATCGATTGTACATTTTGTAAATTCGAAGTCCTAATCCGAGGTTCAGCTAGTCTGTTTTGCAGTCATAACAATTGATCATTTGGAATGCATATCAGAAATTATGCAGAATGTATGATTTTAATAATAGACGAAACCATTTTTAATGTTCTACAACTGGCAGAATCCTCTTTTTTGGACCTACAGCAGAGAGTTGGGCCTTGAAAGCTTTTTGAAAGTTTCTTTCTAAACCAGATTATATCTGCACATGATTTATAATAGCTGAGTTTCAGCACACTACCTGCGAGCTTTTGAGCTCTATATTAAGACGTTAAAGTGAAATGCTGCTGAATTGTAGTACCACCTGACCCCACCTGCCTGAAACGGTGGCTCTCTGCAACTGAATCTCAAACCCCAGAGAGGTTTCTGTTTGATTTGCAGCTCATTACACACAGTCAGACCTGCCTCACCCCCTCATATGGACCGATAAAGCTCCACTGACAGCTGCGACTGGTACATTTTAGGGCAGGGAGGAACTGAAACTCTGCTGTCAGCAGAAACGCTCATCGCTCGAAATTGACGAGCAGCCTTTCCGCTTCAATTTTTGTTTTTACTTGAAATGAATCCTGGCCATATTCTATCTGCTGAGCAGGCGCTTCTCACGCTGGGCTCGTGTACATTGCATTGTATTGGTTTTAATTAAATTTAGTTTCTCACTTTCCTACATGCCCCGAGTCCATCCCTCTCATGTCTATGGGAGATGGTGTGTGATTAATTATGTAGGAAAAGGTAAAGGAGCTGTTAAGTCAGGAGAGGAAATCAAGCAGTGTAGTAGAAAATAGGACTAAATCACCCCCTCTCAATATCAGCACCTATTCCCTCTTTAATAAAACAGGACACTAAAACTGCTTCTGCAGTGCGAGATTTAATGTTGTTATAAATATAAAAATATAAAGACATTTACATTCTTTGACACTTTCAATAACTAGGGTGTATAATACATTGGTTAATTTGCGTCATTTCATTTTCTTTTTAAAAAAATAACTAATAACTAGTAAATATCTATTTGTAGGTAAATAAATTGTAATTGAAAAGATTAAAACTGTACTGTAATTGGGTGCAATTATCAGGTGTTCTCAAATATTTAATAATATATATATACTTCTTTCTTTTTTCATTCTACATTTTTCCACAGAGAAAATATAGGACACTATGGCCCGGTTTCACAAACGGGGCTTAGCTTAAGCCAGGACTAAGCATTGGTTAAATTATTATATTTAAGCAACTTTTACAAAAATGCCTCATAAGAAAATATTACAAGTGTGCATCTTAACACAGAACAATGACACAGACATGTTTTAAGATATGTCAGAGCTAGATATTTTCACCTGAGACAGCTCAAACATGCAATTTAGTCTGGGACTAGCTTAAGCCTTGTCTGTGAAACTGGAGGACTATTATTTAAGTCAGGCAATTAAAAATACGACAACACTTTCTATGAAGCCTGTATTTATGATACATTATAAGCGTATTTCTAAAGCATTATAATAAATACATAATGCATTATAAATAACTTTATAATACGTTGTATCATCTCATTAATATTCATAAGAACATGTGTTTAATGTGTTATAATATTTACTTATTTGTGGTTATAGCTTTTTAGAGTATGATAATTTACAATGAACATGATTACAGTGGATCATATTTAGTTATAATGTATCATATCTTGCCATTTTACCGATGTTGCTTTACTTAAAAATACCACTTATTAGTAATAATAATATTTTTTTTCTCAAGCTTCCATAAAATCATTAGATCTTGCCTTAATATATAATTATATAATGCCTTAAGAATGCCCTTATAATGTATTTTATGAAACGGTTAGTTTCATTGCTGGATTCTGATTAGTCAGCAGCTGTGTTTTATTCACGGTACAGCACTGCTAAGACAGCTTCACCCAGAGGCTCTGTGTATCACCCTTAGCAACCAGAGTTAGAAACATAAACAATGTTCCATGGATCATGTTCCATGTATTGAGTATTTCGGCAAAATTCAAATATTTGTTATTTATTTGATAAAGTAAGTATTTGATGCTTTTATCTTCATTTTATCTTTCATTAAGAGACCACGTCCTTCACCGACTAATAAAAGCTTCTCATGGATGTGTGTGTGTGCATCTTACTGAAAGCCTGCCGTTTGTGACACGTGGAGGGAACGTTACTCTATCTATTAGTTTATTGTTTCAGATATGATTTTGTATGTCCATCAGTTTACACTGTAATCAATCAATCACTTTTATTTATATATCTCTTTTAACAATACAGATTGTAGCAAAGCACAGAACATTTTCAATAGGAGAACAAAATGATGGTAATGTATAATGGCGAGATTAGACTGTTCATTTATTAAATGCAGAGACGGTCTCTGTAATCAAAACCACGATAATCACTAGAAATTAGGTGCCCCCAACTAAGCAAGCCAGAGGCGACAGTAGGCAATCACGCTCGCAATCTTGCGCTGTGCTGCAAATCAGTCTGTTTTAAAACTAAAAGACAGAAAACAGACTTTTTGTCATGCTGAGAGATTACCAGAAGTATCTGTGTGAGAAGATATCATATGTGGCTTTAAAAAGAAATGATGCAGAGGATGATTAGCTATTTACTGCTATTCTCTGTTTTTATTTTAAGCTAGATGAAAGGCATGTTCAGAACATTCTCTTTCCGTGTCTTACTGTCGCTGTCAGGAAATATATTTTCTTATCGGAAGGACTGCATTTAACGAACTTGCTCAGCACGGCCTCTTATTACTTACGTAAATACATCGAAAGTGTTACCAAAAATACTTTGACTTCTGGGCCAAACAGTACAATGTGGTTCATTAGTTAACGTTTGTAACCAATATGTAACATTACCATACGCTACCAATTATGTTGAGAATTATATTTACTTGATTCTGCTTCCCTTAATAGCATATCCTACAAAGCCACACAAGGAAAGAAATACCTATTAAAAAGCTACTTGGAGAGGTTACAGCCTCTTACATAGAGCCATATGCTCTGAAACATGTCCATGATAATGTGACTAGATCATTGGTGAGTCAATAGCACTGGAGGCCACAGTCTGTTCTTTAACTTCATAAGACAAGGGCAGAATGAAACAGAACTGAGTAATTCAATAGAGCATAATCCAATTGAGTCGAGCACAGAACAATGGGACAAAGCATAATTGAAACATAATGTTAGGGAGTAGCACTCAATCCAACGGAACAGAACACGATACAAGAATGTAGAACAAATTACAACAACCTGGAAATGTCACTGAGTATCGGGTCAGACACGAGTTAAGCGTGGCGCTGCTTATAAATTGAAACGGTGATATTCACACGAGAGATTTTTACAGCAGTAGCTCCTCAGCAGCCAGCAAACAGGGCACTTAACTCTGATTTTAATTACATTTGTTGGGGGGAAACCATCAACGGTATTGAGGCATCAAAGTACAATTTATGTTTAACTATTGATCCCGAGTGACTGCTGTTCTTTAATTCTGCCGATCGCGTGCAAAAACTAAACCTCCCATTACAACAACATCAAGGTCACGTCATGCCTGTGAAAGTCTGTGCTGAGCTGATGCTGGTCAGGTGAGCCTAGGAGTTTTGCGCTCGACATTAAAAATGCACTTTGAAGAAAGTGCTTACATTAATAATTGATGCTGGCCGCCTGTAATCAATTTGGTATGTCTACCACAGTACAGCTCAGCTTTTGGACTCAGCTGAGTTCTATTTGAGGCTGAATGTAAAATAGCATGTGATGACTATAAAGCCTGCAAGCCTTCACTCACGGCTGCATTATGGCATAGATTGTAGAATTTACAACAATTTTCCCTTGTCGCTGCTACTGTTATTGCTTTGGTGCCAAACGTGAATTCATGTGCCTTTGAAAGCTGGAGCAGAACGTAAGTGACAGTTTGCTGTTTTAGAAAAGTAAAAATCTCTCGCTCAAAAGCTGAAGAGTGGCAGAACTGAATTGATCTCAATAGCTGCTGTTTTCTCACCAAAAACTCTGAAGCAGACCTTTAATCCTTTGGATAGCAGCTCAGATACTTCACCTCTCAGATTCCCCAGAGTGTCACAAAAAAGGCCTACTTACTAAGATTCCTCTACCAGTCTGCCAGGGAAGTCTTTCTTCTTCAGCTGTTTTCATGACAGAGGTAAGGAGTATGTCATCAACATAACCTCCTGAGACCCCGAGAAATATTATTATTACTTTTAATGTCTTTACACTGTTTATAGCATTAAAACTAAAAATAAATAAATAAAAAATTATTATATAAATCAATCAGGATCAAATTTATTTAAACAATTAAAAATAAAGACACGATTGAACATGCATAGGCAAAAATAAATAATTAAATTTAAAGTAATGGGTACACTATAAGTAACTGGATACTGGGACGTCCATTGTGTAGGATGTGCGGAAGTCATTCTCTTTCAAGAGTAAGACACAACTCATGAATTCAATGCATATGGAATATAGGAAGAGATTGTACTCTCAGAACTGAGGAAGGTAGTTCTTACCTATACCACCTGAGATGCTCAGGGTTGCACTCAGGGGCTCCCAGCCCTCTAGCGGTTCTCAAGGATACATCGCCTCGAGGGCCTGGCGTCAGAAGCTCCGCAACATCCGACTGCCGAGGGGATCGGAGGACTCACAGTGTCTACTGATAAGGATTACTGGATACAAAGGATACAAAGCCGACCGAACAGGTCCTACTCCGGCTCTTCAGCACTGTTAGAGGTGAAAACACGGGAAGAAACCGGTTCAACACGAAGGCTATAAAATCTAACGAACATGTTAGGGGTCGCCCAACCCGCAGCTCTACAAATGTCAACAAGCGAAGCGCCACGTGCCAACGCCCAGGCCCAACAGGCTGAGGTGTTGTAACACCAGGTCCCTGTGTTCGCACAACTGAGCTCTGGACTGTGCTAGTATCAGCCAGTCGTCGAGGTAGTTGAGGATACGAACCCCTTTCTCCTTCAGAGGAGTCAGGGCAGCTCGATTTGAAGACTCGCAGATCCAGGATCGGTTGTAACCCACCACCTTTCTTGGGCACTATGAAGTATGGGCTGTAAAACCCTGTCCTCATATCGGTTGGAGGGACCGGCTCTATTGCTTTCTTCATCAGAAGAGTAGCAAGAGTAGCGTCTCTGAGCCAGTATGGAGGGAGGCCTGCATGTGTATGTGCGTGTGTGGGCATGTTACCTGCGTCCCGGCAGAAATGAGGCTGGAAGTCTGTTGCTTTGTGCTCCCTGCGCTCTGACTGCTGCCTGAAATGAGAGGAGAGTATGTATGTAACTAGAGCTCCTTTATAGGCCTGTCCACAGCACCTCTTCCCCTCAGTGGACCCAGGGAGGAAGAAATTTGTTCTTTTGTTGAGGTTTTGGGTACCACTAGCCTGGAGGCTAGCGGCTGTCTGCGAAAAGACGAAGAGATCTCCATCAGACCCTCCTCCGGAGGGTTACCATCCCTGGGTCTCCTGTACTAGGGCCGCTTGCATTTCCTCTTTCCACCGGGGTTGCAGGGGCCTGGACAGTCTGGGCAGGACCCCCGCAGCCGGTTCCTCGACGTCTCCACCACGTCTCCAAAGATGCCATTCTGTGACACGGGAGAATTTAAGAATTTAATCTTGTCTGCATCACGCATGTCAGCAAGACACAGCCACAGATGGCGCTGCTGGACCACCATAGTGGATATCGCACGACCCAGGGCACGCGCCGTAACCTTCGTCACACGAAGCGCGAGGTCTGTCGCGGCACGAAGCTCTGAGAAAACTTCTGAGTCGTGGCCACCCTTGTGCAGAGCCTTCAGAGCCTTGGCCTGATGGACCTGCAATAACGCCATAGCGTGTACGGAGGACACCGCATCACCACAAGCCTTATAGGCATCATCAACCAGTGCTGGTTGGTGAAGGAGGACGAGCCGCTCAATCGCTTCCTGGCAGTGAAAGGTGCCTTCCACGACTGAGTCAACTAGTCATGCACATACGGGAAGAACAGCACCGGACTGGGTCCCTGTGCGCCAGCAAGAGCCACACCAAAGTACCAATCGTCCAGCCTCGATGGTTCAGGACGTTGTGGAGGGTTCCACTCAATCCTGACCCCCTTGGCGGCCCGGGCAAGCATAGCAACCAATTCTGGATCAGTATCCGGAATGGTTGAGCGTCAATCGGACGCTGCTCCAGACATGGATACCTCATCTCCAGAACCGTACTCTCCTCCCAATGCTGTTACAGACATCTGATCGTCAGGGGGAGCCCCAAAGGTAACATCCGGCACTGTTTCCGGTTGACCGAACTGCCCCAATGGGAGCCCCAACAATGTCGGAGCGGGGGTGACAGGAGGCGCTCCCCGATGACAGTTCCGCACTGTCACCGTCAGGCCTGCCCTCTCTCCCCCAGAAGCAGAAGCTCCGCGGGTGCTTCCAGCGCAAGCTCCGGAACGTGAGTGAGAGGAATAGGGACTTCCCCACCGGCCATGTAATTGAGCCTTGTCCGCAACTCCGAGATCATCTTCCCACAAGAGGAACATGAACAATCCACTAACACCGATCTAGCATGCTCAATGCCCAGGCATGTTAGACAGTGTTTGTGACTGTCCGCTGGCGCCAGGTAACGGCCACATCCAACAACGCATGGATGGTAGGACATCCTCGAAAGGAGCGTCTTTGAAAAGACGTACCACCCGTGAGTACTCTTTTAGCTTTGCTCTTTTGTGAAAGGCTGAAGCAAACAGGGAAGATGGCCGCACGGTAAACAAATGCAGATACAATGTAATACAAATGTCACCGCCACTCGACTGGCACCACCGTCACTGCAACGCCGTAACACCAGTCTTTCTCCGCCGCTAGCAGAGTAGAAATGGCTTCTGGAACGTTTGCATGAACTGGTCGGCTCCGAAGCGAAAAGCTAATGAACACTAGATCTGCTGACCTACTTATACTTGCAAGGCGATTGGGTTCAGCTGATCCTAATCAGCGTATGCCAATGAAAATCACTGGCGCGTTTGCATACATGCAGAGTTGTTTTGGCATCTCAAACAGGGATTCCTATTCGTCGGTCACCGTTGTGACGTCGAAGTGACCGACTGAAATGGAACTGTTATAACAGAATGATTCAAAATAATATTTTTTTCTTTCTAAAAAAATGGCCATAAATGGCCTAATGTGCATATATTGATGTGTTTTTGGGGCAACATGTAATTAAAAAATAATAATAATATGAATAATAATAGACAAGGTTTTCATAGTAATATTTCATAGAATATAGAAACATAAGACCAAGGTGAGGGAGTGTTCATGGGGTCATGGTGAAACATCCAATCATTTGGGATCTCTGAAAAGCCCTGAATGTTCCTTGTACAAGACACCCAGTCTTAAAACTGTGACATGTACAGTCTCTGAGAAATTCACTAAAATATAATGTCCTGATATGAAACCACACAGTCTATTAATGGAGGTTAATAATAATGCGCTGTAAGTTCAAATAAGGTACAATGGAACTAAAAAACATCCTTAAAATGGGATCTTATTTCTATTTTTCATATGCGTACTGAAAATTAATACAGCTAATTATAATTAACAGGGAAAATTATTTATATTATATATATATGTAAGAATAAATACATCAAGAGTCTTTGACCCCCACACTTTTGACATTACAGTGCAGGTCTAGTTTGCAACATTTCATATGCAAATAAATTTGATATTTCAAAGATATTTTTTGAGTGGATTTAAGTGCATACTTGTTCAAAAATAGCCACTTCAGCAAATGGTGTATCAGTTTTCTGTTCATATAATCATCTCTGGCAACCTTTTAACTAAGTGTTTTATTAACACGCTTTATTCTGCTTTTAGACAAAGTAATATTAGACACCTGCAGTAATTTTAAAATTTTCAATCCCATTCAACAAAACCGACAAAAAAGTATTTTCTCAGCATATATATTTATTAGCGAATATTGTTTATTTCCTCTGATCATGAAGCTTTTAGTCTCTTTGCACCCTTTTTTTTCTTTTTTAACTTGCTCATGGCAGAATTTTACAAGGTCACTCATATAGATATACCTAAATATATAAATAATAATGACTGTGACAACTAGCCCCGGTAGTTTCCAAAGTGCAGATTTAGTGGGGGAAAAATATCTCCTACAGAGTAAATTGCTGCTTTCCACAGTGTGATTACCACCATATAAATAGCACTGTAAATCAAGGATATGTAGGTTGGTATTCATGCTCTTACTCACAGTCTCTTGAAGATAAGTTAATAGGCATAATGTTCATCTAGATCCATGCATCTCAGCTAGTGGGCTGCAGGTCTGACAGGGTTCAGGATAGCAGGGCAAAACAAGGCTATATGCAAATAATTTACAACTAATAATATACAGTGGCCTAATTGTAAAGAGAGTTGGAATAACAAACGCATCTTTAAAACTGGATGAACATCTAAAAACATTTGTTGATGACAAAGCTTTAGGCTACATCTAAATAACATACAGGTATGCGTCACTTGCAAGCTGCACAATTAGTCAGATGCTATCATCTTTGCTGGATGTAAACTGTATCTTCATGGAAAACAGAACACTGTGTACTAAAAGCTAAACCTCATCCCAGCTGTGATGAAATGCTAATGGAGAAGTATGATGCTGCGGGTTGTTTTGATGTTTCAGGGCCTTAACGGTGTGCAGAAACTGAGAGACCATTCAATTACGAACTACACCAAGACGTTCAACATCAGAACATCTGACTGTGAGCCGGCATAAGACATAAGAGAGACCTAATGAGAGACTTAATGAGTCACAAAACATGGTAGTTACACAAAGCATAATGACTCAGACACGAGAAATTCAGTGTTTTAGAGTCACGTCAGAATCCAGACCGCTTTCCACTGAGGCCCTGCGGACCGAGCTGCTGAATCACGCCATTTAAGCAATTTAGGTTTTTAGGCTTTGTTTAATATGATAAGCTAGATAATCAATTCACTTTATTCCCGACCGTGTGAGGTGATAAAGGTAAGATTCATTTCCAATCATTTTTATTCCAGTCACTGGTTTGAAATAAAACAAAGAGGTTAAAGGTTGTTTCAGCTTTTTAGCTACTCTCTTAATAAACTAATTTTTAATTCACAACAAATAGATCGTTTGACATACAGCTATAGCAAAATAAGCGTGCCGTGGCAGAGCTATAGCGGAACACTGTCCGACACTCCAAATCTGCACAAAATGTCACAATTGGAGCCCAAGAGCTGTTGTTAGCTTATCACAGGATTACTGCCACCTTTGCCGCTCCGCAAGAGTAATTACCTGTGAAAAACCAATTAAATTTGCATTGTAATAAAGCTGAGATTACAAACGTAATTAATTTTCAATTATGAAGAAGCACCAACAAAATGATTACACAAGAATGGCCAACTACCTCAGTAACGAGGCTCATTTAGGTAACGTCTTGCATCATGTATCATATATTCTGCATAGATATGCAACAGACAACAGTTTTAAGTTACATTTGCTTTATTGTCCTTTATTTCGACTGTTTGAATAGTCACAAAGAATTTGTGCTTGCAATTTACATCGACTGTACATTTAACGATATTTCTCAAGCTGCTATTATTACATCATGGCACCTGACAACATTTTCTAACATTTAAAAACGAAAATTCCATTGTGCAACTTAAATGTACCGGAAATAATCACTTGATCACTAGGAGGCGGCGTCTTGATTTTGAGTCGTGGATTGAAGAGGAAGCCCTGGGGGGTCCTGACGGGATGAGCGACGGGGACCTGATGTGGGCAGCTCCAAAAGCAACTGAACAGTCTGAGCCACGCGAGTGAGCCCCTCTTCCTCCACAATCAGCTGCGGCGGACACAGTGTGTCCTGGTGGGATTTGATGATAAAAAAAAGAATACCAATGTAAGTTTGTTTACACAAAAAAGCTCATAAGATAAGCAATAAAACATCTTGGCATAATCAGATGTCTCACTGCTTCTTGTATTGCAGGCCCTGAAATCTGCAAATATATGCTTCTAGGAGGAGATGCTGAAGGTTGAAGTGCACTCTGGTTAGACCAGCAAGATTCTAGACCTCCGTATGAGAAGCTTTCCATGCACCTAAGGATGGTTGAGTCATGCAACTCCCAATCTGTCATCTCAATGACCCACGGCATGCACGATACACCTCAGATGCAGAAAGGATGGCATAAGCAAAGTGGCAACAAGGGGCACACGTGACATGGGAATGGCAGAATATGCATGCAGCACAGCACTTGATCGCAGAATCATTTCTTTGAATTGCCGATGCTATCGCACAGCAGTGGCGTTTAAGTCACCGTGTCTCTCAGAGACGCAGCCATGCAGTTATAGCACTTTACAGAGAGGATGCAATTTCGTCCCAGGGTGAAGTACAGTGAGTGGAGCATAACAAGCTAGCACTTCACCATCTTGAAAATCCATCATGCATTCCAATTATTAAGTTCAGTCAACCTTAACAGTATACATTAAGTTTAGATTATGTATGAGTTACATTTGATAAAAGACTCTTATCGCCATATTCAAGATGTACTGTATATGCCATGCAGTATATATCAGCTTAATAAAAGTGTGAATGTATTATGTTTTTAACCCTCTATTGTGCCATGTGGCTATATGGAAACAATTCACTATCTTTTTAAAAAAAAAAAACAAAAAAAAAAAACAATAAAATGTGGCATTGTTTAATTCAAATCTTTAAAGAAGCCATTTTATCTGTTTTTTCTGGGGGTCAACACATGCTCAAGAGCTACTCTCATTGCCCTATTAAAAACATCTCTTCAGCCTCTGGGTTTTTGCTGCTTCTCTGTTAAAATAGGTGTTTATGCTCACATATTCTCAAGTTTAGTAATACAGCAAACGGAGAAAATATGAATGCAGGCATATGGCAACTGGCAGTGATGAATTTCTTTATTGTTATGGGCATCAATTATTACTGAGATATTTATTTGGAAGTGTTTATTGTAAAGTAGAACTCAATTATGAGTTATGTTTCATGTGCTTAAAAAAACTTACAAACTACTGAAATGTTGTTAAGAAGAGAACATGATTGATTTGATTTCAGAACAGTACTAGAAACAAAGAGTCTGCCGTTTGTAAAAGAAAAACATACTTAATTAAAAGAGAAAATGAGAATTATGAAATCAAAACTGATTTTCTTTATTAAAACGTTCCGTAATTAGAAGAAAAAGTGACACCATAGAGGGTTAACTATAGCAACAGTTCTCCCCCATGAACACAAAGCACTTCATGATGTCAAAGTGAAAAATGAGCAGGCCAGTTAATTAATAAATAATTAAAATTAATAAACAGAAAACAAATGAGCACATAAGTATTCACTCGCCTGCTTTGACACACATTAATGAGTTCAGAAGTAACCAAAATAATTGCTTATGAAAGTACACCTGTACGCATAAACGGTGCTTCACATGATTTCAGTGTATCTGCACCCGTGTCTCATTTGCACCGTAACACTGCCAAGTACGGTAAGGAAGAAAGTCTTTGATGATTTAAAAACACAGTTTGCTCAGAGGAATGACATTAGTCTATTTTTAGTGTTGATTAATTGTGTAAAGCAGCGTTTACAGTTCTTTCTAACCCTTCCTGCAGAGTCAATGTCTTGGCAAATCCTCAACTGCTTCATTTGAATAATAAGCACTGTGTATGAAAAGACGAATGAGTCAAAGCTTCATTGTCACTATGTGACCAGTAATAGCTGGTGAAGTGCACGAACACTTAAAAGCTCAGTTATTTTCTGTTACTTTGATTTGTTCTGGGGTTTGTAAAGTTGTTTGTGCTGATGGGTGGCAGTATGTTTTCATCTAAAGTACAGTTCTATCATGGCTTTATACAGGTATATCAAAAACTCATACATTACCTTATATGAGCATGCACTAGCATTTTGAAAGAAATTAATACTTTTAGCAGATGCATTCAGTTGATCAAAAGTGACAGTAACAACATCAGTAATGATCAATTAAAAGGCTTGAATCAAATCAATTTGCTCTTTGGTACTTTCTATTTATGAAAATACCTGAAGAAAACGTATCACCGTTTCCACAAAAATATGCAGTGCATCTGTTTTCAACACAAATCATAACAAATGGGGTTTTTTTTGAAAAGCAAATGAGCATTTGAATGATTTCTGAAGAATAATAGTAAGAGTAATAAAAATTTTATAGTCCTTTAAAGTTTTCAAAATATAATTTTTACTGTATTTTCGATCAAATAAATGCAGCTTTAGTAAGCACAAAAAGACGTCTCCAAACCTTTGTAGTGTATAAACTCCCAGTATAGCAAACACAGTCTCAAGTCTCAAAAAGCATTTTTCTGATTTTTTTCCCCTTAAAGTTTTCAAATGTATAATAATTGTGTGTGTATATATACATATACATATA
>JAUMHP010000052.1:20119169-20142814 GCA_032361065.1 Enteromius trimaculatus | reverse complement strand
GGAGAGGATGAATGGGGCCATGTATTGTGACATATTGGGCAAAAACCTCCTTCCCTCAGTCAGAGCATTAAAGATGGATCATGGCTGGGTCCCAAGGAATACCAAGGAGTGGTTCCGTAAGAAGCATACTTTATCAAGGTTCTGGAGTGGCCTAGCCAGTCTCCAGACCTAAATCTTTGGAGGGAGCTGAAACTCTGTGTTGCTCAGCGACAGCCCTGAAACCTGACAGAGCTATAGAAGTGGCATTCAAGTGGCAGCCATCACAGTACAACTAATTCAGAAAACTAAAAAAAGCTAAATAAAAGTGTCACGTGGCAAAAAAATCTGAGAAGACTTCCTGCTTTCTGAGTCTGCAATGGCCTCAGCTGCAGAAAGACTGATAATAATAATACAGCATCAACAACTCTTTTCTTCATTATAATGAGTCTCTGTAAAAAGAAGCAATATAACAGTTAGAAGTCAAGGGTTTCGAGCTGTGCTCCTCTCTTGAGATTTGAGACCTTCTGACCATCTGTTGTGCTTTAAAAGCGTCAGTGAAAGGAGAGGAAGAGGAAGAGAGAGAAAAAGAGGGAGGGAGTAAAGCTGAGAGTTTGTCGCTGAGGAGAAGCAGAAGTTGAAGTCAAGGAGCCCACATCCGGTGACTGTGTAGTGGAAATGCAACTGCAAGGGGAAACAGAACAACACCGTGCAACATCTTACAGCTGGTAGTGCAGTCACTCATGGACAATTATCTGCATTTTTCACATATATATGCACTCCAGACCTAAACATGACCACTCACATACGCACTAGAGTCTCCAACAGCTGGCACACACACTCTTACAAAACACAGCTGGCGAACACTCAAAACGTAATGACACACAAACTTGAACTTCTGCCTAGCAGAGTTGAATTCATAATAAGTCCTCTGTGTCTGAATCTGAGAGGCTCATTTGCATAGGAAAAATGACCCGATGTTTAATATTCCATAGTGATGCACAAGGTTGACCACATCCTAACAAAACAGGACTCTCCGAATGACCCACAAAACACAAGGGAGCATTTCAAAACAGTGAGCTACCTATACAGCACTTTTTTTTTTTTTTTTTAATTATTAAAATCATTATAGAACTAAAAAGATGCTGCAACATTTCTTGCTAACAACAAATGTGAGAATATTTTGCTGATTTGTTGCATAAGCCTCATGAACAAGTCACATGCGTGCCATGAAATGGTCATTGTGTCACACTGTGTACGTATACGGGATTTGGTGTTTGCCTGACTGGGAAAGGCAGTCAGTGTCATTTTTACTTCCTTGTTGTGTCAGTTTGACACGAACATGTGGGTGTGAACTGAATCCTTCAAACTGATCTAAAAAGAAGCTCTCCGATGCATGACAACATTGAAAACTACAAATAGCGTGATAGCAATTAAGGTACATTTGAAAACAGGAAGAAAAACCCCCGCCAAACCCTTTACCTGGAAAAATCATTCAAATATTATTTGTATCTGTGACAATGAAGCTGCAAAACCACAGTTCTATAACAGATATATATGTGTGTGTGTATGTGTATATATATATATACACACACACAGAGTAGATAAGTTTGCAAAACTAAGATAAAAAATGTGTTTGTCTAAAACACTTCTGGGAGAAATCATGCATTTCTAAATTTGTTCAGTCAAATCAAGTCCTAGTTTCCGCAGATCATCTGCTCCCATTCTGTCACCATCTACCCACCCTCGCATCTCTCCAAACTCTTTATGACCCACGGAGCACAAAAGAAGATATTTTTAAAAGCAATAAGATATAAAAAGATACACAATTAAAAAGCACTAAATGATCTTAATATTGATTACTTTTACAATGTCTTAGGGAACTCTTTGAAGCTTCTAAGTGTTGGTATAATATATATTCAGCTAAGGGAGAGAAATCTCTATGAACAAAATCTGCATTTGCATTTCATTGATGAAATTCTTACAGATTTATAACAATGAGGGTGAGTCTGAATTATTTAAAAATTTTCATTTTTGAGTGAACTGTCTCTTTAATCTATTACTCTTTAACTATACTGAAAACTCCATTAGCATCCACAGCAACAGATAACAATTCTAAATGTGCGCTGCAGTTATGTCATCAATCTGCTGTCTTAATGCTCAAGCTCTTCAAAGTCAGGTGGATTCTGACTGGCTGACAATGTTTTTATCTTTCTTACAGTTTTAAAGTGATTACAACGATATTGTTCTTCTGTATCATAATCGTTATAGATGTAGTCTGGACTTTTGCTATTCTCATTAAATTCCAATGATTAAAACTATATACTTCTATTCCTGTCACTGTTTCACAACTTGTGAATGTTTATTTCTTTGGTCATGTTGTCTCATCTTGTGCTTGTGAGCCTGAGCAGCTTCCACAAAACAATGTTAAATGAGGCCTGTGAACAAGACTCAACACAAAAGTTACCTATTTACCTATAAACATGAAAACAATATTATTTTTATAACAGAATATCAATACATTTCTAATGAATTCAATCCGCTTTAAGGAGTTTGTTTATAACAATGACTGAACAAACAGGCAAACGAGTCACAGTCAAAACTGTAACACAGATAGTCAAATGCAATCTGAATGTATGCCAGAAAACTAGACCGTTATTAGCCCAGCATCCAGACAGTCCAGACCTTCACAGACACAGCCATGCCTGCAGGCTAATGTCGGACAGGAAACATTACTGATGGGGGGATAACAGATCAATGGAAATAAGCCACGAGGAGAGTATCTTGTAGAATATAATCTAGGCCATCTCCAGAAAACCCTTTGAAAGCACCCAAACCACACCAAATTTAAAACCTTCTTTGATGACCTGGATAAAGAGGAAGCTTCACCCAACCAATAAAGAAAAGAGATAAAAACCAAGAGTCCTAACAGGAATGGGTAAAGCAAGGGGCAGAGAGAGAAGCCTGCCTCAGACAATGGAGGAGGGGACTGGGACTCCAGTTGGGGGGAAAGAGGAGGGTCCCTATTTCGGGAATATCACGACAATGGGAGCAACCCACAAGCCTGTTTTATCAAAAAAAAGGCCTCTCGCCCTCCCCTCTTTCTTTCAGCTGCTGTGAGGCTTAGTTGTGGTATGGAGTGTGTGTCCCTCTGAATGAAACACTGTGTTACGGGCTACATGACGTTCATGCCCCAAGCACGGTCACAAGTAGGAGTTGGATGGACACAAATATTTTCATCTAACGCACACACACAAAACACATTCACTGTTCATTTGGAGAATCCCTTTTGTTGCCCATGTCCCGAGAACATTCTCTTCTCAGAGCTGCTCCTAAGGTGGTCCTTTTGTTTTCATACACTCTTATCTTAAGCTTTCTTTCTCTACATCCATCTTTCGGCACCTCTTTCAAATAACCAAATTTATTCCACTTCTCCGATGAAAACAAACTCAATCTGGGACGACATCTCAACCTAAAGTGCTGAGGCACAGTCTAGCTTGTGTTATTGTTGTAGGCTGAAGTCAACAGCAGCTATATTATGAGTGTAGAGGTCTGTTTTCAAGGGGTCTTGGTGGATTTATAAGCCTGAGCTTTAGATCTGGACCTCCTGCAAAACTGAACCCCTGACCTTTCTGAGGGGAAATAAGCCCATAATGGAAAGTGAGCTTCAGTAGAGAATGGGACTATAAGTGTGTAGAGACTAAAACGAGTGAAACAACAAACCAAGGCCCATCAATCCTTGCCTCCTTAAGTGTCCTAGCCAAAGAGACACTACCATCTTCCACCTACCTTTGAGTACACTTAAAATACACACTGCAACTGCAACCAGTAATATGTGAGCAACACCTAGTAATCATTCTCTACCTGATGGTAGGTGTGTCTGGGGAACATGATTATTATGAAATGATTTGTTTTTGTCTGCACTGGGATCTATGCTTGGATTTCTAGCATTTTTAAATGGCAGTTTCAAGCCTAGTTTTATTGAATTGTTCCACACCCTGGGACGGATCCCAAACTGGAGCTTGGATTTTGGAGAGTCAGATGTACAGTATGGTTGCCAAGGCAACATGGTTATCAATGCAGAAAACTGATGTGAAAACCCTCCACAGAAAAATATGAGATTTGACATCTAAAATATATAAAGACAGGGCTTAACATACTAAGCAACAGAGTAGAAAACTCAAATACGACAAGGTCTCAGTGGCATAAGTCAATATACTTTGAAATTCTTAATAAATCTTCTTTGTTGACAATGGTGTCACCAAATATTCAAGACCATGACAGAAAAAAGTTAAAACTACAGTATGGATTGACTGCTAAACTGGGGTGCGTTTACCAAAAGCAACCATGGTCCCAAGTTCCGTCGTTACCAATAGTGTTCAATGGAACTAACGATCATAGTTAGCTAACGATGCTTTGGGGAAATGTACCCCTGAATGATTTTTTTCACAATTATGCCTGCTATTTAGCACAACATCTAATGTGATTAAAGTGTATTTTCCGGTTTAAAAAAACAAAAAACGTTGGATTATTCCAATATACACATGTAATCAGTTTATTCAGAATAAACTACCACATGTGCATTCATTTCCAAAATATATTAATAAATAAATAATTCAGCCATTTTGCAGTTTTCCCAATTTGAAATATTGGCTTAACTGGAATAAGACAATCTTACATAACCAGTATGTGAATAACAGCAATGCAGGGGGTTGTAGTACTGTTTAGTCCAATTTCTAAGCTGTACTCAAATGTAAATATTTCTATTTCTAACTTGTCAATGATGCCAGCTGTGGGTAACAACTTACAAAAAGAGGTACAAGAACTGAAATTACAGTAAATGGCATGAAATGCCACTAATATTATGCTAGCTCAGTATAACTAACTAGTCAACGCACTGCAACGTCTCTATTAGACTGCAGACCATGTGCGTGTGGGGGTTTATATGGCTCAAAGACAAACTGCTTTATACCCACTTTGTATAAGAGGAGCAGATGGTCATATTAGTGCTGCTGGCAAGATGGATCTCAATACCAATGAGTGCGCACTCAAAAGAGCTGACTACAACAATATCATTTCATATCACCAGTTCTGCGGGGTTTGCACAGCACTCGGATCAAATTGTGAAGTTTACAGTGGGTCTGTGGTAAGATGGCTCAGCCCCAGAGTAGCTTCCACCTCAACAACAGGAAGAGAAGCACAGCGCAGATGTCTTCAATCTTTAAAGCAAACACAACAGCCTCAAACTCAACAACCTGACTTTAAAAACACGCTAAGCTGGGGTACGGGCGTTGATGGAGTTCTTTAAAAACGAAAGCGAGGGCTAAAATGAACTTATCAGACGATCCGCTTCCTACAAAGATCACTAAAGTGAAAGATCCGCTTTTTCTGGGGCGGGCGTGATGATGGTGGTGCTGGTGGTGCACCCCTGCAGAAGGGGCGCAGGTGAAGAAGACACTCAAACAAAGGACATTAAATGCACTGGTACATTTCCTCCCCCTCTCCCTCTCTCTCATCCCGTGACCGCTTTCTTTAAGTCTTACCTGCGTGCGTAATGTCGGACAGGTCATAGTTCTTGGCGGTGCGGGGGAACTCTTTGAGTTTGCGGTTGGAGAGGATGAGCGCTCCGCTGGACGCAGCCTCTTCCAGCGCCTTCTCCACGCTCCTGCTGGCCGCTACGGTCGCCGGCAGCTGTGCTCCATCCCCAGCAGCCATCAAACACTAAATATGACCCAAAGCTTACTCTTTACAACGACAATCAGCCCTCCTAAACCTCCATGTCATCCGAGGCCGGTCCAATAACGTTACACCCCAGAAAAGTAAGTTTTCGTACTCCAAAAAGTGATGTAAAATCCAGTGATTGAGCAAAGTTGCGCGGTGAGTTGACAGTCCTTGTGCTGCAGCGAGCCGAGAGCATAGGGGCGGAGCTTGACGATTGAGCAAGGCTTGATTGACAGGGCGGACACACCCAATACGAGCTCGGGAAGTGAACACAAAAGCGCCGCTCTCATCTCAAGGGGGAAATGATAAAGTTTTTTGGACGTTCGGAGATTTTGTAATTCAAACTGTAGTAGAAGCTTCACTGAAACCAAAGAAGTTTTCGCATTGTTTGCATACCGATAGCAAAGGATGATAAGATTCAACTGTAAGCGGAAGCTTCTATATCACAAAGCATTTCCCTGTTTCCAGATCCATTAAAACGACGTGCACTTAGAGAGAGGAAATGAAGGGCATAAATATTGCATTAAGGTTATAGCAGTAGTTCCCCCTTATTTTGCTTTATGGGTGTGACACAAAACACTCAATGACTTTGCTGTCTATTAAGCTAACATTGGATCTTGGATTGGGCTCATAATATACATTCAAAACGTATTCAATATTATTATTAATAATAATAAACAATACTGAGATTAAAAAAATGTATCTGTGAAACAGTTCCTGTTTGTTTTTTTATTAATATTTATTTATTTATTTGTTTTACATTGCATAGGCTAAATAAAACATGCTTTAACCTACATTCAAGTTTTTATTACATATTTTTAGAATCTAAAAACATTTATTTCTATATAAGCAAAAACTTGATTTCTATATTTACCATTAAAAGTCATTCAAGTATTCACATAGTGGCATTTGAAATGTAGTAAAAATAAATATTCATATAACACATATAACAAAACTTAATCTAAAGTTTTGAAGAAGTTATATATCCAAAAACTAATTGAGAGGGAGTTGCTGTTTTTTGTTGTATAATGTATAAATAAGGCCATTATTTGTTTGTTTCAGCAATGTTGTATTATTATGTTGGCACGTTTGCCCATAGTACACAGAAAGCTTTCACAGAGTTATTGCTTACTCATGCATGCTTAATGTCTATCTGTTTTTGTTTAGTGTTTCTGAGTTCAGTGTTTTAAGCCTGACAGGGGCACAAAGTGGGTCACAAAATTGTCCAATGTGTCATTACTCCCAATGGACCAAACAGAGAGGAAGAGAGGGATCGAGTGAGCTCAGAGGAAGAGAAAGGATGAGAGGCCGTGAGAAAGAGTGAGGTCACAATCTGTGTGAAGCCCTTGTCTATGTTAAAACATATGAATACAATAAATAGTTTATTAATTAAGAATTGAAACACTGACTTAAGTTATTACTGTACACATTTTCCAATTACGGTATAACCATTTAATTCAATGTGTTACTTGCCACCTCAACTTCAATTTCCTGGCAATTTCTGAATGAAAATTGTTTTTACACCACAATTTTATCAGTATATAGTCTTTAATGTAGTTGTGAGATTCTTGTGTTGTTGTTGATTTGATTTGTTTTTGGTGGCAGTGAAAATAAACGACACAGAGGTGCACAAAAAGACTGCAGTTATTTTATTTTATTTATTTATTCTTTTTTAAAAGGAATTTAAAAAGACCAATATAACTTCAAATTTAAATTTAAAATAATATATTATAATAATATGATAATAAATAATTCAGACTACAGAGGTTTTTTGAAAAGTTATTGTTGTATTGCTTTTACATGTGACGATGTGGTTATTCCATTTCTTTCCAAAGTTCCCTTTTCAGGTGTTGTTAGTAGTCATATCATAGCAAAAATCCCCGTCAACAGGCTAAAAATCCAAAACATAACAGTGCACGGATGCATACAGTACACCCCTCGTGACTCTCTGTAGAGCTGCCTAACAGCGTCCCCTGGCGTACAAAATTACGATAATAACTCAACAGAACCTTTCGTGTGTTGCAAAAAAAGAGTCTACTATATCAAAATATATTTACAGTAGAAATAGTCTTTTTATTAAGGCTATTTTTAGATATTTTCTTCTAAATGTTTCAAATACATTAGTAATCTATTTATAATTAGTTTAAATTTATTTAATGTATTAAATGTGTTATTTAATGCTTTAATTCGCATTTAACTGATTATTTCATGATTTATTTTTTACGTACTTTGAGTTATCACTGTGTAATAAATGTGCTGCATACACAAAATTTGCCACGGTCTGAGAACATAACCTGTTGGTTTAAACTTTAAACTAAAAATCCCAAAGCTATCACACTCCTCCAGGTATACCTTTATGACGCTTGCTTTCAAAGACACAGGTGTTTGCTCAGTGCAGTGCGCCTTTAAGCAGAGGCGCTTCGCTGATTGGTTGTGTTTGGTCACGTGGGTTCCTCCTCCGAAGGGGCAGTACAGAGTACAGTAGGTCTCGAGGTTACGGGATAAGGTAAGACAAATGTTATTTCAGCACTGTTCAAAATAATGACATGAAACCACATCCTCCTGGACATTAAAAAGCAATGCTCTTTTTTTTTTAAAACATTTTTTTTTACTGTTTATGAATAACGTTAGAAGAAAAGCGTTAGCTAGCTTGCTATAATAGTAATAATACATGGCTAGAGGTGCTCGTGTTTATTTTGATATTATGACATGTAAGTTAACGTTAACTTATGTCGTGTGCCACATTGCTGTTTTGTTCTAAACAAGTTAGATTCCCACCCCGAAAAGTGTTGGTATTGTGTTTGAGCTGTTTTGTGACAGCGAGTTTTGTAACGTTATCTGACATTGAACTTTGCATTGAGTTGGCCTGGTAACTAACGTTAGATCACAGGTATTAGCCTCACAGATTTCAGTTTGGCAAAATTATAAATACATTTTTGGAAATTAATTCTACGTTATGAAGTATTGCACGAGCATTGCAAAATATGAGCTAAAGTCTATAGCAAGTAATGTTCAATGATGTAGAGTTCCAGGTGTCCAGAAAGGGTAGCATAGGAATATGCTGATATATATATATATATTATAGTGATCCTGAATGTCATTACAAAGGGGGAATGGTTGAGCATAAGTTACAATTAGTTTCCTTCAGAAAATCAAGACAGTTCGCATTATCCATGTTGTAAACATGATTGATTTAGTCTTTTTCTTCTTCCTGGAGGTTTTAAAGTGCTTTTGTATCAGAACATGAGTGCCATCACAGATGCTACATTTGTTTTGGGAGAGAAAATGGACGAGGGCATCCCTGACCATCCCAGTGGTCCACTAGATATCTACAGAAAGAAAGCATCCTTCAGCTGGAAGGAAATGTTGCAGTTTCTGGAGGGGGATGAAATCATTGCATTCAAGGTAAGGTGTTTATGTTTTGCTGATCTTCAAACATTCTTATTTATTTTTTGACAAGAAAGGTACACATTTAGTAAGATCAGTGCCGCCTTCAGGTGTACTGTACAGTACAGACCTGAGATTTGACCCGCAAACATTTTTAGCAGTAAATTACAGCCTCTGTTGACTGAATCAGTCATGCCAGTAATTATGAGTTTATCAGTCTTATGCACAGTTTATGTGTATAAATATTATGTATAAATATTATATTTCTATCATTTGTTTTGCGATGCATTTGATTTAGATTTTTTCCAAAAGTTTAGTTTCTCTAATCACTAGTCCACAGCCATTGATATAGATAACTTCTCAGCTGTTTTTGTGCTTCTCTCTGAGCAGCAGCACGTGTTCAGAACACTGGAAAGTGACCCGCTCTTTTCACGTCAGCCTGGTGAAGACATCCCAGTGGAGCAGAAGCGAGAGCTCACTTTCCGTCGCTGCAAACAGTTATTTAGGTATGACTTTGTAACACGTGAAGACGTCATGCAGAACCCCTGGAAGATGACTATTCTCAATGACTGCCTGGGAATGTATGACTGGTCTTTGGGAGCCAAATACTTCCTTAACAAAGGGGTGAGCCCATTTCATATGCCCTCCAGCGACCACTAAATGTGGGAGCTAAATCCACTGACCTTCCGAATATTGCTTTGTAATCCTTACCAATTATAAATTAAGAATGAACCCATTCTGGAATGGATAAAATTAAAGTTGTTGGTAATTCACAAAATTATCCTGCAGCAGCGTTTACTATTTTTTGTGATGTTTTTTATATAATAACCTTTCATATTTTTGTTAGATGTTTGGAGCCACAGTGGCAAACACAGGATCCCAGAGACACTTGATGTTTGTGCAGGACATTGAGCAAATGATGGTAAATGATCTGTTTTTATTTAAAGGACACATGCACTTTATCTTAAATACATTCATAGTAAATCTTGTTGTTCATGTTTTTTTTTTTTTTAAGATGGCCAGTTTACAAAAGTTTATTACACTATTTAATATGAAGTATGATGAAAAATTCTTCTAAAGCAATTTTAACAAGTAATGCTTTTTCAGAATCAAAAATGTCTGTTGATATTATTTAATGAACCTTAGCTGTCAATGAAGAGATGAATTTTTATGAACAAACACTAACAAATATTAATAAATACTGTAGCAAATGTATTGCTCATTGTTTGTTAATGCTAGTTAATGTTAGTTAATATGGGTAATTATTTGAAATGAAACAGTAATCTAAGATTATTATTTTCTTTTGTAAATTATCATATTTTGCTGCTCAAAGTATAATAATATCATACATTTAATAGTAAAAAAGAAATACTAAAATGCATTTAAAATGCAATTATTTAATGATAAGTATACTTCAAATACATTTACATATTTATGTGCATTTTTGAGATACTTAACTAGTATGCGTAAGGTCTACTAAACCGGAACAAGACATTTTGTATTTAATGCACTATATTTGTGCAGAAGTAGTGCTGAAGTCCAACTATAGATACACTGAAGTATATTTGATTGTGCTAAAATGGAACTACTGTAAGTATATTTTGGGTAAAGATCGATGTTATTCAAAGATTGTACAATCCTCGTACAATCCTCCTTAATATTGACATTGAAACTTATTTAAGAAATGTAACCAAATAAAGTCCCAAGCGCTACCTACGTTAGTAAATATGTTAATAGATTTGAATTATACTTTTAAATGTTTTTTTAAATATCTAACTTTTTTAACACAGCTAAACCAAGGCTTGCACGTTTTAAATCACCTTCCACACAACTAGGACATTTTGACACACAAGCTCAGTATTAGGCCATAAACAGGAAGTTCCAGGGTGCTACAAATTTGCATGTGTGTGTGTATATACAAACCAGCTTATTAGTCATGGCGCACCACATAAGCCACTGACAGCTTATTAATATTGTATCTGTCTGTTTAGACATTTGGATGCTTTTCACTGACAGAGCTGAGCCATGGCAGCAACACGAGAGCTATGAGGACGACAGCCAGATATGACCCCAGCACTCAGGTCCTCTACTAACGCAAGTCTTTACACAAATTGTAATCATGTCACAAGATTATACAAACATGGCCTTTCAAATCATTAAGAGACATGGACTGTTGATTCATTCATCTAGGTTAGTGTTTCTCAACGGGGCCGTACTGCACCCCAGGGGGCATTCGGAGGGCATCGGGGGTATATTAGTTGGTGTATTAGTTTTAGTTAGTGTCAGCTGCTAGTTTATGCTAATACTACCGCTTCTTAACCATCCTTTACAAAGCTTTCTGTAGCACAGCTGACAGACTTTCAGTGAAAACAATAGCAAACATTTAGACGTGATAGTATGCGATAAACACGGGGTGCTTTTTCATGTTAAGAAAAAAGTTATATGAATGTTTTTGTTTGCCTGTTCGACTGCAATTGGTCTGAATGCATGCAAACATATCACAGCAGTAAAAGCGTGTTCAAGATTTCCAGGAAGCAGAGTGCAACAATTTCTCCTCAGCATTACAAGCATTTAGTGATGAATCACCATTTCCCCACTACTCGCTCAACTAATCAGAAACACTGCTTGGATCCGGTGTAGCAGCACATTAGATTAGAGCGGAGATGAGTTATTTTTACAGTAAACTGTTTAAACTGTGATTTCATCCAGTCAGCTTGAGACTCCCTCACTAGTCCATCACTGCCATTATAACATTCAGCTTCTTTCTGTTTTGAGTGATCCAAACTGGCCGTGAGGGGACCTTGGGGGCGTTGAGGGATCTGAATAATGGGTAGGGGGGCGCTGGCCCAAAAAAGGTTGAGAACCACTGATCTGAAGTTAAAACAAAACAATAAGTTAACATTCAAATAGAGTAATAAATGATTCATGATAGTTGAAGTATTAGCAGCCATGCTAAATATTTCATAGTGTTTATATGTTATGTGAATAATTAAAATCACAGTCTGTCAATGACTCGCTTATAGGTAACACACAAAGCCATCTGTCATTTTAAAAAGCTATTTCTTCCTTTTGTTTAATACTTTTAGATGGCCCCAGCTAATTTATGTTGTTTTGAAATCCGCAGGAGTTTGTGATAAACTCTCCAGATTTTGAAGCAGCCAAGTTCTGGGTGGGGAACTTGGGAAAGACGGCGACTCATTCAGTAGTATTTGCCCAGCTCTACACCCCTGACGGGCAATGCCACGGCCTCCACTCTTTTGTGGTCCAAGTATGTGTGAAAATACTTATTTCAGTTCATTTGCTTGTCTTTTTAGAGCAGCTGTGATTAATTTGGTTTTAATGTAATTAAACTTCTAGGTCAGAGATCCAAAGACCTTGCTGGCAATGCCAGGAGTGATGGTCGGGGATATGGGGAAGAAACTGGGTCAGAACGGACTGGATAATGGGTGAGTTTACTGCTAGACTGTGGACTGCCGAGCTGTTGTGATTACAGGATTTGGTCATTAGATGGCGTTAAAAGAAAACCATGAAAGAATATATTAATTTGATATCTCACTTCATCTCAGTAACATATCCTTCTGTTCATATTAATGAAAATGCTGTTTCCATTGCAATTACGTCCCTTTTTTTTTTTATTAATTTTGTTGGTCAGTTTTGCCATATTCCACAACGTGAGGATACCTCGGGAAAACTTGCTAAACAAAACGGGGGATGTGACGCCTGACGGACGCTATGTTTCACCTTTTAAAGTAAGCAATATTATTTCACTGTTGAATAAACATTGCATATAGTGTTGCATTTACACTATGAAAATTATCTATTTACTGAAAAGGTTATATACATTCACATTAGTAATAGCAATAGAACAGTATTTATTCATCTTTGTTAATGTTAATTTTCTGTATTTGTGACCCTAGACCATAAACACAGTCTTACATAGCACAGGTATATTTGTAACAATAGCGAAATTCACTGTATGGGTCAAAATATTTTTTTTTTTTGTTGTTTTTTTAAATGGCAAAAATCATTAGGATGTTAAGTAAAGATCATGTACCATGAGGATATTTTGTAAATGTATCAAAACAACATTTTTGTGCACCCTCAGATGTGAGATTTTCAGATGGTTGCATCTCAGCCATATATCGTCCTATCCTAACAATCATCAGTGGAAAAATTATTTATTCAGCTTTCAGATGATGTATAAATCTCAATGGCAAAAATTAATATTTAAACGTTTTCAACAATAGAGGGACAATATTAAGTTTTTACCACTAGAGGTCACATTTTCAAAACAATAACAGAGGCGAAGTTCTATGTCGTTTTCACAATTCATGCTCACGGAAGAAAAGCTCATTTATATCTGTTTAATCACCTAACCACCTTTACATGACTATTACTTACACAATGAATATTATATATTTGCTTACCCATCTATTAAAACACACGAGAGCGGAGTCTCTGTCCAGTTCGAGGTTTTCGCCAAGCTCCCTCCATTTTGTAAAATGCTGTGCTGATATTTGTTCTCATTTATCTTCTTGCCTCGGTTTGTATACAACTTGTATACAACGTTTTTTAAGATTGTAGAAAGTGTAATCATGATAAATGCACAATAAATAAGTACCACTTCCACATTTGCCCATGTGTGTTTATAGTATTCATATTACTATTCTTACGTTCATAAACTGAGGAAAGAGCGGATATTGCATCATTGATAGGCGATAATGAACAGGTACTGTTCATTATGTAAATCTGGAATTTCTTTGAATTTACAAATCCAACAGAACTTTTGAGATAACGTACTTTATATTTTATAACAAAAATCTTACATATTGTGCATTTAATGCCCTAAAATTAATTACCAATGAACTATAAAATATTTCTAAATTCACATTAAACCGACTGAATAATAAAAAAAAAAAAGGATTTTTGGTTGTTAGTTTACAATACCTAATGCATTTTCACTGTTATTATGACCGTAGAAAAAAATAGCTACAGTATTTTGGTGTGTATCTGTGTGGACGTCTTGCAACGCTTTACTCTCTCTGCAGTAAGAGAAAGCAGTGGTGCAGCAGCTGTTATTCCAGCAGCTGTGCTATGCAACATGTACAAAAAGGAATCCTTATGCTTTCATTTCAAACAAACAGGGAGTTTTAAATCACAGGGAAAGCCAGGACATCAGGCAGTATTACTGACAGAAAGACATAAAGGGGTTTTTCTGAAAACAAACAGAGGCAAGAGGATGAATATGAATCTATGAAGTATAATTTGCCCTCCTTTTTTTTCTCACATTCTTTGTCTCTTTTTTTTTTTTTTGTGGTTCGGTCTAGTCATCTCTGCTGTGTGTTTTCAATTACTTCATCATGTTTCTTTCCATCCTGTCTTTTTCTAACCATAAACCTTTATAGGATCCCAATAAGCGGTTTGGGGCATCTTTAGGGGCTCTGTCGGGAGGCAGGGTAAGCATTACAAGGATGGCACTGGTCAATCTGAAGCTTGCGGTGACTGTGGCTGTGCGATTCTCTGCCACACGCAGACAGTTTGGGCCTAAAGAGGACGAGGAGGTTCCAGTGCTGGAATATCAGCTACAGGTACACTCTCCAGTAGAAACATTTCATGACAGAAGAAAACGGTCTTTCACTACAGCAGGAAGACTCTGGATAAGTCTCCCTTTTCTTACTTTAATTTACCTTTTCTTCCTTGATTTCTTAAAATTGGAAATGTAAAAAACTGTAAAATGTGTTTTGAAAAAATAATGAGATTTAAAATAATAAAATAATTAACAAATGTGAGCATACAGTATTTAATTTTATACTCGTCCCCTACGGAGCATTTTAAGTCCTGTTTTACATGTATTTTTGTTCAGTGCTTTCTTGTGCATATACTGTACATAAGGTGCAACCAAAATAACTTAAAAGCCAATCATGAATGACGGTTACATGACTAGTTACACAGGTATTGTGACACAAAATAAAACATGAATTACGAAAAGATAACTATTATGTTTGGTGAAGAGCACTTCTCAGCACTTCCACCTTGGCGCGGTAATATCATCACTCCTTGGCCGTACTGACAGGAGTGATGATATTACTGCACTGAGGTGGAAGTGCTGCAAAGTGCTCTTCCGCCATATGTTATAGTTATCATTTGTTATTTGCATAAAAAATTTTACCACACACACTTACGTGTCACCATATAACTAGGCATGTAACCCTCTTTAATTTGGGAAAACGAGGAATTGTTTGGGGGCTTCTAAATTAATTCTTGTTTGGATCCTAAGGAATGAATTGAGCTAAGCTAAATGCTAACAAAGTGGCGCCACACGCTAGAGCGATTAAGTTCATGCACTGAGACGGGAGAGATGTGTATCAACTCGTCTAAGTTGCGAAAAGAACAACAGTGGAGTTTTCCTTTAATAGGCATTTAAGTCCACCAGTACGTTTTTTGAAGGTTACTTATATTCGATACTAATTCCATAGATCAAACTAAGTGTATGTGTATTTCTTGAGCTGCTCGTCTTTTGATCTGTGATGTCCATACGCTCCATCCTCTATTGCAGCAATGGCGTCTTATTCCGTTCCTGGCAGCGGTGTTCGCACTGGAGCACTTCACCAAATCCTTCCTCATGAACTTTGTGGAATTTCAAATTGGACTCCTAATGAAGGACAAAAGCGACAGACAGGTAAACACCATAGATATGGTTTAGATATGCTAAATATACAAGCATCCATGAAACATTCTTAAACTCACAGCTTTTCTTCACAAAAGCGTCTTGATCTCTAAATTCCGAAAGTCTAAGGATCTTCTAGTCTTTGGTCACATATACATTATGTGTGTCACTCCTCAGGCTGAACTGGGCAGAGAGATCCATGCCATGTCGTGCGCTAGCAAACCTCTGGGATCATGGACAGCCCAGCGAGGCATTCAGGAATGTCGAGAGGCTTGTGGAGGACACGGTTACCTTGCCAGTGAGGAATTTTTAAAATGCTCATAAACTGAATGTATATTAGACACGATAAACACCAAGTCTTATATCGAAAGAGCTTCTAGTGAGCTTTTGTTCATCTGTTCATCTTTTGATGTTAAGTGAACCGACTGGGAGATCTGCGTGATGACAACGACCCAAACTGCACCTACGAGGGCGATAATAACGTCCTCCTGCAGCAGACCAGCAACTATCTGCTCAGCTGGCTTCAACACAAGCAGCAAGGTCGCCTGCAAACTAATTTGACTCACACTCAGTTTTCACTGCTGGAGATAGAGGATAAACTGTTTGGTTTTTATTTCCAATTTTGCCTGCATATTTTTTATTTAGGGTCATACATGTGCATAGTTTCCATGCAATTTCAATGCTTTGGAAAATAGCAATAAACCAATAAACAGAAAACCTTTATTTTAGCTCACTCAGTCATTAAAATGTAAATTACCTAAGATCTTGTGAAAAAGTTGAGGTCTCGTTGTGTTAAAGAAAACTCCGCTTCTTTTTTGTTTCAAGTTTCACAGTCACAATCAATCTATCAGAAGTTGTTTTTTGGTTGCAAGTTTCTCAGTTACTAGACTGTTGCAGCACTTGATGAAGTGTGAGGAACTAATTTTACCCTCACAAGGTTTTGAGAACCAGACATAACAAGACAGGAAGTACAAATAACTATAAATACTATTCACACTAAATTCAAAAAATGTTTGATACTATTTATACAGACTTACACCTCAGTGTGCTAATAGTCACTGCAGCACGTTTTGTTTTGCTTCTGCACAGCAAATTTGAACATAAAAAAATGTGTCTTATTAAAATAGATGGGAATTATTACATTACTCATAAGTTACATTTATACTCTAACATATATTGTATTTCTAGGATCAGACAAGCCAAAGTGGTTTTACATAAATCTTTAATGTTTTTTAATGTGTTTTATATTGTTTTTGAACGCAAGAGGAGGGTTTTAATGTGTATTCTCCATTTTAGTTTTGTTAAGAATTATTCAATAGGAAGAATTAATGATGACAGCGGTCTTGTGTTCGTTGACATCCAGGGCATTTTTGCATTTTGATTTTAGTGGTATTGCAGAATTAGAAGAATGCTTTTTGTGACTGATATGATGTTTCTCACCCCTAAATCAAGGTAAAGGAAGGATTGAATCACCTCTTGAGACTGTGAACTTTTTAGAGGACATGGACAGCATTCTGCAGAGCAAGTTCACAGTTGGCTCAGTGGAAGAGTGCATGAACTCAGCCGGTACGCAACATTAACACTACATTCTCCATAACAGGGACACATCAGCCACATTCTTCATTTAGCATTCACTTCACCTCAGTTACCTGTTCTCCTGGTGCTCTTCTTTTTCTTCTTTTAGACTCCAGACTCCATTTAATCTTTGTTTTGTGGATAATTTCAGCCTTGGGCTGAAATAAATGGTTTTTATATATATCTGTTGATTAATTTAAAAACTAAACGGTAACCGTTTACTTAAAATCTTTATTTATAAAACATTATAAAAGGTTATAATGTGTGTTGTAATACATTTGGGGGGGGGGGGGGACAGAGATTAAGCCTAGTCTAAATTGTCCATTTAAACCAGATTAAAAGAAAAGTGCTTTCTCAGACATGGTTTTAAATAGTCTCAGATTTAGTGTAGTCTAGATTTTAATAGGCTGATATCCTGGAGGAAGACTAGAGCTTTTACCTGGAGGCAGATTTAACTTGAGATTAACTTTGTGTTTCCAGTCTTCATGCATCAAAATATTGCCCTTTGTAAGTACGAACAAAAAAGCCTGTGAAAATAAATCTGCACTGTTAATCATTTTGATCATTTATTTAAAAACATAAATAAATAGAATAAATCGTAATCTGAAGAATAAAGATAAATAAAGTGACTTATGGCCAAGTGAGCCATACGTGTATTTGTGCTCTGCATTTAACCCGTTTCATTCCTAGGCTATTGTTTTCAAACCCAAAACAGAAGTCATTAATTGAAGAAATGAACACATTCATTTATTTCCCCAGATCTATTTGAAAGAGATTAGATGGATAGAGATAGAGTATTTGTATGCTGTGTAAGGGTTAATCTTTCTGGCAATTAATTACACAGCAAATTGTCTTTGGTCTGTATAGCATAGTGTTGCATTTATGTGCTGATTCTATCACTTTTTTAAGCTCTAGTACAGAATTGAATTTGCACACACCTAAACCCAAATTCATTTTCCTTTTTAAAACATTGGTATTTTCCTCAAGACATCCAGTTCTAGTTCAGTTCTGTTATTTAGCTGTAGTGAGGTCTACGTTTTGTTTAATAGAGTCATTATTCATTTACACTCCGAGGAAACCAAATAAACAAAATGAGCCTTGTGTCATTCCATATCCCACTTTCATGGTTCTGGTTTTGCGTAATCCACAATGTTTGTATGTACAGTTTTTTTTTTTTTTCCTGAACAGATTATCTAACACATAAACTGTCACACCTCCACCGCACACCGAGAGAATGTGAGAATCTGCGTCACGCTGTGTTTTTGTGTAGTTTACTGTTAAAAGTGCTCCTTGATGCTGCAGACTGCTCCAGTTGGGAGAGTTTTACATCCTGAACCGAGCTGCACATCTGTGAAACATCTGCTCTCTTTATTGACATCATTCCTCAGCTGGTGACTCAACTCATTGTTGCCTGGTTAAAGGGGTCAGAGGACCCTCGTTTTAACTTGACGAGGATTGGGAGTGGACTATTTGGCTCTTAACTGACTTTTGTCACCTATCCCATCCTGTGACACTTGTCCAGGGAGTTTTCAAATGCTAGACCAGTTGTAATACTGTTTTTCATCCCAGCTGTTTTGAATGCTCAACTTTGAATGCTCTCATTCTTTACCTACTGTAAAGAATGTCTATGATTCGAATCATTCCATTTCAAGCCAACTAAATCATGACACACTAAAGGAATAGTTCAGCCAGACATTGTGTCATCATTTACTCATCCTTCATATAATATGATTTTAAAGTATTATATTTTATTAATTCTTATAAAATATAATGTCAAAGATGCTAATTTTAACTGTTAGAAAAAAAACATACATGATACAAAGCTAAATTCAGATTTATTTGATTTATTATTTGATTTATTGTCAATCTTTTATTCACCAAGGATGTGTTAAATTAATAAAACATGATAGCATAGATTTACATTGTTAGAATTTTTTTTTTTTTTTAAATACTGTTAATTTTTACATTTTTTTATTCATGAAAGAATCCTAAAAATAAATCACAGGTTCCAAAATGTATAATTCTAATAATACATCACCATATTAGAATGATTTCTGAAGGATCATGTGAGACTCTAGGGTAGAGTAACAGCTGATGAAAATTCAACTTTGCATCCCCACAATAAATTATATTGTAAAGTATATTAAAATAAAAAAAACATTATATTTTAATAACATTTTTCTTGATGTTTGATGAGCACAAGAGACTTTTTTTTTTTTTTTAAAGTCTTATTGATTCCAAACTTTTGAGTGGTAATGTGTATATATATTTATATATATAATTGATTGGCAATAATATATGACTAGAGTTGTTTCACGAGTTCGAGCTTGTCGGCATTCGAATAAAGCGAAGCTTGTTTGGCGTGCTGCTCAGGGAGAATGCTCAGGGTTGGAAGGGCTGCCGAGCCCTAGGGTGAATAGCCCAAGAGCTTGGGAGGGGAAGAGGCTGTCAGCCGATTCCCAACCCTGAGAGCTCCCCAAAAAGCAAAGAATGAAACAGGTGAGCACCCCAAAAACTGCAAGAAAAAATAAAGGTTGTTGAACCTGAAAAGAGTGTGGGCTGGAGGTATAGTAAAGGAGGATGGTTCCTGAGGTGAGACTAGAGTTTTAGGGGCTAGAGACCAATGCTCTGAGGGCTGAAGCTAATGCTCCAAGGGGCAAGGGACCAATGCTCTGAGGGGGCTAGAGACCAATGCTCTAAGTGGGCGAGATCAAGGCTCTGAGAGCTGAAGCTAATGCTCCAAGGGGCAAGGGACCAATGCTCTAAGGGGGCTGAGACCAATGCTTTAAGTGGGCGAGATCAAGGCTCTGAGGGCTGAAGCTAATGCTCCAAGGGGCAAGGGACCAATGCTCTGAGGGGGCTAGAGACCAATGAAACGTATGCTAGAGGCAGCCTTAAACTGATGCTCAAGGTGCTGAGGCCAATACTCGGGGCTGAAACGTATATATTAGGGAGCTGGCATGGGTGCTTGCGTTCGCTGAGACTGATGCTCAAGGAGCTGGCAAGGGTGCTAGCAGTCACTGAGACCAGCGCTCTGAGGGGGCTAGGGACCAATGCTCTAAGGGCTGAAGACCGATGCTCAAAGGGGCTATATCGATGCTCGGGGCTGAAACGTATGTTAGAGGCAGCCTAAAACTAATGCTCAAGGGGCAGAGGCCAATGTTCGGGGCTGAAACGTATATATTAGGGGCAGCTGAAAACTGATGCTCGAGGGGCTGAGACGATGCTCAAGGAGCTGGCAAGGGTGCTAGCGATTACTGGTTCAGGTGGATGCATGGCTGGGAAAAGAGGGGGGCGCAGGCTCCTAGATGAGACTTGAGCTTCGGATCTGGAAAAGATAAACAGAAGTGGCCCAGAGGAGGTTGGAGAGGCCTAGTTTGTAGTTGAGATGGCGGAGATCGAGAACTAGAGCGTTGGTTGTTGTTGATAGGTCTTGCGGTTTCTAAGTAGGTGCTGAGGGTCGCCATGACTCGATATTGAGATCGAGCTAAGGAAGGAAGGGACTCTGGCTATTTATGGGGCCAGGCTTGAGATCGGATAGGATAATGATTAGAAGATTAGAGAGGCGGAGATCGTAGTCTACTGCCTTCGCACCCTCCTCCCGAAATGTGTTTCAGGAAACTATATTTAGGGATATTATTCTCAGTAAACCCATTGTTTGAGCTTAGAACAGAATATCTTGATTTCATCATTTTTTTAATATATATTTTGTATCCCCACCTTTTAAATATTTTTGCCCAGGAGGTCTTAGTGAGAGTCTAGAGACCGTTTTTCTAAACAGACAAACAACATTCAAGAACAAACCAATGTCGCTTAATGCATCAGTACCAACATAAACATTTGCCTTCAAATATTTATCATACTCGCTCATTTCATAAGAACTTGCTTGCTCAACTGATTGTAGTGAAGATATTTGAATAAAGTTTCAGTTTGTGTGGTCTTGTTTCACAACCTTCTTTTCGTAACATGCTTATTTTCTTATTCAGAGAGGTTTGAGAGGTTTCTGATTTATTAGTTCCTTCATAAAATGTGGAAGCAGTTTTGTTGTTTATAAATCTTAAGGAGGTTATGGATGTCCTGGTTTGTACTGATTCAGTTAAATTTCACAGCTTTATTTTCTTGGTCAGTAGGTTGGGATTTTGCAAAGTTAATCTGTTTATGCTATTCATGGTATAGCATGACTGCACTTAAGTTCCTCTCTCTGTGGACTTGGAGTTCGGGTTACTTCTGCGTCATGAGTTGAAGAAATACGTCCAAACCTCAACCATTCAAAACACGAGACCTCTTGTTCTTTAGTCACAGTCCCCACCCAGATACCTAATCCATGATTACATCTGTGTGAGCAGAACGGACCCATTACAACAATAAATCCAATATCTCTTCAGTATTTGTTTAATCTTTTTAAGGGGCCTTTTTTGTGGCCCTTTCCACATAATTGTAAAAATAGTTTGCCAGCTGCTATCCATTACACTTTATTCAGTTTGTTTTAACAGTCATGTTTAAACTAAATATCCACTTATTTTGAAGCTGTTATATAATTTTTTTCAGACTCATGTTCAGTTTCTTGCATCACCTGTCCATCTTTTTAATGTCATTATATCATTTGATATTGTGTCTTCAGTACCTCTGGCAGCGTATAAGTGGCTGGTGTGTTTCTTACTGGGTGAGAGCCAGAGGAAGCTATTTCATGAGAAATCATCTGGACTGGACGACTTTGAGGCACGAAACAACAGCCAAGTATGTTTTAATCCTGGCTTTCATTGCAATGAGACCTTAAAATGTCATGTATCTATTTTTATGACAGCTCGGAGGTAGGTGAGGTATGCTATAGGTTTGTAAAACACATTACCAAGCTACCTTATACCTCACACTGAGTGTTTCCTCATGGAAATGTATCTTTAATGTCAAACATTTCTTATCATTATCATCAATGTTAACAACAGTTAATTATTTTATTTTCTGAAAAGCATGATATACAGTATTTTAAGAGAAGGCCAACTTTTACCAAGTTCAATAGAGCTGGTTTTTATAGTTGTTTTCATTCTTTTTTTTAATTTGTTGTCATTTTTTGTTTAAAAAAAAAAAAAGAGAGAAAGACATCTTCTGTTTTTTTTTTTTTTTCTTTTGTTTTTAACATCAAAACCAACGGGTTTATCCACTGTATACGGGCCAGTCATCTCATGCCAAAATCTAGGATAATTTACATGAATTAACCACGTGTGCTGTAAATTCTCAGTGCTTTAGTGTTGTCTTGAAGTCCTTACCTGAGGCTTTTGACTGGAAGTTATAGTTATGATATATAGATATCCATTTAAGAATCATGTTTCACCATGTAGATAGATGTGTTGCTGTTCATAAGTGCACGGAATGTCGTTTTTGTTAATATTTTAGGCTGAATTGTGGGGCTAGCACACCCATTAAGACCTTCTTTACAGTGTTGTTCCATTTATGACTTATATCTAATATAAAACAGACCTCAGGTTCCTCAGACATGTCTTAAACATTGACCAGACACTTGGCTCACACATATCCTTTACTTAATATATATTCCACTGAGCTACAAATCTACATCACACTGGGCATTTCAGAGGGCCGCTGTCTGACCTCCACATCTTGAAGGATTTAAAACCTTTTTGCCGTATCAGATTCATTTAGGCTTGTATATACGCTCCGTAGGGTCAGAATCACATGCAGGACGTGTGAAAGCTACTCGCATCACGTTTCAAATGATATGAAAGTATCACGGTTGGACCAAATCTGACCTCAGCACATTAATGAAACACAGCAGTCAGACCACATGCACATCCAGTGACCCAGAATATTATTTGGACACTTATACATTAACCATTTCAAAATCAGTGTTCATTCTATTTAAATAAAGTCCATTTGGCTTGGTATTTTGTTTTGTCCAATACCGTGACATGCTTTTTATAAACGTGACTCAAAAGTTTGGGGTCATTGTGGGTGTGTTATGTGTGTTTTATGAGGGTCTAATCCAGCCAAAAACAAGCAGTCAGTTAAAGGTCATATGACATAATGAGTAGAGCTTGGCCAGTGTCCAGTGAAGCGTCTCCACCTTGAGACATGAGAGCCAGTTGAACTAGAGCGCATTGGTGACGTGAACTAGTATATAGAATGTGATCGAGCAGGTTCAGTATGTGACGGATTCAATTATCTTAAAACCTTCAGTAAGGACAAGAAATTAATAAAACAGACCTTCTTCACACATAATACTGACCCAGCAACCACCAAACACAGCGAATCACTGTCTAGCAACCAGACACAAACACAAGCACATTGCTGAGTTTTTTTTTACGTT
>JAUMHP010000052.1:20049810-20070696 GCA_032361065.1 Enteromius trimaculatus | reverse complement strand
AAGCGAGTTGGCGTTTCGGATAGTGATGGGAAGGTCATTCCACCAACCAGGAACGATGTAAGAGAAAGTTCTGGATATTTGATGTTAAAAACAATGTAAATAAAAACGTGCACACCTATAGCAAATTGGATTTGCTCAGTTGAATAAAAAAAGACATGGAATGGAAAAATTATGTTTTATTCTATTCTAAAACAGCTCAATCTCTTATGGTGGACAAGATGTTGAGAGAATGAATAAACAAAAACCTCAGTCTATGCCGATAGGTGTCAGTATAAATGTCATTGTCATGTTTAGCTGGATGTGCCAGTCCGCTGATGGCACTCCAGCTCCAGCAAACTGTAAGTGTATGTTTTGTGTTTGTTTTTATTCATGGACTCCTTCTACGAACTCTTGTCACCGCCCATCTCATCTGTTGTCACAGTTTCCCATTGATGTCTCCGCCCCCCTTGTATGTTGCCATAGCCACTCATTTCTAGTCTTCTCCCACTGACCCAGTTTTCATGTATATAATATGTTTGAGTGTTTTCACGGTCCATTGCACTGTCGACCTGTCTTGTGTTTTCATTCGTGTTCATGGTCCTAGTTGTTCTGTTTTGGATTTATCGTTGCTGACCCCTGCTCGCGTTTGGATTATCGCCTCGTCTCACCCCTCGGACTCTGTTTGCTGTTGTATTGACCTATGCACGGACTTGACCACTCTCTTGCTCTGCCTGTTCCATTGATGTTTGCCGGTAGTGACCCTGATCGCCTGTCTGATTCTGCTCTGTGTAACTTAATAAGCAGCCTGCACGTGAACCCGCTCGTATCCTCGCTTCCTGATTGTGACAGTCATATAGGATGTTTATGAAGACAAATACATTTAAAATAACTAGCTGATGCTTGTAGATTTGTAAATACTAAACTATAATATGCAGAGACAATTATAAATAAGCTGTTTGTATTCCCTGAAAATGTGTAAAGTATGGTCCTATCAACCAATGGCATGAATTTAAGCTGCCAAATTAGAAATTGAGCTCACCTCATGGGAGCCAACATGTTGAGATCACATGATTACCTATCTTACATATATTTAACATAAGTTCAATACATTTAATAGATGACATATGTGTATTTGGTCAAATGTTTGCAACTGTAAGGCAGGGTAAGCGGTTTCTGGAAGCCAATGCTGATATTTGAAATCACCAAAACAAACACACTCCTACCCCAAACGCATCGCGCCCCTGATAGCTCTGCCCTACACATGTGTAGCCGACGCAACCCAGGCAACGATTACTTCTGTGAAACAAAGCAGAACCAATGTTCTACACGGGACACAAGCAGCGTGACACAATACTATAGAAGTCATTTTAATCCAACACAGTCTCACTCCACATTTTGACGCTTGGTCAAAACACTTTTGTGTCACTTTTTGAGGCTCAAGGTTCCCCTTTTCAGTCACTTTTCAACGTGAGGGGTCCTCCATTGTTTTCAGGTGTTTGGCTTAATGTAATGGTTTGCATGCATATATAAATTTATTATATAGTATTTTAGTTTTATTGGAGCACCAAACACCACCCCAACCTTAAACCTACCCACCTCTGAGCAATATAAACACACACAGGCAAATGCAGTTTGCAGGTATTCATTGCACAAACTAATCATAAACAAGCAGTATAAATACATTACAAACAAGTCGTGTCACATTCCAAGTCTTCTGAAGCCATACAAAGTCTTTATGAAGAAGAGAGTAAAACACAAGGTTTAAAAATGATTTCACACCGTCATCGTGCTTTCATCAACTGTCATCTCATTTTAAAAAAAACATACTCCCGTCCTGTAGTATGACCAAATCGCTTGTGAGATACACAAGAACCAATAGCATTTCACAACAGCATGATGCAATCGATCACGAGACAAGCAAGAGCCAATGGCACTTCACAACCAATGTTGACGTAAGGATTCTTGAAGCAGCATTTTTTGAAATCGATTTCAAATAAATGGTGAGGGTGGTTGTATCTGCCTGCTATATCTTGTGTTTTAAAAGTGACTGAAAAGGGGTACCTTGAGCCTCAAAAAGCGATGCAAAAGTGTTTTGACCAAACGTCAAAATGTGACGAGTTGGAGTGAGACTGTGTTGTATAATCAGTGAACTGCTGCCACATTCTATTTATGACGTTCTGACAGAAATTTCAAATGAATATCAACTGTCGCTTTATCGGTTCCAGTGCAGGCAGACTTTAGACACAGTATTACTCACCTATCTAGAAGAACCAAAGCAACTTCGTCATCCGATCGTAGGCCTTCCGCTCCTTGTCTCCCGGATGTGGACTACGTGGAGGAATTCATTGCTCTCAGCCACCCTGGATGAGGAACAAGTCAAAGACTGTTTTTGTCAGACAAACTACTCTATAGCCTGCCCGATGACAATCCGAGTGGACCTTAGAGCAGCTCATTGATTGTTTTGTTGTGCTGTGGATCACCCTTCACCGTAGGGGAGGTGGAGGAAGACATTCACATTTGCGGTCGATTGGAGGAATCGTCCAGCGCTGGAAAGCTAATTTACACGGGTCCTACTTCTTGTTGCGCAGACATTTTCCTTTTTTGTTTTTATCTTTCTGTTGCTCGGCTGTTCACTGAACGCATCATTAGTAGACACGCCCCTTACTCTTGATTGGCTACAAGTTTGTTAAGGTACATGGCCCCGACTCTAAAGCAGAGTTTTCTAAAGCATTTTTGAAAAATTGCTTACCCTGCTTTTAATTAGAAGCACCTCTACTAAACTGTGTTTTTCTGTCACAGAGACTTTTTCACAGAGAGTTTTTTTTTTTTTAAGTGTTAAGCACAAAGTAGAAAAACATGTATCCTGTACACTATTCAAGTTTGCATTGTCACAAAATAGATTTTAATGAGCAACATTGTGGTCAACTGATCTTCCTCAGGTTCCAAAGTGCTAAGTATTGAAAATCCGTAAAATAAAGCTCTGTAAAACCTTGTATTTTAACAACACTGTGTGTGTGCATTTGCATATAACGGAAAGTTCTATGCATACTTGCTGTTTTCATGCCCTATTGAACACTTACAAAAACAGGAAATATGGCAAGTAGTCAATTGGTTATTATTATGTGCAAATTTTATGAATATGAATACGATTATGAATGAACATAAAAAAAGAGTCAAATTTCATGTATAATTCATGTCATTTCTTAGTAATTATTTGTAAAATTAGCTAGCAGTTCCTGAGTTCACACTATTTCAAAATAATCCAACACAATTTTTCAGTGTGCATGTTGACTAAAACAAGTATTATTTGATCATTATTCCTCCACTAACAATGTTAAACTTGGCACTATATGCATATGGGCAGGTAATTATTGTGGTATCCGCCAAATCTAAATGAGTCCCTCGAACTGCCAGATGGCCAGGTGAAGCATGAGTGCTCTAGAGAACGTGCAAGCTTTACAGCACTCCAGACCACACTAGTTGTGACACATAATATAATGATTTTATTCTTGTATGTGGCTACATAACCGCATGCTCCCAAGTGAACCAACAGTTTTTGTGTTGAAATGTCTTCCAGAGGCAGTTTGTAACCCAACAGTGAGTGTTGCAAATGAGTATAGATAATGTTTACGCTGTGCCCACTTTGGCACTTGCTAACACCATTGTAGATGACTCTATTTCACAAAAACATTACTTACAGCTGACTGAGGCATCTCTACCAGGGCAGGAATATGATGCTCATTCCCATGCATACCAGCAAAAGCTTTTTAGTTTAGGCCATTTTGCTGCCTTTCTAATTTACTTTCAAGCTGGCAACGCTGCATTTGAATTTATGTACCTGTGAGATATGGGTGACAAGGCCAAATACAATAATTAGAATTAAATACTTTTGTCCATGTAAGCAGTTTTGATATTTTTAAATACAAAAAATATATGAGAAAAGTCATATAGTAACAAATTAACATGAAATTAATAAAATAAAAGAATCGTTTTGTGAGTGCAGTTTTGTGAAATGGTTAAATCAACCTGCTTGTACACTTTGAAGCGTATGTGTAATTTTATTCTGTTCATATCTACACAAAAAAAAGTATACATAATTCAAATGTTTTCTCTGACTAAAGCTGCTGCATACCTAAGGAGACGAATATATAATGCCTTAGCAATTTAAAATGCATCATTCTGGATGCGTATCATTACGGTGTGGTGCACAAACACACACGGCTGGTTGTGTTGTCTTGCTGTTTTTGAAAGACTGCATTTAAAGCCTTCTAGCTGTTGACAGAACCTCATGCCAGGTCAAGTGGGCGGCAGTTGATTTGTTATTGTAGTATATGAAAATGAAAATGTTAAATAAGCAAAAAAAAAAAAAAAAAACCACAAAAAATGTATATTACCCAATGAAACAAAAACATTGATTTTCTTTAGTTTTTGTATTTTTATATTAGCTGGACATGAATGAATGCAAAAAAAAAAAAGAAAATACTATTATGTAATAAAAAATTCTACCTAAAAATGGCAACCATTTCTTAATAATTGACTTGTTACTTGTTCAGATGACAATATCCAGCGAAAAGTCTTATTTGGGTCATATAATCCAAGATGTAGGCTAGTCTATAATTCCTAGACGTACTTTATAGTTATCATTCTTGGTGTGAACAGGCTTTTATTCGTCTGAATATTAGAATAGTCTACGCTGAGAAGAAGCTATACATGTATAGCTTAAATTTTCAACGAGTAATATTATACAGTTCTGTAAGATTCCTGGATATGAGGCAGCACTGACTGAGGGAAAGTGAGAGAGGAGAACACAAGATCTCATCTGCGTGGAGTATCTTAATCCATTATCACAAACACCATGGGACCATAGTGTCTTGCTGGGCGTTTAATCTGCTAAGCATCCACTCTATTAGCATATATAAGAAACATGAAGGTTTGCATATAAATTCGACTTAATTACTTGCATAAATTAGCGGCTGATTATTGTAATTTTTGCATTTGAAGCAAAACCAGACTAAAGATGCTACTTTCCTCTAATGAGCAAGGGCCAGTTTGGAAAAAAGGCAACCATGTGGGAAAATAAAAGCTTTTGGCACCATGGAAATAGACTGGATTTTTAAAAATGAGACAATAATCTTTAATTCACGGATAATGCTGTGAGGTTGCTGGAGGGCAGCCATTGATCAAGCTGATCAGAGGGAGGACATTAAAACCTTCATTATTTCGGCTCCCACCCCTGGGAGCATTTCTCAGAGCTCTCATATAAAACCTCACTCTAACAAATATTGGCAGGTGTGTTGGCATAGAGTCAAGTAGGGTTTTTTTTAAGCACTGTAACAGTAAACAGCCACATTTCCCAGCATTTTTTAAAGGTTTAGGTTTAGCCTTTAGGGCATCTGCCAAGTGGAATACATTTATAGTAATTGGCTTTTCTTCCATATACAGTGTGTTTGTGAAAGAATGCCACTTTAATATCCTGTTGACTGATAATGTTTTATAAAATTGCAGTAGTCTCCACCAGGTGTGGCTGCTCTTGTTTAATATGAAGCATCACAGAGTTATTCATGCTGGATAAAATATTAATCTGGAATAAATGGCGACGATTACTTTTTTCGGTAACACAAAGGCAATTTTCCACAAGCTAATGTGATCCTTTAGGGTCTTAATGAAAAGTTTGTAATATAGTTTGTTTTAAAATTCTTCAAAGATAGTGTAAAAAAGTAATGTACTTCCCCTTTAAATCTTCACGAGCTCCGCTGACTTCGCCCCTCTTTTCCGAGGCACTCTTGGAGGATCTTTTTTTAGCCGTATTCATAGTGAAACTTGCTAATTAGCACATTATTAGGAAAGACGATTTGCAAAGATTCATTAAAAGACATTATACTCACTGCTTCTGTAAGTGAGGCTGGATTGTGAATGATTCTCGCGAACATAAACGCATTTCAGTTGATCAAGGGCGCGTTTCCCTTCAGAACCAAAAGTGACGTTACTGCTCTACATCTTCAGTTTCTCAGATGTCGGGAGTAAATGACTACTGCTATGTTCATTAATACATTCCACAACAAAACGCCTCAATCTCTAAGGAGTCTTGCTTGTGTCTGCGTCTCGGTCTGATGACAGCTCACTCAGGGCGGGTCTGAGGTAAGACAACAGTTCAGTCTGTGTGACACGCTGCTGTCAATCATCTATTGTGGGAGTGGCCTCTGTCAGTGTGACGCCGCACAACATAAATTTGAGAATGGCTTGATTTCAGAAGGGGCAACTTATTTTTATTACATTAATGCAAAACTACTGGTGGATCTTCATCATTGTACGGTTGGTTGTGTACACACACTCCCAACACACATTTCAGTCCAAATAGCTTGAAAAAATGCAAGCTATGGATGACCCTTTTAAGTCATACAGTATAATTGAAAGATAAAGATTAATTTTAAAGTAAGCGTACCTATTGTCTGACCAGCATTTTGCCAAGCAAGTAGCTGAGAATACAAATCATGTCCTAATGAGTCAACAGAAACAAGCTTTCCAACTTTTAATTTGCCAGTTTTGCAACTGCATGTCTCTAGCTGTTGATACTGTCTGACTTGATTGGCAATAACAGAGAGTAGTTCAGCTGAATGTTGTCTGAACCCGGTGCTTATTCAGCAATCGAATGAAGTTTGCTGTCTGTGTGTGTGTGTGTGTGTGAAATCACTCCAGCCAAAAACCATTGAGAGCAAACAACTGACCTCACTCTTTAGAATTGTGTCCTGTATCGCTTACTGTGGCACACACAATGGCTGTGAGGGTGCGGAGGGTGGCAGAGTTAAGCGGGTGTACTGGGGTTTGTTAATCCTCCCTCCATTCTCTCACAGATTAGCCATTCTAAACCAGTCCACAATGAATCAGCACTTTCCCTTTGGTACAGTTTGAGGGGGAGTTTGGGTCATCTGACACCTAGAATCATATGCAACACGACTTCCACACACCTGCTTTAATCATGCTGCAGCACTTTGCCAAAATGTCTTCTTTTGTCCATACTATTACCATTGTGTTATTTGCTCGAGATCCCTCCTGTCTGCTTAGTTTATGAAAACTGTACGAGGCTATTTTGCAGCAGAATTAATCTGACCAATTAATTACACAGATTTGGAGGATAACTCTGTAATAATTGAGCATTAAGCATGTTTGTATTTATTTTTTTGTATTATTTTTTTTCTGTAACACAATCCTATTTTGCATCATGTAGGGTGCCATCATAGTTCTGTGAATTGGTTGATGTTTGGGTTTTGAGATATGGGGGTTCAAAAAAGAATGCAGTTGGTTGTCAAAAGGATGGAGTTTAAGATTGAAAAAATGAAAAGATCTGTCTTTTTAAAGGAAGATTGAAGTTAAGACATTTTGACAGCGTTACAACATCAAAAGTATAAATAAATATACTTTGATTTGGTGGAATGCCAAAGATGAAGTCGACAAGTGTCGACAGAAAGAAAAAGAATGTCTATTTTGAGTGCAAGTAGCCCACCTTGTTGGCAGAGGCTATTTTCACCAACTCCACCCACTGGGATGTGATTGGGCTAGACAACATTACAAAAGACATTTCCATTGGAATAAGTGGTAAAACACATGTGATCAACCTGAATTTGAATCTGGCTTTATCAACAAATAAAATTTTGGGGTAAAAGGTTAGTTAAAATCATGCGGTATATAAATCAAAAAGTATAGGTTTTTCTTAATATAATCGTGTTTTCCCCCCCTAGATCAGACAAAAGAATGACACTTCCCTCCAGATTCCAAAAAGAAGTTCATGCCCATCTCTCTCAAAACCAACAGCACAGCAATGGTGAGCAAATTTTGGGTGGGGAAAAAAGTGATCAATATGCAGGGTGCCTTAACATTTCTCTCCATGAGAAACTTTTTTTAAAGGTTATATAGTAATCCTGGAGTCTCTAACTTAACGTCCTGTCCCAGAAAACATTCCAGGAATGTGATGTTCATTAAAGATGAAAAGAGAACAGTCAACTTCTGTCTCTAGCAGGCAAAAAGCTCCCACTGTTTCACGGAGGGATCTCTAAGGACTACATGCCTTCAGTTCTAGTGTTGCTATGGGCTATACCGTATCTTAAAGTGATAGTTCGCTCAGAAATGGAAAAAATGTCATTTAGAGAAAGACACATTCTCTTGGGTGAATAATTAACAACATAATTGTCATAAGACTTGACGAATAGAGTGTGTGATCCACTGCAAATCTATTTAGCATCTGTTTATGATTTTATGGTTTCAGTTTATAGTTTGTCAATGCAGTTTTGCTAATGATCTGCAGAATCCATGTTGTTTCATCTTTAGCCCCTTCTATCCTGAATGAAAACACAACTCCATCAAAACCCAGGCTGCCTCATTCTTCACCTTACAGTCCCAAGCTGGTGCAGTCCCGTCTTAAAGAGGTTCTTAACAAGCACAGCAATGGCCTCTGGGTATCCAAGCTGCCTCAGCTATATCGAGAACATTATAAACAAGATCTACCCAGTGAAGCCCTGAAAGAATTGGAACACTGGACGCACATTTGTACTGTAAGTTTACAGATGCCTGAATATCCTGTTGTTATGACAGTACTTAGCATTATGTGTAATTGTGATGTTAAAGTGATCAAGACATGAGAATAAATTTTATGAAAACAAATTGTAACCTTCAGAACTTAAGGGGGTTGCTCCACCCCAATATGAAATTTTTGACACCAGTCACTGTCATCTTCGGAACACAATTTTTTGGATGAAAACCAGGAGGCTTGTGAATGTCCCATTGACTGCCAAGGAAATAACACTGTCAAGGTCCAAAAAGTATGAAAGACATCAACAAAATAGTCCATTTGCCATTAGTGGTTGAACCGTAATATAATGAAGCTATGAGAATAGTCGTGGAAACACAAATTTACACAAATCAAATTGTAAATACATACTGTATACAAGATGTATATTTGCTGGATCTAACACAGAACAGCATATGTAATGTACGTACACTGAATGATCTAGAAAATGGCACCACGGTGACTTAATGGTGCAGAATCATTAAAGGAACCGTATGTAAGAAATGGCCAAAACTGGTACTGCAATCACTTTCAAAATACTGTTGAGCGGTGTCTCCCCTCCCAGTTAACTAGAGGTTGCCAGACAAGCTGCTTTTATCCATCTCCATCGTTCAAACGACGTATTTCAGATTCATAGTGAGGTCTTTTAGGTTTCGTACTTGAAATGTTAGACATTTTTTTAGTAGCTGCTGCAGTCGCATCCCTTTAATGAAGATCAGGCAACCTGGATGCCTGAAACACTACTGATTCGTGATTGGGAGATAGATGGAGGGTGGCGCTTCAGGCCAAAACAAAACATAACAACATAAACATCAGTTGAGGGCTGCAACTGCGCTTTATAACCGAGAATATCCAGGCTGTACTACTGCTGCCAGCGATATGAGTATTTGAAATTGTTTTCTTAACGCCTGTTGAACATAACATACGGTTCCTTTAAATAAACATTTTTTCCGTACAAAAAGTATTCTCAAAGCTTCATAATATTAAAGGCTGAACCACTGATGGCAGATGGAGCATTCAGACGACGTCTTTCATGCTTTTCAGCACCTTGACAGTGGCAATTGTTTTTGCAGTCAATGAGACATCACTAGCCTCCCAGTTTTTATCAAAAATTGGGTTCCGAACACGAACAAATAATGACATTGGGGGTAAGTGATTAACAACAAAATGTTCATTTTGGGGTAACACTTTAAAAACAACACAAATTTGAAATCAGAAATCCAAACTCATTAACATAATGCACATTTACCTTGTTCTTTTGTTGTTCCTGGCTGTGTGTAGCACCTACATTTCTGCATACGTGCCAGTTAAATTAAAGCAATGGAGAGAGAATTGGAAAGAATTCATGTGATTCCCACCAAAATTGGTCAACAATGCCAAGACACACTATATCTCACAGTGTTGTCATGGTGAGGGATTAAATCAATCACAAAAAGGGAAACGTAATTGATCACATTAATGTACCTTTTGTAGTTCACAAGTCACAGTGCCACCAGAGGCAGCCAGAAATCTGGCCATGTAGAGATTTCTGCAGTACCCTAGAGGGCTTTGCCCAATCAATAAAGGACGTTCCACAGGCTGTCAGTGGTTTTAACTTCTTTACCCTGATTTGCTCAGGGACGTACGGTAAAGTGGCTGATAAATGCCCACTGGTTGGGAAATGTCGTGTACGTTTTGTACATCAAATGTACCTTTTGAGACCTCAACTCAATTTGTGCATAAATAATCATGATAAATTAGCTGTGTATTTGTCTGCAGAATAAAAATGTTGTCTTGTTGTTTGGTTTGCAGGTTGAAAAACCATGTAGTACCAAACCTCAAGAGTTGCTGCTGTACCCCGCTAAAGAAACTGGCCAGATTATCCCACATAGTGCTGCTACACCCCCCGCCCATGACAAATCCCCATTTCATCACAAAAAACCTCAGATTCAGAGATCATCTGCAACTTCCAAATCAAGCACTCCGGCATCCCCTAAGGAACTACCACCCGACGTCAAGCAGAAGCTTGAAGAGCTGCTCTTGAAATACAGCAGTGGCTTGTGGGCCCACGCTCTGCCTAAACTGTATCAGGACACATATAAGTGTAAACTACCGGAGTTTGTGCTGGACCACCTTACCCTGCTTTCAGATATATGCACGATTGACTACCCCATGCCGGACAACCCCAAAAGAGCAATTCTGTATGCGAAAGTAGTAGAAGACGAGAACCGTAACCCATCTGGATTGGCTGGCTCAGAGAGAAAAGAAGCAGTAGAGCACAGTTTGAGCAGCCAAACCGTTCCTTCTCTTGTCATCCCTAGAGAGGAATACCCTTCTGTCTTGGTGGTGGAAGCAGGTGACACAAACAGTGTCATTCTGAGGTGCGATTTATGATCAATATCCTGTAGATAATGCATTTGCTTAGATTCATCTCAGAGGGATTGGATTGGATCGGACTATAATTCTTTGTTTGAAGAATTTTTGGAAATGCCTGCGGAGGGAAAATCTCTCAGGCGGACACTGTTGTACTCTTGATGAAGCCTGTCTCTGTTTGCATGCAGGTATATAGGAGAATGTTACTCTAAGGCGCAGGAGAAGTTAGAAGATGAAATGAGAGAGTTCTATAGGCAAGACAGCAACAAGGTTGCTCTGACTTTACCATTAACAAGTCAGCTGACTGCTGTATGTGCTGAGGAAGAGGAGGAGATTCTCCGAGCACAAGTCTGTGAGGTCATGGTCGATAAGGTCAAGGTGCGTTATGTGTTCATAGAAGAACACAACTAAACATAATAGTGTGATGGTTCTCAACCTTTTTGACTTTAAGGCCTCACATTATCCAAGACAGTATTCAAAGTCCCCCAATGTAGAGACACTTCTGTAGTAAAAAAGGTGTTTGCATTCTTTTGTTTAGAAGCTTGTTGCAATATATTAAAATAATTAGCAAAAATAATTCTATTAAATTATATATATAAAAAATTTGATTTCATTTTAATGCACTTTAGTTTTCAGTAATGAATTTATATGACTACCAGAAATCGCATAAATCACACATTTAAAAAACATAAACATAAAATGACACATTTATATTCATACAGATTTTTTAATTTCCATGACTTCTCCTATTCTAGAAATCTCGAATTCCCTCATGTATTCAGCTATCCAAGACCATGAGACAGTTGTTAAGGAAACAAATTAAAATAAATTAAAATAAGAATTAAAGCTGCAAGGCCCTCGCACCCAGGCTCACTGCCTTCTGGTAGCTTTAAGAGACAGTGAAAAATAAGCAATGAAAATACAGAAAGAATACACGCCCTCAAAACTGCAATTCACTTTTGAAAAAAATAAAAATCGAAGCAATTGAAATATGATGTGATGTATATGCTTATATGATGTTTCAGCTTGATTGTTAGATGTTTTAGCTTATGGGGTTTATTAGGTTTGGAATGACATGAGGGTAATTAATGACATAATTGTTATTTTTGGGTAAACTATACTTTTTGAATCATTTGCTCCCGGGTAGAGAACCACTAGTGCTGTTTTTTTGATCTGTGATACATTTGTACAATATCTTCGTTCATAAACCATAAGACAATGCTTTGTTTTTGTAATTATCACTGCTCTTGTGTGTTGATGTTTAAACAGGTGTACTACGTGGATCATGGCTTTTCTGAAGTCATCAACACGAGCAAACTATTTGAGTTACATGAGAGGTTTTATAGATTGCCTTTCCAAGCCACCAAATGTAAACTAGCAGGTGAGATTTGCATTCAGTTATGAACTCACAGACAAAACATTTTCATATTTAATGTCAAATATTGTCCTTATATCAATTTGTTTCAGGCCTGGAGTCTTTCAGTCAGGAGAAGGCAGTGCTGAAGAGGTTTGAGTCCATGGCCACTGGAAAGATCCTATTGGCTGAGATCTTAGAGCGTCAGGAAGTGCCTCTGGTGGTCCTGTATGACACATCACAAGATGATGATATCAACATCAATGCTGCCTGTATGAAAGCTTTACAAGACAAATCCTTAGAGAGTCCCTTAAAGGTAACCAGTGTTTGCTGCTGTATTACAATGAAACTAACATATCCCAAAAAATGCTGTGATGCTAATGTGCCTCAAAAATACTATTTTACTGACAAGGTAGTATGTCCATGGTAATAAAATCATACTACTATAGTATTTGCACAAATTATGGAAAATCCTTTGGAAATCTGCTTAGCCAATTAAATTTGTGGACTAGAACTGTTGCATTATCAATACTCAAAAATGACATATATATTTGTATTCTGTCATAGGTGAACAGTGCTTACATGAATGTGAATGTGACCAGCGTTTGCTCAGATGGGACGATCTACTGTCAGGTGCCCTCCAGAGGCTTGAGTAAACTCAACGAAATTCTGGAGAAGACTGAAAACTATTTACATTCCCAGGTGCCACACTTGATTTAAATCTCTGTAGGTGCTGCTTCAACGTAGTTTCTAGAGACTTCTTTAGAGGAGGTGAAGAGGCCAAAATAGACAGATTGGGATTATGGGTTTAATAGGATTGGTAGGCGTCAAGTACATAATCCCTAATGAATAGTTACCTCCTGGCACAGATTGTGTGCTAGAGTGCCTAACATAGACATCAGTTGATACATCAAAGTGTTTTCAATAATTATTGTTTATTGTGGTGCATACCAGCACCCTGCAGATACGTTTGATGTCCGTTTCATGGTATGTTTTTCTTGCTGTCTGGTATACAGGATGTGCTCACATGTCTTTCCCTTATAAAAGGTCACATCAGAGTTGCTGGTTTCACGGCCTTTCTGTGGCAAAATCTGTTTGGCTCGACATAAAGGCAAATGGTCCCGTGTGGAGGTGAGTCTGCTCCGTCAGTACAAGCATTAAAAGCATAATACATCCCAAAATGAAAACTCCGTAACTCTCTAAAAGCTTTGTTTATCTTTGAAACACATATTAAGATATTTTTAAAGAAATCCGAAAGCTTTCCCACCCTCCGTAGACAGCAAGGGAACTACCAAGACCAAACAACGAAGAAAAGACTTTGTTAAAATAGTCCATGTGCCGTCAATGGTTCAACTTCATTTTGTGAAGCTATTAGAATGCATCTTATGGCAGAGAAGAAATTGGTAAATAAAGCCATTATAAAGCCACATAAAGTATCCCCAAAGCTTAATAAATTGTACGGTTGAACCACGGATGTCATATGGATTATTTTCTTTAAAATGTCTTTCTGGTCCTTGATCATGGTAGCACTCTTGCTGTTTATGGAGAGCAAGAACGCTTTAGGTCTTCGTAAGAAATTTCAAAGATGAATGAATCTCTTACGGGTTTGGAACGGGATGAGGGTAAGTAATTAAAGACACAATCTTCATTTTTGGATGAACTATACCTTTAAGAAAGAAAAGAGTTATTAAGAGCTATTGTACATCTGTAAGTCCTAAAAATACTCATTAAATGAGCATTTCATCTATTAGTTGATTTATTTTATGGAGTTGCTCCCTCATGTACACCGAAACACTGCATCCATGTTGACTCTGAGCTGTTCCTTTCATTTTTGTTTTATTTTTACACTGCAAAAAATGCTTTTCTAGCCAAAATCTTTTTGTCTTGTTTTCAGCCAAAATATCAAAAAATTCAAGCAAAATAATTTGCCAATGGGGTAAGCTAAATAGTCTTGTTTTTTGTTTTAAATACAATTATTTTGCTTGTTCTAAGCGAAAAAAGCACTTAATTTTGATTTGGGTTTTTTTCTCTCTGAAAATCTAGTCTAGAAAAGCCTTTTTTGCAGAGTATGGTTTGTCTCATAATGCTAAAATGGTTCTTCTGTGTGCGGCTTTGTTGATGTTCGTTTGCAGTAATTTAACACACATTAAACTATTCAAATGTTTGGTGTCAGTAATTCAAAAAATCTATATTCTTTGTTTAGCGTGGATGCTCTTTTGAACTTTATATTCATCACAGAATGTTAAAAAATTGAATAGTGGTTTCCACATAACCACACCAAATCAGCATATAAGAACGCTTTCTAAACGAATCATGTGACACTGAAATCTGGAGTTTAAAGTTAGTGCAAATTCAGTTTTGATACCACAGGAACAAACATTTTGACTTCTGTTTACTACTTAAACAGTAATTATGAGTTGAACATATGTATAATTCCTGGGGATTCAGGTCTGAAACTGTGTCCACTGTGTTTTCGCCATAGATAACAAACCTGCACGGCAGCCGGGTGGTGGACATCTTGCTTGTGGATGTCGGCGTTCAGGCGTCAATCGAAGTCACTGAGTTGAGAGAGATCCCACCTCCTACGCTGCGTGACCTCATAACCACCCCGGCCCAGGTCAGACAACAGATAATGACAGCACAAAGAGCTTAATGAGTGTAATGGTTTGTAACAGCAGAGCAGTTTGTGTTCATTTTATTTTTTTGAGTGAAAGACATGAAAAAAACTTTATGCTGTAATGACTTTATGTTAGGCTGTCAAAAAGTGTCCAGGCTGCTTTTTTCCATATTATCCAAGGCTGTCCATGGTCCTCATTCACTTGCATTGTATGATAGCAGCTTAGACATATATATACTGTATACAGTACGTAGGATAGCAGCTTTGACATTTTGTTGTAAATGCAAAAACCTGAAATAACATGAGGCATGACTCATTTCAGAAGTCATTTCTGAGTGAGCTGATTTAATTTTAGGTCATTAATATGTAAGCTTGTTGTTCTGCCTATATTTGTCCCTTTTGCAGGCACTGAAGTGTTGTCTGGCAGATTTGCCTGTGAGCGTAGGCTCATGGACTCCAGATGCTGTCCAGTGGCTGAGAGACACGGCTCTCCACTGCAGTGACTGCAGCTTGAAGGCTAGTTTAATACTAACGCTGCCCTCTTCCCAATTGCATTTCATTCATTTCAGTTTGCACGTGAGATACAAGCATAGAACTAAGGCTAATTCCTGATAAAACACAATTTGTAAAAAGGCACAAAGATTCTTGTAAAAAGTACTTAAAGGGATTGTTTACAAGCTCACACCTCACCCTCATGTCTTTCCAAACTCTTCTGTTCATCTTTTGAACACAAATTAAGATATGTTTGATGAAATCCAAGAGCTCTCTGACTCCGTAGACAACAAGGATACTACTACGGTTGAGGTCCAGAAACGTAGCAATCAGTAAAATAATCCATGTGGTTCAACTGATTTTTTTCGAGAATTCTTTTTGCGCTCAACCCCAAAAGTGGATATTTCCCAAAAAGGAGCTATATGGTCACTCAGAGATAAACTGTTAGAGTCATTATATTTTGTTTTCTTTGCGCAAAAAAAGTATTCTCATCCCATGATAAAATTTCATTTGAACCACTGATGTCACATGGAATACTTTACCCATGTCCTTGCTACATTTCTGGACCTTGACCTTAGTATCCTTGCTGTCTATGGGAGGGTCAAAGAGCTCTCTGATTTCATCTCAATATTTCAAAATATCTTAATTAAGTTCTTATGGGTTTGGAATGACATCAGGGCCAGTAATTATTGACTTTTACCTTTAACAACAGCAGAAAAGAAGCACTAAATACAGTTGCATTTGTTTTTCTAGATAGCTAAAGTGGATGAGCCCAAACGCCTCGCTCATGTGTATCTCTTCACCAGCAAGAACTTCCACGACACGAGCTGCAGTTTAAATCAACAGCTGGCCAACTCTAATCTGTGGAACCACCAGAAGGATGTTTTATTAAGCAGCCGGGGGCCATCAAAAGCCCTTAATGCCCCGACAAGCCCTGCCACCATCCAGACCTCCAGCCTCAGCACTGATGGACAGGATAAAGCCCCACACACACCCAAGAGGATGTCATCTCCGTTGGGGAGCCAGAGTGCACCCCCTGCCTCTCCGCCGGAACAACTAGCTCTTCCGCCACTGCTGGAGCTGCCTGAGATTGGGCAGAATTTGGACGTGTTTGTTTCAGTGGCATGTCATCCTGGGCACTTTGTGCTTCAGCCATGGCACGATATGTACAAACTGGTGGATTTGATGGGGGAGATGATTCTGCATTATAATAAGATGGAGGAGAAACCACCTAAGGTGGAGAAGAACCAGGTCTTTGCTGCCAAGGTGGAAAACAAGTAAGCGTGCGTTTGTATTTTTGTCTAGGTCAGGGGGGTTCAGAGTTCCTGTGAAGTATAGCTCCAGAATAACTGCCTGGAAAGTTCTAAAGATGCCCCACGGAAATAACCTATATAAACATATAGGTTTTGATATAGGTTTTTAATGTATGTGACATATATAAAATAGTCCATTTTCCTATATTATATGTACATATATGCACCTATATGTTCACCTATATATTATTAAATAATATCAAAAAAATTTTTAACCCATCCATTATTCATTCCCACCACCTACAATCCCTGCCGGACCTGGAACTTGAACCCCCAACCTTTGGGTTACAAGTCCAACTCCCTATTCATTAGGCCATGACTGCCTAATTATTTAAATTAATTAAAATTAAGCAATACAGGAGACCTATATGGCCTGTATATGCACATATATGCACCTCAATTTGGCCTATATGTGGCATATATACACATATATGCAGCATATATATTATATATGTGCATATATACTGCAAATAGGTTTCATATATGCGCATATATCCTCTTATAGGTTCTTTCCATGTGGGGCTAAAGACCTTATTAGCTGTTTCAGATGTTTGAAAGCTAAACTGCGCTGGAACTGAGAGGCTTGGGCCATATGATGTGTTTTATGAGACTGTGTGACCGCTTATCATCTGTGTGATTTTTGCAGCTGGTACCGTGTACTGGTGAAAGGAGTCCTGACCAATGGCCTGGTGTCAGTGTTTCAGCTGGACTATGGCAAACATGAGCTGGTGAGCTGCACCCAGCTCCGGCCCCTCACCCAGGAGTTCTGCCAGCTTCCCTTCCAGGCCATCACTGCTCAGCTGGCCGGTACACTTCATTTCCTGTTAGAAAGGCTCTTTCATTTATTGAAAAGGCTGTTCTAGAAAGCTAGTCCACCAGCTCTTAAAGACCAGCCACTGTCCCTTTTAAAAGATCATTTTTCCATGATCCAGTTCTTGTGTTTCGTCAACAATATGCAATCATTCTAAATAAGATTTTTAATAAGATTTTTCTAAATAAGATATCATTTCTTTAACATTAAATCAGAATATTAGGATTTTTTTCCCCCCTGAAATATTAGCTATGGAATCACAGCGGTAAGCTACATTTTAAAATACAATATAATACAAAACTTATTTTGTGAAACAATTTGAAACATTTTAAAATATTACTGTTGATTTGAAAATATTCTTGATTTAAAAAATGGAGAAGCTTCTTTCAAAAACACGAAAAGATCTTGCTGACCCCAAACTTTTAAACAGTATTTAAAAAACACACACCAAACAAAGTTTAGCATGTTATTAGTGTATATAAGTGAGGTTGAAATAAATAATATGTTTCAGCTAAAGGAGAACATCTCCTGAAAGGAGAACTCTTCCACATTCACAACACTTACCAAAGTACTTTAGACTGTGTGCTGTTTTGACTATCACTCCTGGTCAAAGTCTCTGACACATATTGACAACATGTTTTAAGCTGTAGCTAAGAACAGCTGCTCCTTTTCATCTTGCTACATTGAGAAGTTCAGGTATGAATTACAGTGTTTCTGATCTTTCCAGGGTTGAAACCCAGACAGTGGTCTGAGGAAGCCTCCATTGTGTTCAGGAACCATGTAGAGAAGAAGCCCCTGGTAGCCCAGCTGGAATCGGTGCAAGAAGCGTCACAGCCCTGGGACCGCAAGGTGGTTATCTACTTGGTGGACACTTCACAAGAGGAACGGGACATTTGGCTTCATGACATTATGGCTGAATTCACTGATGGGATGTCCAACGCAGCATAGACATTTTCTCGTAGGTTCTCGTTATAATAGTATACTATAGATTAAAGGTTTATTTTTCCTAATGTTACTTGGATCTGCGTTAGCAAATGTGAATTAGTGTAAAGGTTAAACTTTTAGACAGAGGTACTGCAAATTCTAGCAAACGTATATGTTAAACAAACAGCTTAGCAGCAGCTCTCTAAGGGTTGGCGAGAGAGTGAGTAATGCTCTCTGTAGGCTATTACCTTTGCTTTAACACAAAATAGCTGTGAAGATCCATCATCAGTGAAATCAAGCTTCTGTGGGACCTACTGTATGATCACTAAAGCTGTACCAAACCTTGATGCTGTCAATCATATTCCATAATGTATCCGATAAGTGTCTGAATACATTATACAAGTTTGATTGTCCAGACGATGTACTATGTGGTGGCTTGCTTCATGCTTCAAGTATAGCATGTTACAAAGCTGCCAGTTTACTACTCTATATGGTCCAAAAGAGACTAACAACGCACAGTGCTCTAACTTGCACAAAGCTGATGGTGTGTTATTTCAAAATTGTTTACATGGAGAAGATTTTTTAAGTCTAAATTGTCTATAAGGCAAGAGGAGCAGCAGAAGGCTACCTTGCTGTAGACGTATGTATTTGAGCTCTGGTTTTAGCATTATTTATATAGTTTTATTTTTTGTGTGTTTTGCTAGTAATATAGTGGAGGCATGAAATGTTTGGGGTTGTGACTATTCTTTGTATTTTAACAGCAGTGGCATAGTAGATTTGTTTTATTCACCTGAATATGAAAGCTAAACCCCTGTTGGCATGTAGGATTTCACTACAGACGCTTAATATTAAAAAAAATTAAATAAATGTGAAAAATCACTGTCTGGTTGTAAACTTAATATATTTCCTTTACCTTAAATGTCAACTTGAAATCAAAATTGAACCAATTTTCTTTATTAATACACCTTTCTGGTTTTATGTGAATTGATAAAAATGTCTTCGCAATCGAAATTAAACAGCTTGTTCTTTCAGCTCACACATTTTTTTTCCTTCTCCAAATCTCTTTCACCTCCAATAAAAACAATGACATTTCACAGTCCAATCAAATCTCCACAACACTGCGGTGGCGGCAACAGTCCTACAGCAAGAATAAAAGTTACTCCTTTCTTTGCGTGAACATTTGGGCGATGTTATGCTAATCTTGCAATACAGGGATGCAGTCGAATGAGGCATTTTAGATGAGTCTTAACTTTTATAAAGAATATCTCCTTGGGTTTGAGAACTTTGCAGCTCTTATATGTGCACAAGCACCGTGTAACACTCCAAAGGCTCCAAAAAGGCTCACATCATATGACGCTCAAATGCTAAAAACACAAAATCAAGATAGAAACTGAAGTCATACCCCCTGAAACCGGCAGCTTGGTCATAATTACAAAACAAACACTGGGAATATCTTGTGGGCAACCGATATGGGTAATAATTCAAGAACCACTCGCCTACATCAATAACATGAGCCTTGCTTTAGGAAAGATTTCAACAGATCACCAGTGTTTATTCACATCATGCATTCATTCAGATCCATTCAGCATCAAAATGTGAAAATTTAAATACAAACTAATGATATATAGATTGAGGTTTAAGAGATCTGAAACAGGGGCTTTCTCATGGAGGATTAGTAATGGAAGGAGAAGTTTGTTCACCTTCATAACATCACTTTAGTTCATCAAGCACTAGTCGGCAGCACTCGCCCACTTTAGCCGGATCAGAGACCCTGGCATATTTAGAAATCTGAGAGTTGACACCCAAAGATCGTGCAAGGTCCTTTGCGGTGCTGTCCCCAGCCACTGTGGTCCCCAGGGCCACCAGCAGCCTGAAGATGGCCTCTTTGTCCTGTACGACCTCTAAGGCGGTGCTGGCCACTGATAAGCACTGCGCCTTCGCCTCGATTTCAGTGGGTTGACCGTATAACCTCCCAGCGTAGTTGAGCACCAGGGTAGCCAGCGCCACGTGGATGTTCTTGTTGGAGACGATGCGGAGGTCTCCGGCCCGGGACAGGACTGCATCACGCTGACCCAAGAGGAGAGCGCGGCCGTGGGAGCCAGAGAAACAGTTGCAGAGAGTGCGGAGCGCTAGCATCTGATTCGCGGGCCTGGCCTCAGGAGACATGAGACCCAGGAGATGGTTGCAAAGACTGGCACCTTCAGTGCCGCCACAGAGCTGGGCATTGACTTCTGGATGGCGCACAGCCAGACGCAGGATGTCCAACACTGGAAAGACAATGTCTGAGGAGGGAAATGATCACTGATTAATAGACTGGAAAAGATCTTTTCTTCTGTATAGTGAAGTACATCCAAGTGTAAGAGATTATATATATATGAAGGTATTTTATTAATATACACTACGGTTCAAAAGTTTTGGAACAGTAAGATATATATATATATATACTTTACCAACAATGTCTTTATTGATTTTGGAACATTAAAA
>JAUMHP010000052.1:20035962-20049710 GCA_032361065.1 Enteromius trimaculatus | reverse complement strand
TCTTTCAAAGAAGAAAAAATAAAAATGTACTGATCCCAAACTTTTGAACAGTAGTGAAACAGTAAACTACTGTAACATTAGTTTTGAACATTATTATCCATTTTAAATAAATGCTTCTCTTTTTTAATGATCAAAGAATCCTAAAAAAACTATTAAGCAGCTCAACTGTATCCAACACTGATAATAAAAAAATCATCATATTAGAATGATTTCTGAAAGGTCTGAAGTGACACTGAAGATTGGAGTAATGATGCTTGTATCACAGGAATAAATTACATTTTAAAATATATTCACACAGAAAACAGTTCTTTTGAATTGAAATAATATTTCACAATATTAAAAAATTTTTTCTGGATTTTTAATCTAATAAATACAGCCTTGATGAGGAGAAGAAACATCTTTAAAAACCATTAAATATCTTACTGTTCTAAAACTTTTGAACGGTAGTGTATCTCAAAAAAGAAGGCTGTTGTTTTCCCCTGGAAGGCCCAGTTATGACATTTAATTAAATATTATTCAAAAGTTAAAAAACCTAAAGTAAAACTGCAATAAAAATAAAGTAAACTTAAATGCTTATATTTATGCAAATGACAAACTTACTAAAAGTGAAAATATTTTACCTTTAATTGTATGTAAATAATAAAAACAACATATAAAATATGTTAATAAACAGTTATGATCAAGCTGTTGTAAGCCCTTTAAAACTATAAAGTACTACATTTATTTGCATAGTCAGATATTTTCTTTCCGCTGCCTTCATTTTTTGTGAATTCGGTTAAATTCATTTTATTAATGATATCTTAGTTCAGTAGCTAAATTCGAAACCCCTGCCATCAGTGATAATTTGTCTAGCGTAGTGAATTGTTTATTGAAGTAGGTTAAATAGACTCAATGCCTTACCTTCTGGCCAGTGGCTAGTCCTCCACAGAACACTGATCTGCTCTGCTGTGGGCTGTTCATTACTTTTCTGGTCTGCAACTAGAATCAACAACTTCTCCAGACAGTCCAGTGCTGTGTCGCTCAGCTTACGATCCGCAGGAGCAGTGATGTTCAGCTCCCGAAGCTTACCTACAAATGAAATTGATCAAATGTTACATGAGGATGCAGGACAGATTCTTATCAACAAGTAAGCCTTCACTGATCGCGCAACCTAGCTCTCCAGTGGGGCCCGAACCACCCGATCACAAGCTTGGTCGACAGGGCACTTTACTAATCAATAAATAATATAAATAAATTATTTAATAAATTATTAATTTAATAATAATTTAAACCAAATTGCTAACACAAACTAAAATTAAACATAAATATAAAAAAAGTTTAAAAATACTAGTGCATTAAATAGATTGACAGAATACATAGTTATTACTACGGCATTGTGTCTAAAAATGATATTTTAATACTTTTTGTGATATTTTTTAGTACTTTATTGTTAAGCCCAACCTGAAAGGCATGCGTTCCACCTTATAGACTTTGATAAAGTCAAGTTCTGATGTTAAAGTGTCACTTACCAAGAATCTGAGCTGTATTTGCCTGTTCAAACATAACTCCATCTGTATTGGGGAAGAAAATGTTTGTCGTAGCTTTTGGAGCAGGAGAAGAGGAATAGGCACTGCCACCTAGAGAGGATTGAGAGCTATATTAGTGTACGTGATCCATGCTCTGGATTCAGGCAGTAAGATTGGCTCAAAATACACAGTAAAATTTTAGTATTCGAATTATATTCAAATTTAATAAGCATTATTTCTGTTAGGGGGAAAAAGCTTTTGGCTTCTCTCCTAAGACAGTCTGATATTATCGTACTAATGCACGTTAACAAAACAAGACTATCTTTGAAAAAGTACATGATGTTTAAATTAACCTTTATAAAACATATAATTAATTCTGTTGCTTAACCAATTAGAAACGACAATACGGTATAGTTTAATACCACACGTTGAATAATCTGTGCTCTGTGTCAGTGGCTCGTTGCAGCAATCTTGCCTTCAAATGTGTATTTTTATTTTCAATTCCAAGAATATTGTAAAATATTTTCATTTCTTTATCATTTTTGACAGCCCTACTCTGCATGTACTGGATGTTTTGCATGTATTTTACCAGTAAAAGGATCAGCTCCACCCGAAGACACTGTGTCTGTGGATTCTGACCCAGGTATATATCGTCCAGCCCCTGCCCAAACAAACAAACACCTCTCATAAGTTTGATCTCATATTAGCAAATAACAAATGCTATTCCAAAAGGCGTACCTGTGAAAGGATCAGCGCCAAATCCTTGGTCACCACCTCCTGCACCTGGAATGTAGCGTCCTGCACCTGCGGGCACAGGAGGGATATGAAGCACACTTCACCTTCAGCTGAACAAAGTGTGTATGTAAAAGTGTATTGTTCGGGTTACCTGTGAAGGGGTCTGCGGCGGAGGCGGGGGCTGGGCCGAGAGTGTGCCCTTTAGTGTTCTCGATGATGAAATTAGCAACCTGATCCAGGAACATGGGACTCAGGTCATTCCTCTCCAGGAAGTTGTGAGCTGTTAGCCAGGGGTCCTCCGTCACGTTGTAAGGCAGTTTTAAGCCAGGACCTCCCTCATTCACGTCGATAGAGAAGACAAAGTCATACTCCTTCAAGCAGGGACAGCAAAGGGTTACAAGATTATTTCTACTTTAGTCAACACTGGGCATCTAACAGCTCTAACATATTATTTTAGACTACTTGCATCAATTTATGAACCAAAACTGCAGTCGATGATGGTGAATAGATCATATTAACATAATATGCACAAAATCAGCTGGATCAATACCATGGATCTCACCTTGCCTTCATACATGACTCGCTTTGAATTTTGCTGAGAGGACCCGCCTACTACATCTCCGATCTTCACCCATCGTCCATCACTCACATTCCACTGATACGCTTCAACATTTGAACCCTCCTTTATGAGCCGCGTCTGGCCATCACGATTCCCTACACATATACAATAATAATAATAGTAACAATAATACAGTGAGCAAAACTATTACAAGCTATATAATATAATATTGTTTTTCTTCTCAACAGTAACCTATTATAAGCAAAAACAATTCTCAGCGCTGTTATCGTTAACTATACGTATTCAAAATCATTTATTTGAAAGAGCTGAAATACAATAAAATATAAATATTAAATTGAAAACTTAAATGTATATTAGAAGTTAACTAAACTAGGTTGAATTTAAAATACTACATGTATTAAAACTAAAGTAAAAACAAAAACTTGAACAGACAATAAAAAACAAAAACTAATCAAAATGACAACAAATTTGCTAAAATTTAAATAAAAATCGAAATACTCAAATAAAGACAAAGTCTAAATCAAAATATTAAGGCTAAATCAAAATCAATGACTAGCATGTATGGAAGAGCACTAAATTTTAATAAAAAAAATAAAAAAAAATGTATATAAACCTCAAATCAGATTTTTTTCAGAACTGCGTCGAGTCAGAATTTTAGGATATAAACTTGTATGTCTTTTTCCCCCCAAAGAGTTTATATCATGTAACTGTGATGTGTATCATGTAATACATTCTGACTTTATAGCAAGCAATTATGCCATTATAACACACATTTTTAAGTTTATATCTTATATTTATATAAGTGAGAAAAAGTCCCTTTACTTTCTTTACTTTTTTTAAATCAGTGGTGGACACGGGCTTCCATAGTAACATAAATATAAATAATACAACCATAGCACTACACATTCTTGAAAACACTTCCTGTGTCTAAGATACAACTCACCTGGTTCATTCAGATGCTCTCTGCCAGGTAAGTCTTCTATCTTGATGTCACCCAAGTCGCCAGTCTTGGGGTCGATGATGGCTTTGGAGAGTTCATCCTCAAAAGCCTGGAGGTCCTGAGCACTGGCCACACGCTCTTCGCTCTCGGTGAACACGCGGATAACGCCGTCGCTTCAGAGAAATGAGATACGGTCATGCAGCATAATAAACTGATTTATAAACACGGGTTTATGAAACAGAAACAGTAAGTGTACCTGGCTCCCACAGCAATGTCTCCATCAGGCAGAATGCAGCAGCACCACACCGACTGGGCAGGAAGACGGATAGTCTGGGAACATTCCCCCTTCCTCCAGACCCTAAGTGTCCTGTCTTCTCCTGTGCTTATGAAGTCTTGAACAGAAACAAATAAGGGAAATAATTAAGAATGTATGCGTAAATGTGTAGCACCAACCTACTGCAATACTGAAGGTAATCACCTTGTCCGTTAGGGAAGACCGCAAGGCTGTAGATGTAGTTAGTGTGACCATAGTAAACCTGCACACATTCACCCGTCACCATCCAGCGTCTAATGCTAGCGTCATTACTGCAGGAGAAAAACTCCACGTCGTTGATCACAGCGAGCCCGCGCACACAGTCCTCGTGACCTGCAAGACAAATATCTCAAACAGCTGGAGTCAAAAACTTCATTTTAATCTTTACTAATGCTGACCCCTGCTGAAGATCTGATCAGTGTCTATAGTCAGCATCACATGTTTCACTGTTGAAAGCATAAGAATCAAGTATCAAATGCACCAAGTTACCAGTGTAGGTCTTCTCACAGCGACCAGCCTTCCATAACTTGATGGTCTTGTCAGCTGATCCAGACAGCATTAAGCCCTGCTCTGGTAAAATGACTACGGCCCATACAGCAGCACTGTGTCCCTGAGGAGCAGCAATTACACAAGAAACCAGTCAGCACATACTCACACTCTACTGTCATCGATTGCAGGCAATGAGAGTATATCTGATTTCCCTCTTAAAGGCATAGTGTGGGAAGAAGAAAAAAACATTTAAGAAAAGCTGTGATATAGGGCTACATGATTTGATGATTTTTTTATACAGTAGATGTATACATATCTAATGCACATTATAATGCAATGTAGGATCTCAATAACAACTAGATTAAAAAAAAAGTTTGTTGAGACAAACTTTAAGTTGGCTTGAAAAGCCGGAGCTGAAAGTTTGAAGAGTTTAAAATAGTTTAAGAAGTTTAAAAAGTTTAAGTTTGATGTTTTCAGTCTGAAAGAGTTTGAAATACTCAGAATATAAAGTCAGATTATAGAAAGATAGATGATTAGCATGTTGTTAGCATGTCGCTAGCATGTTTTTAGCATGATTTGCAAGTGATCAGCATGTTGCTAGCATATTTTGTATGTAATTAGCGTGTTGCTAGCATGACTAGCATGTCGCTAGCATGATTAGCATGTCATTAGCATGTTTCTAGCATGATGAGAATGTTGCTAGCATGACTAGCATGTCACTAGCATGTTTTTAGCATGATTTGCAAGTGATCAGCATGTTGCTAGCATATTTTTCGCATGATTAGCAAATGACTAGCATTATTTTAACCTGACTAGCAAGTCGCCAGCATGTTTCTAGCATTAGAAAGTGACTAGCAGAGGTTGCTAGCAAGACTAGCAAGTGGCTAGCATGTTGCTAGCATGACTAGCAAGTGTTTCCCCCCATGTTTCTATGACATTAAGATTTAAAGATATGCCTATTTGGGTTTGGGTTGCTAGGGTACTCCATTATAGTTGCTAGGGCATGGCTAGTAAGAGGTGAGGTGATTCATGATTGGCCGAGTCAAACGAGCCCACCCCCATGGTGTATCACACTGTGATCCAACGATATCCATCTAGGACTTTTATAAGACAGTCTATGGGATCAGTTGCTAGGGTTCTCTAAATGGTTGCTAGGACGTGGCTTGACAGCTTCACAGTCATCCTGAGAGTTTGACTGGTTGGCTGGGTAAAATGAGCCCACCCCCATGTCTCTATGATATTGTGATGCACAGTTATGTTTAGTACACAATTCCTATGTAAATTACCATAGTAGGAAAAAAATGTTTCATGGGCCATCCCTCACTACAGTGTGTCCCATAGGCAACTTTGAGGCGCTCTTTTGCCACAGGGGTACAACTTATACTCCACTGCAGGGTATGTTCTCGCACAGCTTGACAGCCTCTTCAATTATGGTGATTCACAAGTTTCTACGAAATTCTAATTCTGTGCTACGACCGGTCAAGGTTGGCCGTAATGTTAAGTCTATGAGATTTTTGGCCCGGTGTACAATCATAGTACGCACGATCGCTTGGCTTTCTCAAGTCAACCTAATTATAATCATAGTTATAATCACTGTAATAATTTTCTAATTAATTTTACATCTTCGTAAAGTATAATACACTCTGCACGGTCAACGTGAGGTTCCCCAAGCGCCTCGCCGTAGCCGCCGAAAAACCTTTACAGCTTAACGATCTGCCTCGGGAAGACGCCGAGGAGAGCCGTCTCACGAACAAGAGGCGGGACCTCACTGTAGCCATGGATCCATGAAAACTGCCCCAGCGTGATCTCAGCCCAGATACGTGAGGCAGTGATCATGTCCATCCAGAGAGGTGAGGAAACTGGCTGCAAAATGGCGAATTTCGTCACAAGGTGAGGAATTTTCATGCCTGGAACTCACAGCACATGCAGAAATAAGCATTTATTGCGAGCAGCTATGAGAACAATGGATCATAAGCTGCTTGTTTGTCAGTACCACACTTTACTCTGAAAGACAGTGCATATATATTTTGTAAATGGCAGCCCTTACCATAACTCAAAATAAGCCAAATCACAATACCAAGAACCGTGCCACTTTACCTGTAAGGTCATCATGCACTTCTCTCCAAGCCAAACTTTGGCTGTAGTGTCCCATGAGCCACTTAGTATTGTGCCAAACTTGCCAGCTGAGAGTGTGCATACTGTAAACACACACACACACACACACACACACACACACACACACACACACACACACACCAGGTATGGCTTGAGACTTCATTCCAATGGCATTTCAAGACAACCTGCACAGTTACATTACTGTAATATATCACTAAACAGTGGGTACCTGTGTTTTTGTGACCCTTGAGGGTGAACAGAGGGTCTGGTCGGTCTAGGGAGAACACACAGATGTTGTTGTCGTGTCCTCCAGTGGCGATGAGTCCTCGAGGGTATGTTTCATTAGGGGCAATGATACACACACAAGACACAAAGTTTGAGTGGCCGTTCAAACAGTGCATCTCTGTAAAAACCTGGTTTTCACTGCAGAAAAATACAGGAGAGATAAACAGAAGTTGGTAACGTATTTTTATGATTTATTCTATTTACAATACCATTTTAAAGTTTATAGGTAATTATTTTTTGTTTTACTTGCCAATGCTGTACACAATGAATAAATAATAAAGCTTCATTAAACAGCGAATTCACAGAAGGCTTAGTGGAGTTTAAAGTGACAGTTCACCCCAAAACTCCGCCAGCGTGTATGACTTTCTTTCTCCTGTGAAACACAAAAGAAAGACTCACTGTTCACTGTACGGAAAAGATTCAAGTGAACAGGTGAATGATCTTCTGTTGTGTTCAACAGAACAAAAAAAGTTAAACGGGCTTGGAACAACAAGAAGTGAACAAATGAATTCATTTTCATTTCTGGTGAAATACTCCTTTAACGCTTCATAGTTTTTTATAGATCGGTCGCTGTCAGGAAACCAAACCCGGTCAGTTTCCTTTCAGCTATGATGCTTATGAGTTGACAAATTTCGCCTGATTTGGTATCCCCTCTCAATAAATTAACTAATTATCTCCGGAAACGTATTCCCCACTCAGTTTATTAACCAACGAAACGGAAAAGTAGACCGGGTCTCAGAGACAACAGGAGGAAGCTGGTGATGTACCTCGGGTTTGGTACCCAGACCCGCGCGGTTCGGTCTCTGGACACGGACACGAAGGCTCCGTGGGGAAACGCGACGGCGGCGAGCCCCCTGACATCCATCTCATGCGCGGCGAGAGAGGAGCGCAGTCTGTATGAGTTACTGCCGGACATTATTACTGATGAGAGACAGCGATCCCTGCACACACTGACACAGCAACACTACACACACAAACACGGCATGACGGGAGACCTCGCGACAAAATAAAAGCCCCGTTTGCAAATATTCTACAGCGACACTGTTAGCTCATATTATAAACTATAAGCAGTATAAGATCACATTTATGTCAATTATATTTTAAATGACAACAATGTTAAATATACAATATATTCAATGTATAACAGATGTTTAATAATATTAGACTTTAAACTTGTTTTTATTATCTGAACTTCACCCCGGAAGAGCATGAGCGAGCTGATTTCTGTCCCCGGATGAGGTGAATCTATCAAATAATCAAAATCATGTCTGCTAACAGGAGGATAACGCTCATTTTTGGAGGCTTCATTGCAGCTGTTGTGGTGGCTTTTTATCCTATATTTGTCCATCCTCTCACCCACACTACAGACTACAGTAAGTGCTTATCATGGTGACATTAGTTATTATGACACTGTTTCTGTGTTCTTAGTAAACTTCTTCGGGTTCAGTTTATTTATAGGTTGTGTTTTTTAACCCAATACTTTAATCATCTTTTTTCTTTTTTAAATCCGTTTCGGTAGTGAAAACATTCATCCGCGTTGTTACACATATTATTGCATTATTGCAAGAAAAAGTGTTATTCTGGCTTTAACTTACGCCACAATAAATAAAATAATTTTTTTGAGCAAATAAAATGACACTAGGACACGGTTTTGTTATTCAATAATATTTATTATTATATTATAATTAAGTGGAGGAAGCTTGTTTTGCTACATTTGCCCTGAATAGATTCAGATACTTGTGTTTATGTTTTCTGGGTCGTTTTAATTGCAGAGCAGATCCAGAAAGAAAATCGAGCTGGAATCAATCAAGCAGATGTGCAGCCTGTTGGTAAGTCATGTCATCTGCCAAGTGTGTTGAGTTTGCATATTTATTACTGTTAACCAAACACGTGACACCTCATATCACACACATAATTTATAGGATCATTTAAGATTATATTTTCTGTGCAGTATAGTTTATTTGCATTCAACCCATGTAAATGCTTTTTCACAGACATTACATTCTGTATATGAATGTCATTTCTGTTTTTTATTTGACTTAGGTGTGAAGATCTGGTCTGATCCCTTCAAGCCAAAATCATGATTCCAGTATGCAGATGAAAAAATATGGGAGGAAGATATTTTTTATCTCATATTTGAGATAAAAAACATTAACTTTTTGCTTCCATCAATCCAAATAGACTTTAAGGAAGTATGAATCTTCTGTGTGTGTATTTTTTTGTATGGGAATATGACGGAAAAACACATTCGTTGCTTTGTTTGGCAGCACTTAAAACTATTATATTCATAAATCGCTTATTTAATAAGTGTTAGTAAATGCTGGTAAAATATTATTCTGATATTTGTATTCTGAATAAAAACCGTTCCTCACTCCCCCTGTTTGTTTTACAAATACATGACCACTAGATGGCGGTCACTTCACTTTCTACATTACTAAAGACTATGAGAAGAAAGTCGAACCTTCAGTTATTCATTCACAAGCCAGATCTTAACATAGTTCAGCATGCGTTATATTTTTAAATCAAATGGCTTACACAAGTGAGAAAACCTCAGATCTTACACTGGAGCTTTGTTTTATATCATCATTGTTATTTCCACACGGGAGACATTTGTGTTAATACATTTTTGCCTTATAATAACATCACTTTCACTCAACTGTGCTTTTGTAATATTATTGTTGCTCTTGTTCCTGATTAGATTTCTTGTGCTATTTTGGCACTGAGAGTTGGAGAACTCCTTTGGCCCTCAAAAGTTGCAAAATCTGTAACCTGAGAGCATACACCTCGGCCAGGACCCTGTGCCAACCAAGACCTGTTGTCATGGCAACAACACTGGGCCAGCACCTGTCCATTGGAGAGGCCCAAGGCCCTGGCCCTTTTTGCTCAACTGTTTTGTGTGTGAGGGACCAAAGACGCATGCTAGCACATTAAGTGTGGCACAGTGCTGAGGTTTATGTGCTTTACTACTCTATCTATCTATAAATATAGTTTCTTTATTAGCATCTATGGTTCCATGAAGAAATTTTAACATTCAAGTGACCTTTCCATTCCATGAAAGGTGCCTTATTGTTGAGAAAAAAAAATAAATATATATATATATATATATATATATATACATATATTTGACTTTGCCTGAATAATCTCCCATTTTGCTGCTTAATAACAGTAAGGTAGTTGTTAAGTTTAGGTATTGGGTATGATTATGGATGTAGAACATGGTCATGCAGAATATGTGCTTTATAAGTACTAATAAACAGTCAGGTTAATAATAGGAATGCTTATAAGCAACTAGTTAATGGTGAGAATTGGTTTCATTAGAAAGTTGTTTTGGCAACCTAAAACTGATCTATAGCCTTGCTGCAGAACGCTGCCTTTTTGAAAGTGTATTGCATAAGCTAATTAAATATTAAGTACACAAACTTTGCTTTCGATTGGTTTTTTGTTAACCATGTGTGAGTAAAAAGCCTAACTGTAAACTCAAGCTACTGAGGTGCTTTTTCAATGGCATTGTTCCTGTTAAAATGAACGCATGTGAGAAAGGAACAGAGAGGGGGTTTACTAGAGGATGCAGAGTCCTCCGTCCCGCGAGACCTGCCGCATATCCAAGAACTGACATAATATCTCCTCACCACCACAAAGAGCACATTGCTAACCCTCGGCCGAGAGCCTGCCAGCGCAGCAGCTGCCAAACGCAATAACATTTCACCCCCCCCACACCCCCCGTCAACTCAACCAACTCCATTGTTTATGAGATGTTGTTATTGTTGGTCACCATTCAAAAAAACAAAAGAAAATCTTAAGGGCCCCGGCCATGAGGACGACCCGAAGTGAAGAGAGGAAAACGGGGACTGAGAAAAGCACAAAATTCCTCTCATTCCTCCTGCAGTGTTTTCCAGATTCCTAAAACGACGACAAGGTCTTGGATGCGAGCGAAGGCCGCCACAATGGGGAAATGTCAAAAAACCGTGCTGGAGCAATCCGAGCAGCATTCCTGAAGTGACCCGACAGGCCTCTAAACACGAAGCGCTATAATCGACGGAGTCCTTCACCTCAGGCTGCGTGTGGAAAACCGTTTCTGAGCGCGCTCGAGGGCTTTCATCCTCTTAAGAGTCTGACTTTTTATCTGCTTTAGTTATGAAAGAGTTAAACACACAGCAGGGAGTCAGATGGCTGTTTCATAAGTCACTGTCTCTGTTAAGGCTCTATTGTACAGCTGTCCACAGATTGTACTGCTGATATGAACTCAAGAGACAAAACTTGAAGCCTCTTTTGCACTTTTCTAGTTGTCAGAGTTTTTTAACAGCAATAGGACGGGAGCCTATCTTCAGGTTCACTTAGATATTTTCCCAGATATATATTATGTAAGTATATTTGTAACAGTACGGTTTTAATACCTTTTAGGACTGAAATGGCCCACTTTTTTAGTTTGTAAACGTATACAACCGGTCTACTTCTATGGGTTTTTCTATTGCCACTATATGACTTTTCTGCTGTCACGTTTGTCCTCACACAAGGATAAGCGAAGACTGTAGAGAATAACATTACAGCATTACGACATTGACGATCGGCCAACTGGACAGAATACAAAGGGCTTAAATACACAAGGGAAGATGCAGGACAGGTGAGGAACACAGGTGGCAAGGATAAACTAATTAACTTAACAAGAACAGGAACAAGACTATATAAGGAAACACAGGAAGTAACGAAATGAAACCAAAACTAAACTAGTGACACAGACATAGGCGTGACACTACACCCCCCTTGACAGGACGCGTCCTCGCACCGTAGCATCCACGCGGATCAGGAGCCTTGGGAGGCCACAGCGGATCAGGGGCCGCCTACGGCAGCTGCGGGATGGGATAGCCCCCCCCCCCAACAAAATTCTCTTGGGGAATCTCTCCCCTTCTCCAGGCTTAGGCTCTTGGGTGCATTTTTATTGAGATTAATTGGAATGCACAACTGAAAATTGTTAAAATCTGACAATTTTAACACACACACGCGCATTTGTGGTGTACAGGGACTCTCCATAGGTGTAATGGTTTTTATACTGTACAAACTGTATGTGGTATTGTCCTACACTGACCCTACACATAAACCTGCCCTTTACAGGAAACTGTGTACAGTTTTTGAAGTTAATCAAACACTGTTTAGTATTGTAACGATCAGATCTCTATGAACTGTGTGTGTGTTTGTGTCTGTTTTGAACTCCTCCAATGAACTCTTGTCTCCGCCCCCTTGTCTGTTGTCATAGTTACTCATTGCAAATCTCCCTGGATATGTTAGTATTTGCCATGGTTCATTGTCTCCCTGTGTTCGTGTAAACATTGTTGTTTTGGATTTTCTGTTATCGACCTGGCCTGCTCCCGGACTGCTTCGCTACCCACACGACCTACGCACAGATTTTTACACGATTCTATTGCTCTGCCTTCCATATTCATGTTTGCCCGTGATGACCTTGCATGTCTGTCTGCTTCTGTCTCGTAATAAACAGCTCGCACGTTTATCTGAACGACTCCTCGCTTCCTGATTGTTACAAGTATTTTTTCTAAGCCTTTTGTTTTACGGGGCGTTGTGACAACAATTCAGAGACTCTCGATCAAGAAGACAAATAGAGCAATTGCGTTTTATAAAAAGATTTAATTCTTGCAAGAATGGTGCGCAATCATACAGTTCCCTGCTGAGTGTCACAAAGGAGGGGGTTGTCTTCTACACTTTATACCTCTTTGCACACCCAAGGTCACAGACTAAAGACAGCTGGCACTTCCCTTAAAAAGACAGAACCCTTAGAAAACACATCGGTCACAAGCACTTTCATAAAGGTACACAGAGTTCATATAGAAACATTTCTAAAGAATCAAATGGGTTAATGTGGATTTAGATGAAAAGATAAGACTTTTCGCGCAACAATTTCTCCCTCTTTATCATTTACTGAAATTCTTATTTTCATTATCTAAGCAAATAAAATCAATCACTATTTACAACTTTATGGTTTCCTGACAATTATTCACTACTTCAAAATTTATGATTACCCTGATTAATAATGAGAAAAAAAAGAATCATCATACAATCAATTACCCCACATCCTCCTATTTGTTCTTTGAAAGCCGGGCTAAACGGACGATCACTGTTATCGCGCTCCTGACATAAGCCAGACCCTCAGTCACTATTCAAATGGCAAATAGAGATGTATCTAACAATTTTCCCCTTAATGATTTTCCCCTTGATCACATGTATTCTCATTGTTCTAATGTCTACATCATTAAACAAATCAAATCAAAAAGAAAAACAATGTCTTATTCATGCAAATCATTACTACGGTTATATATTTACTATTACTAATAATCTTCCCACATACACAAAGGTAAATATAGAAAAACTTAAAGCTTCACATCACATTCATACTCTTCCTTTCTGTTTTTCATATAAACGATCACTCTCTTCATTTCCTAAGGAAAGTTAAACAAGCAAAGGCTTTTTATCTGGGACTTAACCCTTTGTTTCAGCAAGCTATAGTAAAGTCATAATATAAAAACAGGCAAAACCCTTCCCCTATAAAAAATGGCATTAGTCATGTTATCTTTAACTTCTCAATTCATTTCGCTACAAGTTTCACTACTACTGTAATCTTTGTCAATAGTTTTCCCCTGTCAACACGTTCAGTCGCTTTTACGGCCCTTCTCATGTGTGACGCTATGTCAGTGATATTAACACTATAGTCTGGAATGTTAAAACAACCCGATGTTTCCAACATTGTGCCCCGTCATCTGCTGTGGGATCTGGTTTCTT
>JAUMHP010000052.1:20008013-20022376 GCA_032361065.1 Enteromius trimaculatus | reverse complement strand
GCTCTGCCCTCACGGCGAGCATTGGTTAATGGCAGTCATGTGACTGATGCGAGCCAGATCCTTTTATTTAGCAAAACTGAGATTAATTGTTACATTTTATTGTTATGGGGCAAAGACAGGGCTCCATACACACATACACATAAAATAAAAACAAGAAACCCCAAGAAAAGGGCACTTGAGGCATCCAGGAGGAAAGGGGCGGGTGCTCAAGGTGTGTTCGAGATGCACTACACTTTTATGTAATGCAATATGACATTAATTATTTGTATCTTGGTTTTGTAGTTAGCTATAAGACATTTTTTCAAATATAAGCAGTTTATTCAGTGTAGTGAAGCCTCCCACAGCATCCATTAATGTTTTATTTGAATATCAGATATTCGATATAAAGATTGATTACATACAGGAACTTTTTAAGAAAAAACAGGCAGCACACATCGTGCTTGTTAGTCACGTAATCTGACCAATGAGAATAAAGTGTGTCGTCATCAAGGCATTCGCAGCCGATTTCTCAAATCTTGAGCAACTGCAGCGCCTGACCTCTCTCTTGTCTTTCTCCCTCTCTATCTCTCAGTGCAAAGGGGATGTGCTGTACCCACTGTAGACATTTCCGGGGCCTCTTTTAGGATCAGCAGATCTTCAGCCAGAAAGCTTATAGACAGGGTCAGCAATCATAATCGCTACAGTTTTTCCTGTCCAACAGCAGGGTCAAGGTCCTCAAGTATGTGCCGTGTGTGCGTTGACATGGCATGTCAAGTGTGGAAGACAAGCAAATTTTAACAGAATGTGGTAAATTGAATGTAGGTCTGGCTATAACTGAGATGTCGGTTTTATATGCATTTCAAGGAGGGAGATCTGGGTCAAGGTTTTGACAAGTTCTTTTGGCTGTCTCGTTCCCCACCCACCTCCACGAGGAAATTCTGCTGCTGTCAACGATTTCACGCTGCCTTTGCAAACTCTCTCCTTCCCTGAAACACATTTCAAACTGTAAAATATGATTTATTTTTTTATCTTATTTTGCGCACTGGTCATTAAAATTGACACACTTGTAATTTTATGTGTCCTTGATACAATTTACTGCATCTATTAATTGCATTAAATAAACAATACACAATTTCAGTTGTGTATTTTTGAGGCACTCTTTTTGGAGATTAAATTACAGACCAGACATTAAAAAAGCAGTTTTAACGTATGTTTTCCATTTAAAGCAAGGCAGATGGTTCTTTATGAATGGAATGATAGCTGAGTGCATATTTCTAATGAAATATCATAAATGCTGGGTTTCATCTTCACGTAGCCTCTGTGATTATGCTGTCAGAGTGCTGTTAAAGGCATTAGTGTGCTTCACAGCTTGATACGATGCCTTGTTGCACAGTTAAACAGATGACAAGAGGCCTGTGTGAGCCTGTTTTAATTACTGGAACAGGACAGAATCCAGCTTGCAGTGCACAGTTGTATGTTCACACCACATTGTTACTTCTGTGCACAGCAGAGAGAGATTCAAGACGTCTGCGTAGGCCTTAAAAAGACATGCTGAGACACTGCATCTCCGAGACGCAAAAACAAGCCAGTTCGGATGCATCGTTTTACTCAATGGCTTACATTTCTCATCTAACTGACACAGTAACCATGCGAATAGCCAGATTTGTGCTGCACTGACCACAATACTGCATATTAAGCCCTGATGTTCCAACCGCATCCTGATGACAAACACAATTCCATTCACAGCGGTTTTCAGAAATAAATAAATGAGATTGAAAACATCTAAATGTTAGACTGCGTTATTACTGCACATGCTTGTATTTTTTAGAGCATGACGTTACTCAGAGTGAACATCAGTGTTCAAGTCGCCACATGTCCGGATTCAGTTCCTTCGTGATTCGTGGAATAATGAATCTCAGTGTCAGCTAGTCACAATTATAAAGAAAGACGGTATCTACCATATACTATAATGACTTCATTGGTCTTTTAGAGATATTAAATGGAAAAAATAACAGTCTAGCAAGGCAGAGGAGAACACCTGCAAGAACATCTACTTAGATCTTCTTTAATGTCAGAATGTACTGTTAATAAACTGTTCTCTTCAAATCATCACCACCAAAGTGTGTAATTCAGTGGCAACCTTCGACATCCTCTCATCAAGCTTTTTAAATAGTGTTGTACAGTAATGAAGTCTTCATGGCTACAATAATATGACAGGGTAAGGTCCTTTTATAAAGTCGTCTGGCTTTCTTGTCCAAAGCATTACAGATCATTTAAAGAGCAGAATGTAATAATTCACTAGAAAGAACCAATTGAGACGCATTGCAGATATAGACTAAAATACCATGACTTCTTTTAGGATAGCCAGTTTGCACTTCTAGCCGTACTCAACAGTAGCTAGCTGAACTGGAATATTTTTTGTAATAGTAGAACATGTTAAATGGTTAACTGTAAGTGGCCTTATCATATACAATTAAACACTGTAAATGGTTTAACACTGGTTTAATGCTTTAAAATTGTAAAGTGAAATACTGCCAAATCCATTACCATGTACAGTGAATGACAGAAAAAGAATGTTTACTGAAAATTCATCAGTAAAAACCTTTAAATGGTTAACGGTAAATTCCTGTAAAATTTACAGGGGAAAAAACATAAACTGAACATTTCCCGAATTCCCTGCATTACATTGTTTGAATTTGATGTTTTTTTGATGTTTGAATTAATGTTTCTTCTTAGTTTTTTTTCTTATCACTTATGTTTATTAGGGTTGTAAGTTACGTATAATGTTGTTAAATTAATGTTTATTGCATATTTTTATTTTCATATTTAGTGCTTGTGCACCTTCTATATATGTTCATATTTAAAAGTGTTTTGTGATGGGCTTTGGTTCATCATCTGACTTTCTCATCACCACCTGCATAAATGTACACAACAGATTTCAGTACTTCAGTACGTTGGTATATTAACATTATATCATTTAATGAAATTACTATATTTAACTGTAAATTTAACTTTAAACCGTAAATGTGATGTTGTTACTGTATTTTTTATAGTCAAATTCCGTAATTTTTCCCCCCATATTTCTGCAGTAAATGTCTGGCTTTCTGCTGTAATTTATGAATTCATGCTGTTTGTTTGTTTGTTTTACTGCAGGATATTTTTTGCTGTGGTATTAAAAATATAAAGCATGTCAACCTAGTCTTTGCTTTTTTTCCTCAAGCCCAGTCTTGTAACAGACTGCTTTTTATCAAAATATAGTCCTGTGAAATTGAACATTGGCCTTGTGTCACTCCTCTTTGCCTTTTCCATTTTGAGTAGCATCTCGATATGCTCGATTTCTCAGTACAGTCACTGGTTTGTACATCAGTGCTAATAGCTCAAGGCTAAAGCTGAACTACAGCAACTGAGATGCCCCTTTCAGTCATTAACTTTAATCAACCGTTTTCCTCAGACTGTAAAATATATTCGCTACACCAAACGCCTTTCACCCTCTCCAACTAAAATTGGAAAACCAGGCACGTGTAATTATGGGCTAAATCATTTTATTAATTCTTTGGATTCATGAGACATTTTGAAATGTCGAGCACCCATGAAATAGGATAATGATTTGTGTGTGTTTGAAATTCTCTTCAGATGCCGTCATCCTAGCTGGTGTACTCCCACTAAAAGAGGTAGTATTCCAAAGGTACATTCATGGATGTGCACTCGGGGATGACACTCAAGGCATAGAGCCTTCTTTTAATTTCATCCGAGACTCTCTAAACTGTTTTTAAGCTGTTCTCGGACGTACTACAATGAATTTTCCATCCTGCTCTCACATTAAAGAGAAAGGCACTGATTTGGGCCATGGCTGTCTGTGAAGCCAATGACGGCTGGGTCTTTTGAAGATGACTCTCCATTAGTCAAACAGCCTATTTCTTGTGGGTTTTCCCTAGGGTTTTATGGTCCATCTATGTGTGTGTGTGTGTGTGTGTGTGAGTGACCCTTGAGGCAAACACACTCATACAGCTGACTGCTTGAACTACAGGTCAGTCCAGCCCGGCAAAATGTCAGTGGTGTCTTGTGATGCCTGTTGGCATTCATATCAGATACAGAAATATTATCTGATTTCAAAGCACGCTTACTTTTGAAATAATGATGATTTTCAACATGGTATGTGTGTGTGGCCATCAGATAGCATCCCGATTCAAATAATCCCCAAAAAGAAAGCAAAGTCTAACTTTGGTGTGCAAACGATATGCCTCCCTGCATTAAGAATGTGGCTCTCCACATTAAGCACATTGGGAAGGCTGAATTTATCTCTCCTATTAAGTTTCTCATCCTCAGTGACTGCTCAGAGGGCTGTTTCCACTATGATGAGTATGAATACTGAAAATCCTTAAGGCCCCGGCCCTAATCCACACACTATACAGGTCTGTGGTTAAAAGGTATCATCTGGTTGGGGGCTGGAGTGGGACTTGCCTTTGGAGACCAGTCTTTCTCTTGGCAAAATACACAGGCAGTCATCAACAGTGGATTTACGGGCGGCACACTTGTGGTTCAGTCGTGATTGCTTGAATTGGCGGCACATGCTGTCTGCTTCATTGAGCTCCTGAGATGGGTTCCTTTCATTGAAAATAATCACTTGGGACCTGCAAGACAGATGAGAGAACAATATTGGAGTAGAAGGAAAAAGAGAAGGTAGAAAATACAGTAACGGTGCTCAAATTAAAAGGAGTGAACCAACACCATATGAGGTGAGAGAGATTAGAAAAGAGATGGCTATACTGTTGCGCTACACAAACACATTAAAGTGAATGATGTTTTAATAGCAATAAAAATAATAGTTGTTACTTAGGGCAAACTTTGGCAAAGTCTCAAACGCTTTTCCAACAAACTCTCAGGCCGGCTTGACAACCTACGGTGTGTACAGGAAGAGGAAAGAGTTATGGGGATTCCTAGAGGAAACGTTAAATCATATTTGTGTGTATCCATAAAACATGTTATTAGTTTTATAACGCTTTGGGGGTCAAAGCTTAAAACCAATAGTTAAACTTGGAATACCACATATCTCGAGGCTTTTGTTACAATGGTTGTGAGGCCCTCAAACACTTGCCCTTCTGCAGTCATTTACTGGTTTCATCTGTAAAAGATTTCGGAAACTTTACAGTTTTTATAAAACTCTAAGAGTAACTGGAGGTTACTTTCTCAGATCGTAAAAAAAGACGGGGGAAAGGAATGGAAAATGGCTTTGGTGCATGAGACTTCCTCCCCCGAATCCTTCGGCTGAAGGACCAGTGCCAGATTGTGTGAAACCTGTTTTTTTTTAAATTCCCCAATCTCTTTCTTTCTGCTGTGACCTATCTGTCCTAGTACTCGTGTCAGTCTTTTCCACTATCTGGCTTCTCACATTTTCTTTCTTTATCATGCTCTTTTTCCTTTCCGTCCTCCACCATTCTTTCTCACTCGCTTGTCAGAAAGATTATGAAGCACAAATAAAAATCAATAATACATCCGAAGGATTGGAAAACTGTGGATTAAAGTCAGCTTGAGGTCAGGTGTGAAGAGTCTGACTGCTATTTAATATTCCTGAACAGTTCACTCAGCTTACAGCCAAGCAGCACAAAAGGCATCAGTTGAGCTGTCAAGTCTGTTTTGAGAACAAGAAATAATCGGGTGATAAAGCTTCAGAATGCAGGATTATAAAGAAAGGCCATGTGATGCAATATTTTCAAAGCAACGCTTCATTCAGATTTCTAGCATTATTTTGTCGTGTTGTTCCTGTGTGAGTGTGAAACACTGAAAAAAGATATTTAGAAGAATGTCTGAGAAGCTCTCTCTTCCATGCAAACAAAGAGGATGAAAATTAAGCTGTCAAGCTCTGAACAGCACAAGAAAGAAAAAATGTTTATCATACAATCATGGAAGTTCACATTTATTTTAAATTTGGACTAATTTGTACAATCTCATTCATTTTTTCTTGTGATCTGCTATATGCCACTCAAACAGGTTTAGGGGTTGCAGTTAGGGTTAGGCCATTACGTGTGTTTGACTTTCTGCACAGACTGAGTGGCATATACCTTAAAGGAAAGCATGCTGGTTAGAAAATGTATACACATATATTAGAGGTGGAATGACCCTGCATCTCAGTGACGTATGTCACCAAAGTACGACAGTAATTTCAGAACAGTCGACCGGCTCATTCTATGAATTTTCTCCAGACTGGCTGCACAAGCTGTTTCACAATTAGTCAACCTCAGTAATTACAGTAAAAAGTCTTTTCATGTAATCTCCATGCTATACTGTCTCATGGCTATCAAATTGAAACAGACAAAAACCTAACATCACACAACGCTGCAATTTTAATAACACAGCTTTATCTCGAACAACCTTTGTGTACGTACAGGTCTGGTCTGGTTCCAAAAACAATAGACATCATAACAACATTTGTATGTTGATTTTACTGGTTTTATAATGCTAATTTGACCCTGTAAAGTTTTTTTTTAACGTGTTTGTTTAAAAGTTAATGTTTTGTAATGTTTGTAATGTTTTTTTTGTTTTTTTTTTTTGGCATAGTTCTATTGTTTTGTTTTTTAGCAGGTTAAAGGGAACCACACTAAAACAATAAATAAAAATAATGTATTAACATATTTGGGTTCATAGTATGGAAGTATATGTGTAGCAAAATTCAATTTGCAATGCAATATTCAAAATGGCAATATATTTCTTATTTAAATTTACATTTCCGTACGTGCAAAGTATGTGCAAAGTTTGGTGCAGAAGGAAAATGAAAAGGAAATATTATTTACATTTGCCATTTACAACAGTAACCTTAATATGTAAATTGCATACTCATTTTAATGCTGTATAAGTTGCTAAATTAAAATGAAAAAGTATAACCCAAATTGATCTGATATGTGTAACATGTCCAAGCAGAAATAGTAGCAAAATTATCATTTAAATGTTATTTGTAGCAAAATGCACACCCTCCGTCAATCAATGCTTCAAGGCGGGGATTGGTGGAAGAGTGTTATGTTAAGATAGTTCGAAACATAGCGGCTGGAGATATGAAGTGGAGAATAAAGAGATAAGTAGTGGTGTTTTAGAAGATTTGTACGTGTATGTAGGTGACAGAACTAGATCAATTTTGGAGCGTTTTGCAGAATTGTCAGCCTTAACAGACCGCGGTCACGTGAGCCGCCACATTCTGCGCACGTCTGTTTGTGTTATTACGGTACGGAAAAGTTAGATAAAGCGACAAAAACCTGACAAATACATATCTTTCAGCGGTTATGAATTGAATGTGCCCCAAAACAGTGGAAAAACAATTAACAAGCATTTTAATATGACATTATAAAAAATACAGTTATTTTACGTTATTATATACTATACTATGGAGTCTTTGAAAAAAAGGGTTACAATAACACTTATTTTCTACTTATTATTAAAAAATCTTTCATAGTTAACATGAAAACATGCTTGAATGCCCTGGAGATTTTACTGTACATTTTTATAGACAATAAATGACACAATGGGACCGCTGAGAGAGCCCTTGAAGTGTTTTCTTTTAAGGGTGTAGGGCATTTTAGTCTCATAAGCGTTTGGGACTCTCTTGGTGAAGGTAGCAAACGTTACCTTGACAACGATGCGCGTGCGTGCAGCACTCAGCCTCCAACAGGTAATATTATGTAGGTAATATTATGTATGTCTGTATTTCTGCACATTACATTCATTTTAATGTTTTGATAACTCAGCTCCATTACTATCTCGTGAGCAAACCTTATCAGACCGGAGCCTGGGAAATTTCAAGCTTCAACGTCAAAATGTCTTGCCAATTCCGCCTGCGGAGGTTATTTATGAGCGGGTAAACACTGTTTCAGCACTGTAAAACATCCATCCGCGGCGCTTCGCACCAATCTCGCGATGCCACGAGCCTCGCTCACTAAGCCGTATGGTGAGAGTTTTCCTCATCTCGCGAGATCAGAAGAGTTTCCCACGCCTGTTGTTGTGGTGTCTGCCCTTTTCTTTCACTCACCCTGCCCCCCTTGCTCTGTCCTCGTCACCCGCCCCCTTTCTCTCTCTCCCTCGCTCCTTCAGTCTCCAGTCTGCTTCTGTTGTCTCGGCGGCTGGTAGGGTCTGGGAGAGAGGATCTCGCGAGTCTTGGAGTTTTGGTGAGAGTTTGTGGAAGATGGCGCCTGTTGTGACAGGGTAAGTCTGAGATTCAGGACTGCTGCAAGGAGTTCAGCTGCTCTCAAACACTTTCTCGTATTTGAACGGCTTTAATGAAAAGATGGCCGGTTTCTTTTCAATTTTGCACGCGTGCCGACTGCGTGCTGTGAAGTTCTGTGCTCAGCTTCTTCATAAGAGCACGCGTAGTGTGTGTTTTTATATTTTGAATGTAGTGCGCGTGTTGTAGGGTTGTTGCATTGAGCCCTTCATCGCGGTGTGCTTGCATGGGGAGTTGAGGGCCAGCCAGACCGTTTTGTATAGACTTTCTAACCACGCAGTATCCCAAAATATAATTAGAATTTTTTGAAAACACCACACAAAGAACGTGACTGTATAGGGAAAGCCCCATTAACGGATTGTCCCTAGTATAACATGCTGAAGAGGCACATTGTATGGTTATAGTAATGCAGTACAGTGGCTTTGTTTCGTTTGGGATTGGAGTGGAAAACACCTCCCGTCTGAATGTGTGCTTTTGTTGCTCTGTCGTTGGTCAGATGTGTTTTATTGATCGTCTGCAGGGAAATGTGCTCGATTGTGAAGTGTTGTTTACCAAACAGAGCCGCTGGCTCTGCTGTCGCTCACTCGGTGCAGACGAATGATTATTTAATGGCAAGTGCAACTAAGGACATTAAAGCTCCCCGACTGGAAAAGAAGCATGGAAACGTTTGGGAATCGGAGCCTTTCGCGAATGAATTTCTAGAACGGCAGTGTTTTGCTTGTGCCACTTTTGGGTATCAATGTGAACGATGTGTGATCATGGCAGTGTTTCCAGCTGAATAGTGTGTCTGTAGCGGGAGATGTCCCGTCCACCCCTAAATTATTAAATAGAATAACAATACAAGACGTTTATTCATGTAATTCAATTAAATGTTATTACACACGTTTTGCAAACACTTAACTGTTACGCAGCAACATATGAAAATGTCAGTAATAAAGTGTATTGAAGTACAGTTATTTCGTTTGAAGAACTTGTAGTTCAGTAAGTGTTTATTCAGTGACTGTCCTGATTTAGTAAAGGATTCTTTTAGGCTGATTCTCTCTGGTAACTTGAGTCTTTCCAACGATTCATTAAAAGAACTGACTTAGAAGTCACCTTAATAGATCCATTTTAATAGAAAAATATACTTCTGTCCCACTTAAATTGGCAGAATCCACTGTAAATAAAGGCCGGTCTTGCCAAATTAACAATAAATGGGTAAACAGGTTCTTTTTATTTTAAGTGTACGCTACAGTTGCCTAAATGTGACTTTGTGTGATCTTGTTCTGCTTCGACCTTTCTGTTGTCACATAATTAGTATGATTTTTAAAATATTTTTTTCATCATACAACTTCTAGTCTTGGGTACGAACAACCCTTTAACCTATACGCTCATTTCCCTAAAAAAAAGTATGAACAGTGTGCCATTTTTTTGTTTGTTTAAGCTGAGACAGCAGTGTTGGCAGTAATGTGTATTAAAACGACAGATGGAGGAGTATTTGGGAAACTTGTTCAAAAACAGTCATTATAATTTTGTTTTGCAATTTTAGCCATATTGGTGTAGAAAGAAGACCGATTAAGAGATATCTCAATTCTTCAGTTTTGTTGTTATTATTAATTTATTAAATCATTCAATCATTATTCTAACGTTGTAATTGTGATAAGGATATTAATGTCAAACAATGTTGTTTAGGTATATGTAAGACATAATATATACAGACAGTGCACAGTAACAGTTCACACATATATAGACAAGTCTCTGATACCTTTCGGCATCTTTTTAGACAACCAACGAGGTGACAGACATCCCCTGGCTGGGTTTTTTTTTTCTCTTCCTTTTTTTTTTTTGGGCGAGGGGTGGGGGTGCGTAGCAGACTGTTTATTTGGGGGCTTTCCAGCGGACCTGAACTGCCGCTGTTTTGACAGGGAAGCCAACGACTGGTTGACTGGCCACCTGTCCAGCTGATGTCCACCAATGAAATTAGAGATGGCGGGATTGTTAGCATGTGTGAGGGCATCATCATCATGCCAGTGGCTGGAGTGATTAGAGTGTGGCTGGCCTTTTACAGTTCACTGCACAGTCTTTTGTGCATTGCACCCTGGTTGACCTAATAAATCTTGGGCTTCTCATGTGAGGCTAGTGCCCATCTAATGGCCGAGATTCTGGTGTGGTAACACAAGAGGTTGTTCATTCAGTGTAAAACATGAGTTGATCCTTCTAAATCCCTGTTTACACCTGGTATCAACAATCGCCTCAGTGTGTCTCCTTCGATTGGGCAATAGAAAATTAATTGGTTAAATATAGTGTGTTGTAACCATTCATTATTAATATATATTAATAATATATATGTATATAATAATAAATGTGTGTATGTGTGTGTGTGTATAAAGTGTGATTTATATATTTTTAGGATCTGTTTCTCTATCTATCTGTATGTCTGCCTGTCTGAGATATCTAAATATAAAATATAAGATATATATGTCCAAGTTAATTGATTGTTCAGAAAAAAAAATCCTGAATATACTGGATGGATGAAATGTATTTTTGAATAAATTAATAGGACAAAAAATGCCAATATGGCATTGTTTGAGGGATGTATTTCTGAAATGGTTCTATTTTTATTGCTTTTGGAAAGGTTACTGTGGTGCACATAAAAAAAAAAAAAAAACCTATTTATCCTTTCCTTGGTTTAAGAAAGATATCTAGTGTGTGGAGGAAAAACAATCCCACCGTCACCTTGAATGATGAAAGCATGAATCTCCTTTATTTAGATTTTATTTAACATTACACAGACCAATTTCTCCGTCTGTTCTTTTTTTGCTAAAGCGTATGCGCCGTAGACTTGGAGTGTATCCCTTTTCTGTTGTGCATGATGACACAATAAAGTCTGTCTGCTTGGGACAATGAAAGGTGTGTGCCTTGATAAACAGGTAGATGTGTGTGTGTGAAAGAAGCATTCCCCTGAGGCGTCTCTCCTGCCCTAACACCCATTATGCAGACAAGATGCTCTGCAATGCTCAGAGAAAGCAAAGGGGTTAGAAGAGAAGTGCAGAGGGGCGTTTGGTGACCTGTATGGGGAGAAACGAGATGGTGTGTAGCATATAAGAGAGCATGCATGCATGCTGTCTCATCCTGCTGCTCTTGCTTCCTGCCTTGTGTTTGAGCAAAGGTAAGCCAATAAAGAGAGGCTTCTTGTTGCTACCTAGACAGAATGGCGCATGTTTTTCTTACCTTCTTGCAGAGTTGCCATCATTGTTATGGTCTAACTCTAACTATTATTGGTTGATTGAAGCCATGAAGAAAGAAAAAAGGAAGTTCTCTGCTTAGTGTAATAAACTTGCCTGTTGCATCATTTTTTTTTGGTCTGGATTTTATTTGCATTAACCACCCATGTATGTTTCATGTGTTCTTACATCTATTTGCAATAGAAAATCATCGAAGCCCAATGGGGATTTAAAATGCAGTCATTTGAGGTGATTAAGACAGTTGGGGCTTTCCTCAACGGTCACACCAGGAGCTTAAAGCATGAAACGGCAAATTTCGAAGTCATTTAGCTTGGCTCAGAATCTGCATGGCACCCAGCATCAGTTCTGGTCTTTTGCCATGAGTAGCATTCAGTGACTGTTACATGCTTTCTGATGACGGTGGAAAGGTTTTCCGGTCAGTTTAACCCTTCAAAACTGGTTTTTTGAACACAAATGAGATAAATGTTTTTTGACATGACATTGCTGTTTTTTGACAAGTGACATGACATTATTTGACATTACTCAACACTTGCTAACTTTACAAACAAACACTAACTTGGGATGATATTTGGTTGCATGCTAGTGTGAAAAATAAAGTTGCACTTGACATGTTTGGGGTCATAGAAGTGGATTTGGAAATAATAAAATTATTACTTTATTCTTTTTGATTTGTCAGACGGAATCAATAATTCAGTCACCGAGCAGAACAAAAAAATACACACAAATAAAGTGTGAACCCTATTCTCACATCTACAATCCATAAAACCAAAACCCCAAAACCCATTAATGAGAAATGAAAGTTACATGACACGAGTGGTTCCTTCTTACATAATTTGCCAAAAAAGAGGCCAGCTATAATGAAGAACACACACTGAAATGATGGAAGGACACCACAACTCATCCACGATGGAGTAGAAACTAGGGCTGGGTATCGATTCAGATGTTCCTTTTCGATTCGATTTTCAAGTTCTTAATTCGATTCGATTTCAATTCTTGATTTGACAATATGAATAAATATAGATTTAATACAAATCCTGCATTTATAAAATAATAACATAATATTACAAGTGGTTGATTAATAAAAGGAAATTAAGAGCCACAAACCTGTATATAAACACTTTTTAATATTAAGTAGTACACTTGTGTACAGTAAAACAGAACTCAACTCTATTTCAAATGTTTCAAATGTTAATGAATAAACAGAATTGATTTCATCAGATGAAAAACTGATGCTGGAAAAAGTCAGAACAGTCTTACATTTACATTTGCTTGTGTAAATAAATATCGAAAAAATCGAAATGTGTCCATTTGAGAATCGATTTTGATTAGAATACATTTTAAAAAACGATATATCGAAAAATATATATTTTTTTGCCCAGCCCTAATAGAAACACACACATGTTGGGTTTTATGGGGACATTCCATAGGCGTAATGATGTTTATACTGTACAGACTGTATGTGGTATTGTCCTAGACTGACCCTACACTAAACCTACCCCTTACAGGAAACGGTGCAATTTTAGATTTCCCCAAAACTTCATTCTGTGTGGTTTATAAGCTTGTTTCCTCATGGGGACCTAAGAAATGTCCCCAAAATGTCAACATTTACTGGTATTCCTATCTTTGTGGGGACAATTGGTCCTCATAAGGTGATAAATACCAGGTGCACAACTAACAAATAACAGGTGAACTCTACTTGGCTGTAATCGTGTGTTATAGTTGCAAAAAAGAGTCTTAGAAGTGTTTGTTTTCAAGTAGATGGAAAAAAATCCCATTAAGCCATGGCACACTGACTCATGTTATCTCCATGAATTAAAATAGAAATGTGGGTCTTGTTAAAAATTTATTCAAAATACCACAAATCCTTCAAAAACTACAGAGTAATGATGTTAGTAAACAGAGTAAAATTAGTTTAAAATAAAGAAACACTATTTTTGAATCCCATTTTGTTGTCTGGGATCTCTGAAGACACCACCAGCTGGAGTGTACATTGCAAACGAATAGCTTAGAAGGGTTAAATTAAACTTTGGAATTGTTTCAAACCATTGGAAACATTCTTCGTTGATTGACTGGTCAGTTGCCTTACGAATATATCGTTGGTAAGAAGCTTATCTCCTTGCCAGAAAGGGTCTTGATTTCATTGGCAGGCTTCTGCTAGGAGAACAAGAAATGATATTTAATTGTGTGAGCTTGAAATGTTTTGTATGGTCTTAGTTTTGTCTTTAGGGATCAAAATGGCATTATCATGCATAGCCAAAAAATTGCTGCTGTGGTTTTATGAAAAACTGGGTAAAAAAAAAAAAAAAAACTCCAATCCCCCATTGTGTTTGCCTTGGCATGGATTATGTATGAGGTAAAGAGAGCCCGAGAGTGCAACGGTGTTTGTGGTGCCCTTTTATTCTTGAATTTCCTCATTCTTGCACTGGGCAGTTGGTTGTGATTACAGCATAGCCAAGGGAACTTTGCTTTCTTCACTGTCAGCAGTTTTTTTTCCCTTTTTCAAACATCCAGGATGTTTCATTCAGAAAACATGGAAGTGATCGCCTTGACTGTTTCGTATTAGATTTCGGACTTATTAGAATTAAATTTACCCGTGTTTGCTGAACCTTGTGATAAATATGTATTTGTCCAGAACTGAGAAACATTTGTATTTATTGTCAGTGAAGTGTGCTTTAATGTGTCTGGGAACCTGTTAACCTGTGTATGAAAAAGAAACAAATCTATGCAGAAAAAAACCTCTGATTGTCTATGACAGGAAAATGGCCCCACGTTGATGAATTGTTTGTTTTGGCTTGGGGAAGGACCTCAGCACTGTGGAGTGACTGATTGACAGTGTTTACTCTCTAGTGGTCCAGCTGTTTTTAAGAGTGTGCCCTGTAATTGAACACCGACAGTCACTTTTTGTTGATACATTTCAGATTTTCTTAAATGTGTAGGAGCTTGGAGCACCCCCC
>JAUMHP010000052.1:19995637-20007913 GCA_032361065.1 Enteromius trimaculatus | reverse complement strand
TGTTTGATCTTTTGTTAACAGGCTATTGAATAGATGCAGTAGATTTCTTTTGATAAATAATTTCTAGATTTTGAAAGAAAATCAGATCTGGAAAATAAAAATTAAAAAAATGGGAATGATTTTTTGTTATTTCAAAAAGAAACACTAACCGTGAACCGATATCAACCTGTAAAATACTATAAAATATGTAACATTTATTAAATCCATTATTCTTACTGAAGCTGACTTTTTTTTTTAAATTACTAATACAGTAAAATAGTATTGTTTGCAATATTATATATTTAATATAATATATATTTATATATAAATATACATATTTTTATATACAATATATACAATATATATATTATTTATTATTTATATATTATTAATACGTGTGATTGCAGAGATGACCTTTCAGCAGTCATTTCTCTAGTCTTCAGAAATCATAATATTCTTTGGCATTTTTATTATTATCAATGTCAAAAGTTGTGGTGCTGTTCAGTATAATGTGTCCTTGCTGAATGAAACTAGCTTCTAAAATCTATTTCTTTAAAATGAACTGACACCAAAAATCATGCAGGAATTTGTGCTCTGCATTTAACCCACCAAGTGCAGAGAAGTGATCAACCCACGCGCACACACCATGAACACACGGCCATTGCTGCGGCACCCGGGGAGCAGTTGTGGGAACGGTGCCTTGCTCAAGGGTCCCACCTCAGTCCTGGTGTTGAAGGTGGAGAGAGTGCTGGTTATTCATCCCCCAACCCACAATCCCGGGTCTCGGAACTCCCTATCCATTACGCCACGACTGCCCCAAGTCGTGCAGTACTAATAGACAGCCTGCACAGCCAGCATCTCTCCAGGACAAGGACATCTATTAGACTGCTAAGCGCTATTCCTCAGGGATAGAGGTGGATAACAAGAGACAGTTGAAGTGGCTGGCACTTGGGAAGTCGACTGCACTGGAATGACTATGCAAGGTCTGAATGACCTTGCATAGTCATTCGTTTAGAAACACGACCTTTGCTTGACAGAGTAGTCAAATGGGCAAGAGGGATTTTGGAAATGCTTGTGTACATTCAGATGTTGATGAACATGAATATAATAATGTATGATATCTCAGTGGCCAAAGTGGGAAAAAGCTATTTTTATTATTGACAAAGATAGTGTTTTTTTAATTTCATCCCAGTAGTAATGTGCCCATAAGCCCAAATAATGTCATTGTTGAAAATAAGTGTAGGATCTACACACCATCTTGTGCTATGGTTAGATTTAATTAGGACCATCTGCTGTAAGTGAAGATATGCCATTTCCTGTTTATGTGCCATTAAATAAGCAAAAATGCAATGAATGCAGTTTACAGAGGATGCTTCTCAGAATTTGACAGTTTTGTTTGTTGGTTCTAAAAATGTATCAGCTGGATTTTCTTAAGCTAATTCAATGCCTCATCGTTTTTCCTCCCATCCAACTGCACTATTAGTACTGTATAGTTAAGAGTCTGTTTAGTTAAAAATAGTTAATTTAGGTCTTTTTTTCACTTATATATTACAAATACTTATAATTCATCATTAAAGGAAAAACAGTAATTGGTCAGATCAACATGCACTGTAAAATCCAGCATGTGAGACATTTTGTCAAGTTGGGTTTTAGTTCGGCCTGACTTAAAAAGCCACTGCAGCTGAAAAGGAAAAGGTCAAATTATTGAATTATTACCAGCATTGAAATATCATTATGCTGACATTTTCCCTTCAAAATAATCAGTGATGTAATCACTGTATAATACCTCAATATTTATTAATCTTTCCCTTTTTATGTTTAGATATGTTTGGACATTTGTTTGTTAGATGAGGTCAGAGGGGAAGGATGGATGTACATGACATTTGGCGGGATTGTCCCCTTCAAGAGTTACTTCAGTCACATTTGAACCTGAATGAAGGAAAGAGAGAGCTAAAAAGTTGAAAGAGGAACAAAGAGTGTGCGCGTTTCCTCTGTTGATACAACCACGCAGAGAAACCAGACAGTGAGTTAGAGCTGTCATGTGTAGGCAACACATCACCACCTTCCTGTCTATCGGACCTTGTGACCCCTCACCCAGCTACAGATCACAAGCAAGCTTAAGGTCTTTTTTTTCTCTCTCTCACATTTGTCTATGGAAACAACGATTGTGTTGCTCAGCCTACAGATCAGCAGTCACAACTTGAGCTGAAGATGCAAAATGTTTGCAGAATATTACCACGCAGTCTGATGTCATTAGTGCTTTACAGATTCCAGCAAGCCCACTATTAACTTTTGACCCTGGTGCAGAAGAAAAAATCACTGATTAGCCAATTATTTTGCACAAGTAAGCTTTCAAAAGCAAACCAAACTGTGGTTATGTTTTTTGAGAGACAATCAGAATGATTTCATAGCTAGAGGTCACAAGGTCGCTGTCAGTGTCACTAATAGATTTTAGAACAATCTAGACTGGCTGGCTTTTTAAAATCTTTGTAAACTACTAAAATGTTAGTAAGTCAAAGGCAGGGTGTACGATATTTCAAAAATGTTTTAGAAAAAGATACGGGCCGTTCGGCAAAACAGTGAAAATCCGAGCAGAGAAACAGAAAGATAAAAAGCAAAGAGTCAAATGTCTGTGGAGTGATAAGGCAAGGAGTATGATCCGTGTAAATATCGGATCAGCTTTCCAGCGCTGAAGAGAACTCAAGGATTGGAAAGCCTGTGTTGTTTTGGTTGTTCTTGATAGGTGAGTAACGTGATAAAGCGACCATTGAAAATCATTTGAAATTCATGTAAGCGCGTCATCAAGAGTTTTCTGTCGGAGATTTGTCTCCCCGCTCACATCCCATTTAAGTTAGCATCACTGATCATAATGATTTCTATAGTATTTTGTCACGCCACTCGTGTTCCATGTAGACGGCGTAACATTGTACTGCTTTGTTTCACAGAACTCTTTAACTGAGATGCTTAAGCTACGTATGTGTGGGGCGGAGCTATCAAAGGGGCAAGACCCTTTTGGGGTAGGGCGTGTTTGTTTTGGTGATTTCAAATATCAACATTGGCTTCCAGAAATCGTATACCCTGCCTTTAAAGACATTTATATTTTACATTCAACAATGATGTATTAAATTGATCAACTTTATCATGTTGTTCTTTTTTTATGTTTTCAACGTTTCTAATAATAATGTTTTTTTAAATAACCAAATTAGAACGATTTGAGAAGAATCTTGTGACACTTATTTAGCTCTTTTCTTCTACCATGTAGTGCTTACATCATGAGTCTTTATATTGTGTGTACATAGAAGTATCTTTAAGTATATATTACTTTACATATGCATATTATATATAACTTCTACTTTCTGCACAACTCTGTATATGTTGGATGGATTGATTTTTATTTTTTATTTTTATTTACAAAATTTGAATTGTGCAAGTCTAAGAATATACAAGTGTTGGATCGGGCCTTGGTATCACCACATACTCTATATTTAATCACTGATTGAAAAAACTGATCGATATCCCAACATTTTACATTCGCATTCATTTTTTCCCCTGGATTTTAAATCAAATAAATTCTGCCTTGATAAAAATATGTCCTTATGTAAAAAACAACAATCTTTTTTAATGCTAGTGTATTGCTGTTTTGATGCATATTTAGTTATGTTGATTATGATGATCGTCACTTTTAAAGGGGTGGTTCACCCAAAAATTAAAATTGTCACCATTTACTCACCCTGACGTTGTTCCAAACTTGTATGGGTTTCTTTCTTCTGTTGAACACAAAAGAAGATATTTTGAAGAATGATGATAACAAACATTTTTGGTAGCCATTGATATCCATTTGTATTCAGCAGAAGAAGGAAGTTCATACAGATTTGGAACAAAAACATGTTGATGAGTAAATGATGACAGAATTTTTATTTTTGGATAAATCATTTTGTTGCTTTACTGTCACACACACACACACACACATTTTCTTTAAATCTCATCATAATAATAATGATAATATAGAGTCAGGTTAGTCTCTCAGTGTCAAATCATTTCCTATTTCTAGGTTATGTGTTATTTCTTATATTACCTCTTAATGCACTATCCTGTCCACTTGTCACCGGTGAAAATGAAAACTAGAAATACCGTATGAAGAAGAACTGACATTTTAGATACTTCCATGTTTTAAAGAGGAAACTATAGTCCCAGTGATTAAGAAACACGAGTAAGAAAGGTCACCGGTTCAGTTCCAGGTTAGTGTAACCCTGAATTTGAAAGCTCTTTGGTTTCCTGCATTGTAAATATTCTTTGGAGGTAGACACTTAACCTCTGGTTGTTCCGGGGTTTTAGGCCCCTGCAATTAGAGTTACTTTGGCTGAAAAGCTTACACTAAGTGATGAGTAAGGCCTGTGATTTTCTTTCAGCTAGTTGTGGGACTCGGATTAAAATGAATCCAGCATTACACGGCAGCGCAAGCACACTATTTGCACAAGCTCAATTCCTGAATGTGAACGACAGCATACAGCTGCCAGTCAGAAAGCTTCCAGTGTGCGTTTAAGGTGGAAATGCATTGTGACTCGATACCGATAGGACGTCAGTGTCGTTTTCTTTTCTTCCCCTTTGTGTGGTTTAGCTATGGATGAAGCATGCATGAGGCAAACAAGACCATCTCTGCCAGACATTTAAGGGGATGTTGTTGGTTTTTTTTCTTTCTAGTGTGTCTAAGATGAACTAAACGTGCACACATGCGTAGATGACTGTGTGTGTGCGCACGCATGAGCCTGAACGATTGTTTTAGGCGAACGGCCAGCTGCGAAGCGGCTCTCCAGAAAGTCCCATATGGAGATTCTATGGGCTCTGCTTGATGTTGGAAGTGGTCAGAACGAGAAAGAGGGAGAAAGTTTTCTTTGACTTTTTCCCTGTCATTAAAATATCCCCATGTCAAAGAAAAAGCTGGCGTTCTGGGCTCAGCCATATGCGCCTTGCCCGAGGCGACCCAACTTGGCCCATCCTAACAACCAAACCAGAGCTGCCCTCCCTGTCCCTCTTCCAGAATGCCCCTCCCTTGTGCTATTGGCAGGGGCGTTTAAGGGCAGGCATTAGGGCCACGTCTCAATAGCGCCCTTCTCTTAAAATAGGGTCCTGCGTATGACTTGATCTCCTTCACTTGCTACTTTGATTATGTAACATCTTAAGTTTTAACAAGAGTGACGCCAGAGACTTATCAATTAAATGAGGCGTTTTCAGACTGACCTCAGGATTATTCCAAATGGTCAGCCAAATGTCCTGTTAAATAGACCAGTGACGCTACTTTTTGTTTATTCCCTTTCTTTCTTTGAACTCAGCTGTTTGAGCATATTAAAAATGTCAAGGTGAATCTGTGCTGATATAATGAAAAAAATATTTAGTTTGTAGTGATTTGGCATCATAATAGACCCTCTACCTTTGTTAGACCGAGCACCTATGCAAGATTTAATATGACAATTAGGATATTTTTAATGAAACGTCAAAGGTTGCGGTCCCCTCCTAGAAACTACAATTTTGCATCACGTATTATTAACAAGGACATTTCATGCGTTTCATGGTTAACCAAAATCTTTTGGATTTGGAGTGACATAAGGGTGACTAAATGACAGATCAGTGAATGAATGGACCAGTGATGCATGTATTTTTATTTATTTATTTATTTATTTATTTATTAAAATTGTTTGACATAAGCTGCTTATTTCAGAGAAATCTGCTTATTAATGTTTGAAAAACATTTGGTCAACCAAACTTGCACAACAAAAGAAAACAGGAAATTATACACCTGCAGACCCTCATAACTATAATTGAAGGACCTGATCAGGTTGTAAAGTTGTGTTTTGTTGGATAATGGTGCAATGGTGGTGTATTAGAAAAAAGAAAACAAAAAGAAATGGTTTGTATATAGGCCCACCAACACACGCTCACAGACATGCAGGCTGTATGGAAAATGTTATATTTTTGGTGATAGTCTCACCACATGAAATGTTTTTGAATCATAATATTGACTATTTTTCAAAACCATACGAAACTAACACATACAAAGAGTACATTTCTATGAACTTGACACATGTTTTAAATTAGATTAAAAAAAAAACAAAAAAAACATTTTTCCATTTCTTCATCGTGGACACTTATTGACCAATCAATTAATGAGCTGTTTTCAGAGCTGACCACAGCATTCTTCCTAACGAATCAGCCACATGTCAAATTGATCTTATCCAGTCATGGCACTTGCCGCACTGCCCAGCCTTGCCCAGACAAAATAACATTAATCAGATGAACTGGTCCCACCAAAGAGAACTTTATTCCTGCATGTATGGAGCGACTAAAGGAAAGCATATGGTTGGGTTTGGCTTACTGACGGTCAGTCGTTGGGTTTTACCACTGTTAACCCTTTTTTAGATCTTTCCTGTCATTTCCTCTCTCTTTCTCGTTTAGTCTTGGGTTTCTTCTGCCGTTCCCTCTCTTTCTTTATGTGCAATCCAGATTTCCTCGGAGGCTTGGCAAACTGGGAGCATTGTGAGAGTGTTTGTTCAGAGTCTCGTATCCTCACTAATGTGATGGTTGGCTCCTGGGCCGATACGTGTTGGCACAGCTCGGGCCTCTCCCTGCGACAAGTTTTCGCCAAATGTTGTAGTCTAGCATAAGAAGCACATACTGAATGATTTAGGAAAGCCCTCGGCTCGCTGTTAGGTGCTGTCAAAAGGTCAGCATAATTCGGTAATTTGAGGTAACCGCTAACTCGACTCAGATGACTTCCGCAAGTTAATATCTTTCAGCTCTCCGTATCGTGTAATGACTTGGTAGAAAGGAAATCAAAGCCTCAATTGAGCGTTAACTAACTTCTTGCTCATGGCTAACTCTGTTAACGGCACAATTCTGAATGAACTAATGGTTGGTGCCGCTATAAAAGGTAAAGTTAATCCATATGTTCAAACTAATTTGAAGCTGGTCTTTATAGAGGAAGGACCCAAGCAGACACTGAACAGAGATGATTCACAACGTGCTTTACCGCTGGGCTGTGGTACACCACTGGTATTATGCTTCGGTCCTCGTCATATTTATTTCAGCATGTGGCATCGAGTAATAGCGGCGTGCATGTTCAATAGAAAATGAAGAGTGGAAATGAGTTCAGATGAGACAGGATTGTGTAAACCTTACGGGGGTGTGTAAAGTTTTAATGTATTGCCAGGATCTATGCTGAAAGTATTGGGTGTCAGAGCTCTATAGACGGGGGTTGTTTGCCTCTGGTCCTGCCGGCACACCGGGTTGTCCAATAGCGCTGGTGTGGTGTGACTATTGTTGCTGTGACTTCAGGAAGATGGTATTTCTCAATAAGAAGACGCTGTAAATGTAGTCACGGGGATAGATCTCAGAAATCTATCTGTCTGCCCTGCAGGGGCCTTGTGATAGACAGGACACACAGACACACACACATCAGATAAATTAAATGTGAAAGATGAATCATTAGCGTGGTTAGTGCTTGCTAGCTTTTTTAAATTAATTTTCTTAAAGGTAAAGTGTGCAAGTTTTGTCTCATTGTCCAAATAGTTTCTTCTGTCTCTTACATAGTCTACTAAAAAAGGCTCCAAGAACATTAACCTGATTTTAATAGAATAGCACTGTCCACTTGCTAACTATCCACCTTGTTTTTTCATCGCAGTAGTAAGCTCACTTCTCTGAGACTTCTGATCCATTAGCTGCTTCAGTTAATAGTTCATGCATAAATGCAAATTTGCTTTTAAGTGCTCTCCTTAGGCCACCTTAGATGTATGTGACTTCATCTATGGCTGCTGGTTTTGAGTAGTCAAAATAACATATACCAATAGCTCCTCATGATACACTGAGGTCTTATGAAGCGAAATGATCAGTCTGTGCAAGAAACATTATTTACAGCTTGATTACCTTTAATCCACAGCCTGGGCAAATGGTCCTCAGGCAATCTTTAAAGCTTTACATTGCTTAACATTAGACCTACTTGTTGAAACCTGAATCCTTCAACCAAGAATTGAGTAAGATGACCAAGAACCAACATGAGCTGATGCTGCTTGTATATAACGGAAATTGAGGATTCATAGTACACGAGAAAATAGGTCATTTTAGGCTAAAAGTACTTTCCAGGAAAAGCGTTTGCACAGTTTGACATCTTGTCAACTTCAGTTTCAGTAAGTTTGGGGTGGAAGTGCATTAGCACTGGAAGGAGTTTTGAGGAAACCTGTAGAAATCGCACACTTCAGGACCGATGTTCATAGTTTACATGAATTCAATATTAAATGTTTTTCTTTTCTTTCTTTTTTGTTCAGGTGAGGAAAATATTTAGTTCAGTACCACACATCGCACAACCTTTTAACAAAGCACTGCAGATCTTACACATCTTGTGACTAATTCCTTTGGGAATAACTTCAGGACTTGTCTTTTTTTCCAGAACTATGCACATCTACACTGTGAATAGAGCAGTGATAACAGTAGATAGCTCAGTTAGAGGATGCCGCAGGCGTTGAAATGGTATCTGCAGCACTTTTAATCCTCTCCTGTCTGTTTTTGATGATGTCACAGCCTGTGGCCCTGCAGCTACCCATACCGACGTGCAGTTGTTTTGTTAGGGAGATGAGTGCCAGATACAGAAACGCTTTTATACCGTCAACAAAGTCATATGCTGTACTCTTTCTCTTTTTGGGATGTTTACGGTTTTTCTCTCATTATTGTTTTTGTCACCCACGAGTACATCGGTAAGATAAAACGGATAAAACAGAAAAGTTCTTTATTCATAATGTATATTTTAAATGCAATGCACACTATATTTAGACAAAGTTGGTGTTAGTTAGACACCCAATGAGGTACTTTCTTACCCAACTTTGAGATTATAGGAGGAACGGCCAGATGTAAAATATTGCTAGGCCAGCTTTCCAAGAGGGACCACATGAAATGAATGAATGTTAAACCACAAATCATTTAATAATAAAAAAAACAGTAAATACAAATAGGATTCAAGAGGGAGAGAAAGTAAAAGGTTGCAGAAGGTCGATGCTCTTGAGAAACGTGGTTTCAACATCATGTTCTGTGATTTACAGTGTGCTTGTTTGAGCGTGTTAGTCGCTCCTCGCACATCACTTGAAGGATTATGACATGTTTGGAGTCGACAAAACTGAGAAATGCTCTTTGTTATAAGATAACATTTGGCAGTTTTGTTTTTCTGTCTTTTCTCAGTACTGGTTGTTGGCAAAAGTGTCACAGTTAACTCTTCTATTAACAGATATGTGAGTGTGTGTGTGTGTGTGTGTGTAAGAACACTTGGTTAAATCATGTGTCTTGATCGATCAGATTCCCGTGTGATTGGGTTTGCACCTTCATTTCCACAAGAGTATCGAAGTTCATTGACGCTTGGTCTTTTCGTGATGGTTATCTGATCATTAAATGTGGTAAACAAGTGTAAAAATCCCCCATTGGTTTTGACAGAATCTGATTGGAAGTAATTTCTTTTCTGTTTTTCAACCACATTGTGCTTTTATGAGGAAAAATGACAGTGTATTTTTGATCGACGGTTTGTTTGCGTGCGTTTGTTGCTTCAGGTTTTACACATCGACTGTCTGTAGATTTCAGTTGGTTAAGGAATCTCAGTTCCCATTTCTGTCACTGTGGCGTGTGGTTTTTCAGAGACAAGGGAAAAAATGCTCAGCTGTCATTCACGCTGTCATGAGGCTGTCTGGGGAAGTCCAAAAACAATCTACTAAATGAGACGTTTCCAAGCATAGCTTGATCTTGAGGTGTCTTTTAGGCAGCACGATCCACAAGTTTTACAGAAGATTTCTCCGATTTAATGGATGCTTTTGGAAAATGGGAATTGCCTAATTGTTTTAATATCTAGCACAACGTTTTTGAATAATGTTCTGTTGTGATCGGATGAACAATGTGTCCTAGTTTGTATTAGTGTCTAGTGGTCAATTATCATTTCCTTCTCTGAAAATTTTGCTCCAGGCACATCCATCATGCTGCAGTGAAGTCTGTGGCCGCCTGCAGAGTCTAAATTAAAATCCCCACTGAGGACTGATTTACTCTGTATTGATGTAAGAAATACCCTCCCTGCTGCTCTGGCTGATGAAACCATTACATCATCCTCACTTCCTTTTGAAAAACAGGGAGTCAATACTTTTGCACTACTTAATAAAGACACTTAGCTTGTCTGCACCTATCATGACTCCAAGGAGGGTTTTTTAAAAGGTTAATGACCTTGGGATACATTAAGTTGGCGGCTCTGTCAGATAGCATCAAAGTAGGGATGTCGTGCTCGTGAAATGTCACGATTCATAATATCAATTCGATTTAAAAAAACATTGCTAATGCATAATTTATATCTATATATAAGAAAACCAATAAATTAGGTTACTATATTATTTGCATTTTCTTAACTGCATGATTTTTATTTTTAGTGATGTATTTATCCTCTGTACCATTTACAGATCTGTTAATTATTATTTATTTAAAGATGTCCTTTGTCTTTTTTTTTGTCAATATTAGACATTATAAATGTCTTTACTGGCCCAAGTGATAAATGTAACAAATCCTTGACGTATTCATTTCTTTTCAAAAAAACTAAACCAAACTCTTTGTATACTGCATTATAAAGAGTTATTAAAAGGGTAACTTTTAATGGTTTATAATTATTCATAATGTGCAGTGTAAAAAATTAGGATATGTATCTGGAATAACTAAAACCAAATTTAAAATGCAACTATGAATTGATAATGATATAATGCATTAACTGTTGTAAGAATTATTGACACTTTAGATTTTAAGATGCATTATAAGGTGCTTTACAAAGCTGAATTTATGCACTTAAACTATTTTTAAAATGCATTATACATAAGGCATAAGTATTACCAAAAAATAAGTGTGTGCATATTTAGTTGGATTATCAATGGAAGAACATAATTTGCTCAGTATAGACTTTGTAATAGTGGCAGTTACTGTTGCATAGTAATCCAATTATGTGATATTTTTGATCAGGCTGATTATTTTATTATTTTATAAAATAGGAAGTATTTTGATGCTGAGGTTGACATTCCAAGATCAAAGTAATGAAAGTGCATACGCTGTAAACATACACTACACCTCTGTTTACTGTTATGAAATATAGGTCAGCTTTGAGCTTATCTGTGTAGGTTACACAAGAATCACTTTTTGACTCACGTTTGCTTAAGTAACGTAAGCGAAATGAACCGCAGACAGAAGAAATGTCATTTGTATTTTCTACGTATTTGTAAGTCGACTAAGACCGAAGCGAGATTGTTACTTCATTGATTCAGTCGACCTTGAATAAGAAAGGAACTTCTCCTGGTGTGCTGTCATGGAACAGACAGCAGTGAGAGGAGCGGAAGGATGGAGGGAAGGAAGCAAAAAATGGATAACATGCAGAAAAACACATTAAAAACAATTCTGACAGCACTTCCTTTTCCTCTATTGAGCTCCGCTTGCAGGCATTTGAAAGGGGAAATGTCACCAGCATCATTCTTTTTAAACTTAATAGGTTTTTTGCTTTGCTTGTATCCTCCCGCCGCCCCATCGCACCTCCTCAATTATTGAAGTCGGCATGAAATGAAAATTCACTTCATTTTGTACATGCATATTTGTGTTTCATGCATATTTGTAATTCTTTTCATTCGTAATTCTTAATCAAAGTGTCATAACATAATGCAAGTAAATGTTTTTTGTCTAGTGATCGTTTACCCTCAGTTTTACGCCATAACTTACAAATAAAGATGTTCTTAAATCTATTTCATCATGACTTTAAAGAGGCATGGGATATAGCGTTTGTGGAATTTAGCATCGCGTTGCTTGCTCATCAGTGGAACCTCTTTAGAGTGAATTGGACGCATTTTGACGGCACCAAACAGCTGATATAAGCATTACAAGTAATCCACAACACAACTAAACATTAACAAATAAAACACATTGATCATTAACTTTAAACTGTCGCTTTGGCTAAAATACCAGTCCATAATTAATAATAGCAATTACTCCAGTGAGGGAAAAAAAGTTCATTGTCTGTTGTCCTTTCGCATCAAATCTGTGTCAAATGTTCAACTTTTCACTTCGCAAGATGTTAACTGATGTTGCTTGTGGGTTATTTCTCAATGTTTTGTCAGCAGCTGACGGCACCCATTCACTACAGAGGATACATTGGTGAGCGAGTCAAGCAATGCAATGCAAAGTTTTTCCAAATCTAATCCGATGAAGAAATGAACCAATTTAAATTTGAATGGATTTTTATTATTTTTATTATTTTTA
>JAUMHP010000052.1:19970982-19985410 GCA_032361065.1 Enteromius trimaculatus | reverse complement strand
TGGATTAGTGGGATGGAAAGGCAAGCAAGCCAACAATATAAACAATATGGGTATGGTGGGCGGGACTAAAGAGGCCATGAGCGGAGGCGGGGAACCCCCGCTGGAGGATTGGGTAGGGAAGGGAAGCCTCGCTGAGACAGGGAACCTCCGCTTGAGGATTGGGGAGGGGAGCCTCGTTGAAGCGTGGGAGCCTCCGCTAGTGGTTAGATTGGGCTTTTTAATAAATAAATGGATTAAAAATTTGTGAATGGGAGCATGGAATACGTTACGTGACCGAGGAAAAGAGAAAGGAAATGCAGTGCTGGCATCAGAGTGGTGGCAGGTTGTTGTAAGGCAGGCTGAGGAATCTGGTCCTCGTGGAGGACAGCGGAGATGTGTTTTTGGTCGTGCGATTCCGAAGAATGCACGAAAGCGGGAAGCAGGGAAAGAAAAGCTGGGAGAATTTAGAGTGAAGGGGAAAAGAACTTGATTGGGCACGAATGAACAAGGGATGATTAGGTAACGGGCCAACAGCTGTGTATGATTACTCGTTCAGCGATCCTCTCGAAATTATGTTGAAACATTCAATTAATTAGTACTAATAAATGGCTGATATTCTAGTAATATGCATGCTAATAAGCAACTAGGTAAGAGACTCTAAAATAAAGTTTTACAAAGTACTTAAATAACAGTACATTATTATATTTAAGGAATTTGTGCCCTAATACTTTTCAAAGTGAATGCTTGTACTCATATGCAATAACATTTCAAAGGCAAAAATTATACTCGTTTATGTAGACCTTTATATATTTCATAGAATATCATGACTTATCTTATTGATCTAACAAGTCTATGAAATTCATACATGTAAAAATGAATTTCTATCCTAAAATGTAGCATACGTTGCTTAACATCTGCTGTGGCCCTTGTTAAAACAAATAAGTGTTTATTACAGAAATTATATACTTCAAAAGAAGAATGTAATGTTATTAGCATTTATATTAAATGGAATTAGATACGTTTTGTGATCCCACTAAAGAATACATTTCCATGTCGTCATTTCCTTTATTATACGGTACAATATATTATAGTAAATTGAAACCTACTTACAAATTGGATACAAAACAAATATAAATATACATCTGATTACTTTAAAGATTATTGTCGTTAATAGTGTCGTTAATTTTATACAATCCGCAAACTAAACTACATAAAAAAAAACTTTAAGATTTGAAGTACATTCAATACAATAAAGCACACTAAATTCTTATAAACCTGTTAAATACAGCAGTAAATGACAAGCTTTGACAGAACGCAAGTTGAGTGAAGTGGCTCTTCCTAGTAAAACCGAACTGAACAAGACCCCACACGCATTGTTTAAAGCCTCATGTGGTCGTTAAAGAAAAATATGTACTTTTATTACTGCTGTCAGTTAAACATATTGCAGGCAGTGACAGACTGAATTATTAATAGACGTTATATCTCCTCTGAAGGTGTGGCGAGAGCATGCTGTGTGTCGTCCCAGACATCTCGGCGTTCCGCGAGGGCTGGAGGTGGGTGCGGCAGCCGGTGCAAGTCCCTGTAACGCTGGTCCGTAACGACGGTATCATCTATTCCACGACGCTCACGTTCACATACACTCCCGAACCCGGGCCCCGTCCCCACTGCAGCGCGGCCGGCGCCATCCTCCGAGTGGGCAACACCAGCTTGCTTTCCACGACCGGCAACAGCGCGGGAGGCAATGGAGAAACGGCACCCTACGGGCCCAACAGCACATCTAACGCCGTCACAGCGTCGTCCTCTAACGCAGCCGCGGCTGTGGTGTTATAACACAGACTCACTATGTGCTATGCGTCAAACGAATTCAACAGACTACAAACTAGTACAAAAAAAAGTGCTGCATATTGAATTTCAACAGAAAATCCCGGAGATGAAAAACAAGGGATGGATGGGCGAAAAAAGGCAAAACCTGTGGCGAGGGCAAACGATTTGAGAATGGTTCTCCTGTGCCCTCTTGTGGTTTTCTTTAAGGAGCCGGTCTGGTGCTAGCAATAGACAATGCCTGAGAGGAAACAACAGCACCTGTTAGCAGGTGTCGAAGAGACTTGGAGACAAGACCACAGCAATGATCGACTGAAAAATGATGTTCAGTCTCTTACGTTTCTTCCGTGCGATTGGGTGAGATGTATCATAGCCTGGGAGGTGTAAACTCTTAGGAAAAGGGTCACATTGAAATTGTGAGTTTTTATGGACCAAGGATATTGTATAAGCTTTAGTAAAGGTACTTTTTTTTTTTTTTTTTTCCCTTTCTCCATACCTTTTTATATCAAACATTATAGTACGCTTTTGTTACCAAATAGGTTCTATTCCTCCTCTGAGCTTTTTTTCTGTATATAGCTACTTTCATATACATCTGTTCGGTTTTGATACTTTGTATTTTGTATATTTCCTCCCGTTTTCGTTTTTTAGTTGTTTTCTCTTGGTAGAAGCTCAGAGGGCCTGTTTTTTTAATCCTTCGTTTTTATGAAGTCTTTAAAAAGAAAAGAGCTTTAAGCAATGCCTCTGCCTTGCCTGCATTACAAAATGCGCTACGCTTCCTTTAAGCATTTCATCGATGTGTCTAGATCTCACAAAAGGAACAATGCCATCTTTCTGTCTTATTTGGGAATTTAAAGCAGAAAACACAAAACAGAGGCTTTAGATGCAACGTGTCTCTTATACAATACGGTAGCCATAGTGTAGTTCATTTGTTGTAGAGCACAGGTAGGATCTCGCATACCAATATCGGAAAGTTCGCAGTGGTTGGATATTTGTAACGTTAAAATTCAGACACGAGTTCAGACTCCTACAGTTTTAGTGCCGTTTTATACCGTTTCCTTTCTCAAATTCAGTTGTTTGTCTTCCTAAACTTCCAGTCGCATTTGTTTTTAAATTTGAAATGATTTGGAGACGTGCTCTACTATTAGATGTGGCCTTACTGGAACAAAGGTTCCCAGTTTAGTTCACTCCTTCAAAAGGAGGTGTACAAACGCGACCCTAGGAACCAAGCCTTGCATTTTGAACATTTTACATGCGATTTTTGATATTTAAACTCCCTTAAAGTTTCGTTTGGATTTAGAGGATTTAAATGTGTAATAGATACAAACATACCCAAAGATATTATATTGCATTGTTGTCTCTGTTTTTTGAATATTTGAAGAGTATGTCGGGATTTGTGGCCTCTCGCACACCAAAAGTAGGAAGCTTTACTCCGTTGGTCATTGATGTGTTTATCGTGGCCTTGGTGTCTCACCAACTAGTAGGCTAGTATTAAGGAAAAAAAAGAAAAAAAACCTAAAACCTAGCTGTAATGAACTCATCAACCAGCACTAACAGTGTTTCGTGACTTTCTTTTTTATGTACAGTAATTTAACTTTTGAATTTTATGCGTCCATTTGTAAAAAAGTAAGAAAAAAAAACAAAAAGACAAACCGTTCAGCCATTTTTGTTATTTTTCTCGTGTGTCTGTGGCTCTTAACCCAGTTATGTCCTTGGTGTTTCTCGTCGAAGCGGTTCGGTGTTTAGTGTCTGAGTTTGTCCTTATCTTATATGTTATTGTCTGGATAGTAAAAGGACATCATGGGACTAGTAAGATGAAAGTAAATGGCCTTTAAATAAGTGTCTCAAAGATGTAAGCATACAGCAATACTGTATAGGTCACTTTTTGTGTCTGTGGAAATAGCCACTGATTTTTCACCAGCCTGATCCACAGCATATGTGGTCATGAAGAACAGTTGGCTCAACTAGAGTCATTCTTTTACGCTTCATGTTAATTTAATCAGACACCTTTCTGGTAGATTTACGTGGATCCTCCACTGTCTTCCTTACTTGGAAATTCTGTAGTGTAGTACAAGTAGGCAACCCGTCAAACAAGGCAATACTCCAGCATTGTAGGCCTATGATGTAGTATATTTCGGGCAAAAACTGTAACTTGAATGTTCCTGCAAAAAAAAAAAAAAAAAAAAAAAGTTCACTTGTTGCCTCCACTAACCTTTTCTTTTCACCATGTTCTTCAACAACATCATCTCTCTTTCTTGCTAAAAAAAAGAAAAAAGAAAAGTCTTTGATGGCCTCTTTGCAAAAATCTTCCATGAGGTGGTTTAACCTGAAGCTCTTGCACTCGGTTTCCCAGAATTCTTGCGTAGCGGTTTTCTTCCATTTTAGTGTCGTTTAAGCGCACACTTCCAGTTTGAGGAAGATAGCACTGGGCAAAAGCATAGATGCGTATTTTTGCCATTCGTGTATGCCCAAAGTAAGCAGTGCATTTCATTTCTAATATCTGATGCTTTTTAATTTAAGTGATTGTTATTGTCAGAGCCTACCATGTAATATGGTATTATATGTTTCTATTTTTTCTTTTCCTTCCCTTGATTTATATAGCTTCATGACCCCAAAAAGAAAAACAAGTGCTTTAAGCCAGTCCGCCTTGAGATGATACAGCATCATTGAAACAATTCCTACACAAACTAAAGAAAGCGATTAATTCAGACTGTAAATTCAGTGTGACTTTATCATGTTTTCATTAGCGTAGCACGAAATAGCAACATTTCTGAACTGCTCTGTCACTCTGACTGCTGCGTGGGTTTCTACGTTTTGTTTACATTGTGAATTTGCTCATTTCTGCCCCTCACTTTCTATGGTGTTATGCTGGTAAAGTGCATTATGTTGCTCTCTGAACAAACCGATTGACAATCTTGCTGTTTTTTACTGTTTACATGTTTGTTTGTTTTTTTCTTTTTTGAAGATGTTGAGCTTTAGAATGAAGGATTTGTTCTGACCCATATCTGGAACTGGCATGTTGAGATGCGTTCTAACAAAATCCATATCGTTTTTCTGTCAGTTATAAATCGTTTGGAAGAGTTTCACATCCGAGGCATGTATGTAGAGCTCATGTACCAAGCCTTAAAAACACATTTAACGGCAATCCGAGTGAACAAATAAGTTTTTTTGTTTTTTTTTATTCTTAAAAAATCAAGTCAGCTGGTGTCATTTATACGTTCTACCTATCAATAGATTTATACGTTATCTATTGGTTTTATGTTTCTTCATAAACTTTGCTCTTCCAAAAACTCCTTATTTTGAGCTCTGATCAATGTATAGATGATATGCCAAATGTCTTATACTTAAATTTTCATGCACTGCTTACCAAACATGGCACGAGAGGTAGCTTTTCAAAGATATCTCAGTACTTCTAAGTAAAAAAAAAAAGGATGGGAAAATGTACTGTAGACAAACACAGCGGTAATCTTTAGCGGCTTTCTAGTTCCATACTTCCAAGAGCTTAATTGGTCATAATTTTGTCTTGTTTTTCCCTTTTGGACTTAAATGTGTAATCAAAAGCTTGTATAGCTTTTTCTGTTTAACCATCTGGAGAGTTTTGTGGCAGACTGACCACATGTGGTGTACTGTGTATCAAGTTATTATGCCTTTAGGACGGTTTTAGTTTGGTAATTCACCCTCTCCGCTGGTTTTGCACTTAGAGAAAACCACATTTGTCTAGATTAGTTGCTTACAGAGTGTAACGGTCACTTTTTATGTAAAGCAATCCTGCTGTGCCTAATCTGATGCTCTGTGATAGGCTTTACATGTGCATTTTGTCCTTCACCCTACTTAACCCTTCACTTCCCCTTTGTCATTGTTTCTTTTATTGCTCCCTTTTTCTTTTTTTTTCTCATTCTTGGTCTGTTCTAGTTATAGTATTCAGAGGTATCAGTATGGTAGCAATCTCAGTCCTTAACGGGCCGCTGATGTTAGGATCATGTGCCCTAATGTGAAACAAGGGGGCAGAAAAAAAAACTAAAAAAAACATTAGTTCTGTTTCATTTGTCTGTTTGTTTGATTTTGTACATATTGCACCTGCTCAGTTCCATATGTCATTAAATAATAAAACTGCAATATTGGCATAAAAATCTAAATCTCTTGTTTTTGTAGTACTGTAACTTCCTAAAATACACTAAACAGGCTTTTTAGGCTATTTCCATTTAGCCACCCACATATTTTTATTGGGACATACCATGTTTTATGTAATTTTACAGGCTTATTTTTATCAGTAATGGCTGATAGATGAGATAAAGCGTGCCTAATCTCAGTTATTTCGTAGCCTGGGTAGCCTTAAAGGGAAAATAATTCTGCCATTATTTAAAGTGTCTCTATTATGGTTATGAAAGGTTCATATTTTGGTTTTAGTTAAAACGATACATTTTTCCAAATCCCTCTAGTGATTGGTCTATTAAAGCGGTGTCTGTGAGCCTTTAACGCTCCTAAGCGGCACCTAGTGTTAAAGAATGAATTAGCATTATTATTCAGATCAACCCGAAAAGACCAACAAGTGCGGGGAAAATATGATAATATTTCATGTTGACGTCAAAATGAAACTGCTTGGGAATCGTTTAAAAAACGAGTCCTTTAAATGATTCAAAGTCGACTCTTTTGAGAGACAGTAACTTTACACACAATGCACTTTCGGAAACTTTGCTTTCGTTCACTGTTACATGCTGCATGAAGGGTAATTTTCACAAATCCATAATGGGGCAATATAAAGATTGTTTAGTTGTTTATGTCCATATTTTGAAAAGGTGAGTCTAACTCTGACTTCAACATATCATCTTTTATGCTCTAAAGCTAAAGGTAGGCTGATGTTCATCACATCAGCTGTTTACCAGGTTCCTCTGCCACATGCTGCTGATGTAAACCGTATTATACAGAAGCGTCCGGTTCACTTTTTTATGAATGGTTGTTACATTTTTAGTTAAAAAATAAAATGTGCATAGCTTTCTGAATGTTGTCTGATTAAAAAAAAAAAATAAATAAATAAATAAAAAGCATTTTAATGCATGAACTTCACAAGAATACAGTGACGCAACTGTAAAACAATACAAAAACAAAAAATAAAAACACTGGAAAATGTTGGACTGACCCTCAGGTTGCATTTTCATACAAAGAACTCCTAAAATATTAATGCATTAGATGATATATGAACTGGCATACATGAATCTCCTCAGGGTTTTTTTTTTATTTTTTATTAAGCAGGCATTTATTTTTTTAGGGTTGATAAATCTGCTGGGAAAGATGTTACACACTGGATTCAGACTTATACTGTAGGGGCAGTTTCCCGAACAGGGTTTAAGACTAGTCCTAGATTCAAATAAATGTTAAGAGCTGTCTAAACTGGAAAAGGCTTGCACTGAGATATATCGTAAAATACATCATTGCCATTGTTTGGTCTTAAAATGCTCACAAATAATGCTTTTTTGTAAGACATGTTTCTAAAAATAGTTAAATGTCCTAAATTAGCAAAGTTCTAGTCCTGATTTAATCTAATCCTCATCCGGAAAACAGACCCATTCACCCATGTCAATGTCAGTATTGCACAGACATGCAGTATCGGAGAGCATATGGACATGTGCATCAACTCAACAGCATTGTAAGGTTTTATTCATTTATGAATAGCTGTCAACTTGTTCATCTCAACGAGAGAGCAAAATAAAAATGTGAATTTGGCATATACAAACAAATAGTGTCCAGGTGAAAATAGCCCAGATGTCAGAAGCAGCCTTGAGTGGGTTCTTTGAAGTGCAGAACAGGTGTGAAAAGTCTCATGCAATGATAAGAACAGACTCTATGTACAAACAGTGAGGCTGAACCAACACACAAGATAAAGACACTTCTGTGTACTTTCTTAGAAGAAAGCTGTTAATGTTACACATAAACATATGGACATTACACAATTACCAGTTGGTACATTTTGTACACAGTTTACACATATTCACATGCTTATTTGGTATTGACAAGGAATCCAAAGTGGTTTTAAGTACGTGTGTCATATATTTATCAAACAGCGTAATCTGTGTAGTCGTTAATGAAGAAGATGTGATGAACAAAATATCAAATTGAGGTCAGCGTACATTCAGAACTGATCTCAGATGTCCGATATTTACGCAACCATTCAAACATTTGGGGTCAGTAGGATTTTCTGCTTTCAAAGAAATGCATTTTTTATTAAGCGTAGAAGCGTTAAATTAATAAAAATGGACATTTAGACTATGAAACATTTATTTTTTTTCCAAATAAAATTGTATCAGGACTAATCTTCAAAGAATCCTGAAAAATATAAAATACATAATTCTGAAAATATGGTTTTCAGAAAACAATCATTACTTAAGCCGTAGTTTTATAAATATCTAGCAAAAGTACTGGAACGATTTCTGAAGAATCATGTGGCAATAAAGGCATGCAGCTTTGCCATCACAGGAATAAATTACTTTTTCAAACACATTACAATATAAAACTTATATGTATCTAAAATATTGTTTTGCTGTACTTTTGATTAAATCCATTAAAAAACCATTAAAAAAAATCCAACCTCATTTTGTCTTTTTGAATGGTAGTGTAGTTAAAGCAATATTACAGTGTTCTCAAAACATCTGGATGATTGCTTTGACAGTAACACAGGCAAGACTAAAATACCAAGAAAAGCAAATGAATTCCTCACCTCTCTCTCTCTCTCTCTCTCTCTCTCTCTCTCTCTCTCTCTCTCTCTCTCTCTCTTCTAGGTGAGCCGGAAAACAAGAGAGCCAAAAGGACAAAAGTTATTTATGGCTTATAAAGTCTGTGTAAGTTTGTAAGTCATAGCTCTAATGAGGACTGGAGGCCACAGTCTAGCTCCATTTGGTGCTGCTGTTTATTCAACAGTGACGTACTAAAATTAAGCACTGGATTCTATCAGCATTTCAGTGCTATTGGCAGTCATTGTCTGCATGCTTGTGCTCTCATTCATCACCAGTACGAGTCTCTCTCTTCCGTTAGCAGCCATTTTACTAAACACTGCAAAGCTCTGAATGAATTGGACACTGTTCTATACACTTGGTGCTGGGTTCTTATACCGAGTTAAATGAGCGTCGGTTATGCTTGTGCTGACCCACGGGTACTGGTGTCAGTCAGCCTTGTGAGCGTTCCTGAGCTTTGCGTGTTACTGTCGGCCTGTCCGTTCCCAGCGCTTCCTCCAAACAGAGTTCCCAGCCCTCCAGGTCCTCTGGCGCTTCGCCGGGTGCTGCTCCTGCTCACTTCATCCACATCATCCCTACAGCAGCTGAACGTCGCCATCACGCCCTGTCTGAAGCGTTTGTTCATAAAGCAGTAGACTATGGGGTTGACGCAGGCCGAGGTGTAGGACAGCAAGTGGATGAAGGATATCGGCGCTCCTGAGAGGAGACGATCGGTTGAACGTCTGTCAAACGCTCGCCAGGCATTGACCACGAAGATGGGCGTCCAGCAGAGGAAGAACAGCCCCACGATCACCAGCAGCATGCGAATGACCCGTTTCTTGGCCATGAGGTTCGCTGTAGGGCTGTTGCTGCAAACCCTTCTCAGTTTGGATTTTGGGTTGCTAAAGCCCGACGTCATGGGTTCGGCACGCTTTCTTTTGGAGGGCTGGAGGTAGCAGCCATCGCCGTCACCATTTTTCAGATTGGATGTGCCATTTTCTTTCTCTGGTGAATGAAGTGAAGATAAAACTGTAATTATGTGTAATACTAAAGCATCTTTTCCATCTTGTCTCTGATATTTGCATATAAAACAATAGAATTACAAATTATTCATCATTATTATTTATCATAACGTCATTATCATATATTATTTATAAATGGTAAGACTATTTTTAAAACATGAAAGTTGACTGATTCACTCAGTCCAGAATTGCTTTCTGCTCAATTATCTCTATATATAGATTATGGCCCAATCCCAATTCTATTTTCTACCCCTTTGCCTACCCATCGCCCCTTCCCCTTGGCCCTTGAAATTACGTGGAAAGGGGAAGGGTTAAAATTTTTTCTCTTAATAAATGGGACACCACTACTACACTGTTATACGCAGAGGCGGACAGAGTACACAGGTTCATTACTTGAGTAAAAGTACAGATACCTCTTGCTAAATTTTACAAGTATAAGTACTACAGTCAGATGTCTACTTAAGTAAAAGTACTGAAGTACTTGTTTTTAAAAGTACTTAGTATCGAGAGTACAAGAGTACTTTTTCTAAATATTGCATTACTGCTGCCACAGTGCTTACATTTATGTACAGAAACATCCTACTTGGAGTTATGAAAAATATTACCATTAATACCTTGGAGAATGTAAAAGGAATTGAAAGTAAAATCAAGTCCTTTTGGAATGTAGAAGTCCTCCGCTTTAACAGATTCCAGACAACGCAGTCCTGTAAACTTTGGTTCCGACCCTATCTAACAAAATGAAGCTATCACTTACCCATGTCCTCCCAAATGCATAAAAGCTTTGTTCGTCTTCGGAACACAATTTAAGATATTTTGGATGAAACCCATTAACTGTCCCATTGACTGCAAAATATTGAACACTGTCAAGGTCCAGAAAAGCATGTTAGACATCACCAGAATACTCCATCTGCCATCAGTGGTTCCATCAGTGGTTTAACCGTACTGTTATAATATGAAGGTACGGGAATACTTTTTGTAATACTTTCTGGACCTTCTGGACAGTGTTCATTACTTGGCAGTCAATGGGACAGTCGCAGGCCTCCTGGTTTGCATCCAGAAAATCTTAAATTGGGTTTCAAGGATGAAAAAAAGCTTTTATGGGTTTGGAACGACATGTGTGACTGTGATTAATGACAACTTTTTTATTTTGGGGTGGAGAAACTTTTAGGTCAGTATATGATATGTACCCTTACCTCTGTTTGACTTCCTGTTAGCCATTTCAAATCTGATTCCCCTGTAGAGTTCAAGTGAGGTGAGGCCGTAAGCTGTCATCATTATGATCCCAGGCACGAGAAAGAGTATCAGCAACAGGAAAACATACCTTAAAAAATCAAAAAGTAAGTGTTGGCCTGTCACTCGCTTTAACTAGTCTTTCAAGTTTTCTTTATGAGTCATCATAACTTTTTAAAGTCGCTTGAATCAGAAAATAAGACTTTAACATAATCTTTGACTAACTAAAGGGGTGTTGTCAGACTAATTCTTAAGATGCCTTCTTAACACAGAGGCTAAGTTTACGCAGCTGGCAACTTCAAGATATCATTATGATATTTGCGTCTGTATTGACAGCATTATTAGCTAAAATTTGTAAATGCTAGGTAGCTTTGTAGGTTTGATTTATACTGTAGAATAGCTTACTAAAATTACTCACTCTAATGCTGTTCAAGCATTTCATTTTTCAAGTATTTCACTTATAATTTCACTGTATTGTAGCGTATTCATTGGATCACTTTTGGAATGAAACTTGAAGATTATATGACTTTTTCCTACATTTCTCATTTTTTTAAGTTAGAGCCAGTCTGCAAATTTTGGGCAGTCGGAGTTAACAAGTTTCATCAAAATTTGCATAGCAGATTCTCACATGCTTACAGCAGCATGTTGTGGATGTACTGGCAGTTGCAAGTTTCGGTACTTGCTTTGATGCAGAATCAGCAGCATACAGTAAATCTATTATGCCAAGACCAAACACAATAATTGAGATATTTTTGATGATATCAGAGAGCCATCTGATCCTCCAAAGACAGCGATACAACTGAAATGATCACAGGTCCAAATACGTAGTCATATAACATCGGTAAAACATTCGATGTGACATCAGTGGCTCAACCTCCCGCGTATCCTCTAGGTGTAAGCATCTGCAGATTACATCAAATACATTAAAGCTTGTGTATGCGTTGCGATGCTCTCTAAAACGGCAGAAGACATAAGTCAAGAGAGAAGAATGGTAAAGTTAAATTATGTTATTTTTGTTTTTCTTTGCGCAAAAACAAGTACTCTAATAGTGTCGCAAAACTGAAGTTGATCCACTGATGTCACATGGACTGATGTTTTTACTATGTTTCTGGACCTGGAACATTTCAGTTGAATTGCTGTCTATGAAGATGGCTCTCTGATATCCTCCAAAATATCTTCATTTGTTTTCCGAAGATGAACAAAGTTTCTTACAGGTATGGAACAACATCAGGGTGAGCAATTGATGACGGAATTTTCATTTTTAGGTGAACTAACCCTTTAAAAGGTGTTAAGCAAAGGTAATTTTGATTAACTCTGTCTACCACTGCTCACTACTGTTTTGCTTTTAGTACAAACAGCATACTACTTCTATTTACACTTCTTTGTGTGAATAGCATCTATCACTATTTGCACTCAGACTTGGTGCAAACAGTATCTACCACTATTTACATTCAGAATAAATAACATTGAGCTTTTTTTATACTTAGTGTAAACAACTGCTGCCGAAAACATAACAGTATACAGGTAACATGAGGGTAAATGATGACAGAATTTATATTCTGCTCCTTATTCCTTTAAACACCATACCCTCAAAATTCTAAATAAAAAACACAGTCCTAATAAATCTTACCAGGTCTGCATGACATCACTGGGCCAAACCAAGCGGCACATGTTGCCTGTGCTGTTGTTATTGCGCATGAAAGGCACCAGGGTGCTGCCTATCGGATAAGGCAGCATGAGCAGAAAGGACACGACCCAAGTGGCTGTGATGACTTTTGCGGCGTGGGACTTTGTCTGCCATGTACGGGACTTAAAGGGGTTGCAGATGGCACTGTAGCGCTCCAGGGAGATGGCCACGAGGTTGAATGTGGATACGCTCACCGAAATACCTGTGTGTTTGGACGCACAGAACTCAATTGCGCATGCAGAAATAAATCTGGCCTTGTTAAACTATTGTGATTCTAAAGAGGTCTGATATATGTACTTCTATAAACAGCAGTAAACACAAAAATGGAAACAGACAAGAAAACTTCATAACAAACTAACTTCAAGCCCTGATAACAAAGGCATGAACTGTTAATGGCTGCTGGCACTTTACCAGCGGAACACTGCACACTTTACACCAAGTACGAGCGCAGCTCGAGTAATCAACAGCGCTTGATTGCTTATGAATGTTGACATACCCACAGGGTAATAACAACAGGGTATGTAAATGAAGTCCAAATTATCATGAGCAAGTATTACAGAATAGCACAAAACAAACACATAAAACATGCTGATGCATCAAATACAGAGATATCGGGCAGTGGTGTTGTCTCATTACTAAATAGTTTGCACGACATGTTTGTGGCATCTGGAAGTGTGCAACCAACCTGGTTATAAATATGCTTCAGAATTGTTACACAAAATTCAACAAGTCATAAATATGAATTCACAATGGATGCACCTCGCAATATAAAATGCAAAAAAAAAAAAAAAAAGGAAAAGAAAAAAACAAACTGTGGTCTTGCCCGAACGATTTGGTCTTACAATATAACAAATGCATTTTAGTGCTATCGATTCAAGCTCTGTGGTGATTTTAGACCCTGAATGAATAGTAATGAACTTCTAAATCAACTTTTTTATAATCAAAGGTGGAAAAAAAGCAGCTGGAACATTAAGTGATGTCTTTTGGTTGGGAGACCTTTTATTGTCTGCCTCTCGCAATCAGTGTGATCAGATATCCTTTTTTGTTGAGCATAGAGAAGCTTGAAAGATCAGTGAATATTATGCAAATATTCCCATACTATAATGTATCATGACACTTAAACTGTTTAGTAAAATAACATATAATATAATTTAAGTAGTCAGTACCAACACCAGTAAAATTTCAAGTTTATTTGTACTATTTACAAAAACCATTTAACCATTTTATTTACAAAAACAATTTAACTATTTTATCTTTCTATGATATATATATATATTAGTAATAAAATTAAGAGCAATTTACTATAATATTTACCACAACCTTTCTGGCAAGTATAAGATGTAAGTCTCTGTATTAAAACATTATTAATATCAAATCATGTCATATCTCTAGTTCAATTTATGTATGTTAAATTATTTGCTGTCATTTGAATCAACAGATTAATATATTAACAGATAATTATTATGCAAGCCTTTTTCCTGTTCATTCCATTTCCAAACACTGAGCTGTTTTTGAAGTGATGTGCAACTACAAACATCAAACTGACTCACCCATGAAGTACGTGGCCACTTTACACATGCCGGTGCCGAAGATGAAGTCCTTCATGAGGTTTGGGATGAGTGTGAAGGGCATGCAAAAAACACAGAGCATCAGATCACTGACGGCCAGAGAGAGCAGGAACAGGTTCGTGACCGTCCGCATGCGCCGGTTCCGTAACAGAACCGCGATGATCAGGCTGTTTCCTATGAAGCTCAGGAGGAAGATGAACACATACAGCACGATCCGCACAGTCTGGTTCATGTCTGACAAACACGCACGAGAGAAACGAAGTGTTATTCGACAAGATTTAACAAGCAAAACTATACAGTGAACTTTTACTCAGATATGCAAAGTTTTACAAGACCTGTCTGGACTCGTTCACAGCACAAAAGCTCACTGTAAAAGCTAACTAACTTTTACCCTAAAACAATATATATAATATAATATAT
>JAUMHP010000052.1:19938344-19948535 GCA_032361065.1 Enteromius trimaculatus | reverse complement strand
ATGAAAGAGAGAGCAAAGCAATATACTGTAGGACCACCAGAACCACAAAAAGAGGCTAAGAACCACCCAGAATACATTAGCAACTGCATAGGAATACGACTAAAACCACCTAAAACATCAACCACACAGCAATGGGTTACAAACCTCCCAAGACCTTTTAACAGCAGAAAAGCATCATGCTAAAACACCTTAGTAACTTAGTAACCTAACCTAATAGCTACAGGTTAAACACCGCCAAAGAGCACCTTAGCACATTCATAGCAATGTGCTAACAACACTGTAATCTTAACTATATAGCAATGGCCTAAAAAACAACTAAAGGCCTCATTTATTATACATAACTAATAAAAAAGGTATGTTACTTTAGTTTCCTGCTAAAAATGATACTTCTAAATATAATTTATTATTATTCTTATGTGTGAACGTTGATTATTCACGTAAAGCTTATTTTGCTTATATAAACTCACGTCAGTGACGGTTACATTGTAACACTGCAGCGCCATCTAGTGGATGAGTTACACACACGTCTCACACCTCGACATTTGTGAAAGAAATAACAGAATAAGGGTTTCTATACTGTATATGTTTTTGGGAGTGTTTCTCAGTGTGTGTGTGTTTGTGTATATTTTTCTTAGGTTGCGTATTGCCTTTAAGTGGATAGTCCGGGCCTTCTCAGGATACCTGTCCACTGACCAGCTCTTATTGTTGTGGGACCGTGTCCTAGGATATGATTCCTTAGAGATAGTAGCAGGTAAATTGATATTTGTTAATGTATGTACATTTTGCCAACTATTATGGACATAATTTTTCTGTCACTTTACTGTTTCAAATCACTTGTTGTATACAGCCAGAGTTTGATGTCAGGAGCTTAATGGATAAATAGTTAATCACTGTGTTTAAGAGGTGTTAAACTGCTTTTAATTTACCTTCATTTTGAAAATGTGACCTCTATGTCAGGGCACTCTTAAATAAGCAGGGTCAGTCAGTTAAATGGCATACACCCAATTTTCTGGATGTTACTGTTTGTCTGTCCATCTTTTTCAGTCCTGGCCGCTGCTGTCTTTGCCTTCCGAGCCGAAAACCTAATGGAAGTGACATCACTGGCATCAGCTGAGGTTGTTACTTGTGTGTTTGTGTATGTGTGTGTGTTAAGCAATACAAAAATAGTGTCTTCACTCACAGCCAACACTAGTAACTCAGTCCACCCAAGGCACATGTTTCGAAATTGCTGGGATAACCACTTTTAAAAGTGGACCAAGTCCCCCACACCCCGGCTCTAAAATGTTTTGACGATGTAATGTCAAATGTGATGGGAATTTTAGCATGACAGTTAACCGTCGACACTGTATATGTGTGTGTATCCTTCTGTGCCTCCGCATATTAAACAGTTCATAACTCGTCACTTAAAAGTATATTCTGGGTTTAGAATAAGTTGATAGCGATAAGAAGCATTTGTGGCTTGATGTTGGGTACCACAAGTTTCCAGCTGTTTTTTTTTTATAAGCACAAAAATCTGAGTTTTATTTAGGAACTTTAAATGGAAGTGAATAGGTAACATCCATATTATAACAACTTCTATGTTTAACTTTTATGAAAGCATCCTGTGCTAGCTAAGAGGTCTGCACCGGCGGATGCTGTCGCATGCAACTGCTTGATTGACAGCTGTAGTAAAAGTGCATCTGACCTGCTTTCATGAATTCTGGCTGTGACCCGCAGTGACGCACGGGCCTGGGCCCCAAGACACTGTGAAGATGCTGCTGGACAGTATCTGCTTGCTTATGTACCACCTGGTCCCTACAGGAGAAAGTATCATAACACGTTGTATTTTTAGTGCCCAGGCCTGGTCATGAAACATTAGAGGAGACGTGCTAACCTGATAGGGGCCTCTAAATTTATTTGCTTCCAATTCCATAAGGACCGAAGCTTGAGAACACTTGATTCCCTCTGAAGGCCCCCGCCCAAACGGCTCCTGCGAGGCGGATGCACTCTTAGCACCTTCCAAGCTCTTGAGTCACATCAGTGCAGGCCAGCAGACTCCATTTGGTGAAACTGGATTGGCGGTCATGCGTCTTTTAGTAGTTCGGCTAAAGGTGTGGTCATATCAGCAAATTTCTCATGCTTAAAAACGGTTATTATTCAGTGTCAGTTTCAAAATGTGTTGGTGTTGGTGAGTGTGGCAAATCCGTATGCAGAGGTTTCTGCTGAATGTGAAAAACAGTGCCTGGTGTCTTCATTGCCAGGCAATCTGAATAAAGTCTCTGTTGTGAATATTTTCCATAATGGATAACACCAGGTTAAATCTACAGCCGCGCTTGTATATTACGGTACATTGCCAGAAAGAGTCTTCATTTTCGCATTTTCAGTTCTTTTCTTCTTGCAGGCTGTTCTTGCAGACCTCTCAACCCTGAAGGTGATGCCCTTGCTGCAGATCTTCCTCTTCGCCACCTCTGTCTGAGAAGCCGGTGGTGTATTGGTGTTTCAGTCACTGGATGTCTCAGTCTATTTTCATTTCATGTTGACTTGAAAGAGTTAGTTCACCCCAAAATGAAAATTCTGTCATTAATTACTCCAAACCCCTAAGACCTTCGTTCTTCTTCGGAACACAAATGAAGATATTTTTGATGAAATCAGAGAGCTATCTGTTCCTCTGTAGACAGCACACAACTGAAACGGTCCCAGGTTCAGGAACGTAACAAAGGTATTACTTTTTAGAATGACATGAGGGTGAATAATGGCAGAATTTATTTTTTTTTTTTTTTCAAATTGACTCATTCGAATGACATTTGTATGACATTAGGATGTTAGTATGACTTTCTATCTTCTTTGGAACATAAAAGAAAATAAAGTATGTTGGTTATCTCACAGTATTGGGCATGATTGATTTTAATGGACCAAACCATTACTCCAAAAATGTTCTTGCACGTTCCACAGAAGAAGGAAAGTCATAGAGTTTTGGAAAAAAGCAAAAAAAAGACAAACCCCTACCTTCTTGCACCATTCTGGTACTGTAACTCGCAAGATTAAGTGAATTCCAAACGGATAAACTGAAGTCCCACACTGCTTTTTCCATTTTCTTTTTTCTTTTTTTTTCTTTTTTGGAAAGAAAAAAGCATTTAATTATGATTGTTGACTGTAGGATTTCCAAGGAATAGTCTGAACTACAAGAGTGACACAAGGGGAAAAAAAAGACTAGACATGGAACAGAATAATTGATTAATTATATTCTGTCATTTGGTTTTTATGATCTTAAACATCCTATATACATATATACACACACATATATATATATATATATATATATACACATATAATGTAGTGTGTGTGTGTGTATAATGGAATTTAAATAATGTTAATATAACACTGGTTATTCTTATGCAGTTCTAAGACATTATGGGCCGGTTTTCCGGGTAGGGATTAGATTAAGCCAGGACTAGACCTTTGCTAATTTAGGACATTTAAGCATTTTTAGAAACATGTCTTACAAAAATGCATTATCTGTGAGCATTTTAAGACCAAACAATGGCAATGATGTATTTTAAGATATCTCAGTGCAAGCCTTTTCCAGTTTAGACAGCTCTTAACATTTATTTTAATCTAGGACTAGTCTTAAACCCTGTTCGGGCAACTGCCCCTATATTATATATCAGCCACAAAGCTAGATACCATGGCAGTTTCCAAAGAAAACTAAACGGTGATAATGAGGTTCATTCTATGGGATATTTTGTTAATGGTTGAATTTGCACATTTGTAGCGTTTTTTTTTTTTTTGCACGTTACGTTTTGAAGATACAAAAAAAAAGCCTTGTAGGGTTCGTAGGCATAGTGCAAGTTTTTAAAATGATTGGTAAGGGTAGTCTGGTTAGCCCTTTGGCTTTGTGCCAGTGAATTTGGATGAGAACACTTATCAAACTTAAAAATAAGTGCAATTTCCATGAAAACACAAACACTGATGAAGGTCTATATTTGCCTTTAAAATTTGCATTATGGTTTTGTGTGACTATTAATAAACTCTCACTGCACTCCCCGAGATCACCAAAAAAATGTTATTAATGGATTTGAAAGGGAAATACAGTCATTTTGAAGTCATACACCAAATGAATTGTTCTTTTGTCTGTTTGTTTTGAGAATGGGGGCACTTTACACATCCCTGCAAGTGCAATAATGTAACATACATTTTATGCAAATTGCAATTAATCCATGTTTCTGATCTTTTGATTGCTAAAAAATGTTTTTACACTCTTTATAGGTTACTTCTGTTCTTTACAGTAGCTATTTTTTTTATTTAGAAGCAGTTATCTGATACCGAAAAATCACATTTATATTAACTGTTAATTTTTTTATTCATTCAATAAAAGCTGTATATTATAAACATAATTGTATGTTAAGAGCAAATTTTACATTTCCCTACATTAATGACTAATTTTTTGTTGTAACTACCATAAATATGTATTTAAATACATTTAATTCAATAAATGCTGTACAGTATTAACAGAAATATCACATTAAATTTTGTTTATGATGGTTATATATATATTTCAGTATTCAGTAAACAAACATTGTATACTTCATTCAGCCACATGAACTACAGCATCATTCATGACCCTAGAAGTTGACCCCAGCTTATAGCAAGCTCCAGCGGCTCTCTGACATCTGCTCTGTCCGTCTATCTGCTTGGCCCTCTCATTCTCTCTCTGCTCCTCATATCAAATTATGCCACTCATCCATTTTCTGCCCTGCATTTCGCTCCCCATTGCCTCACACTGGTCTCTCTGTACATCTGCCACCTGTTTACACAGCTTCCCACGCCCTGTCCCGTTATTACTGGACTCTCAGTCACCATGGGAGCAGCGCACCCCTAGCGGTCCCTCACTGTACCATAGCATTGCTCCTCGCTGAAACATTTCTTTTAGACAGGCACTATCACATTTCCCCTGCCTCTCTCTTGGGCACCTTTATATATTTAGACCTCTGTAATAACTGCCCTCCTCTCCTGCTGATACAGTTAAAACCTTTATGCAGGAAGTTAAGGGAGCTAGCATTGAGAGAATTGGGCCTACATATTAATGATTATTTATTATGAAGAATAATTGCACTCTAACTTAACAAACGGCATCAATATAAACAGTTATATCAAATAATATTGATAAAAATATTGATACATTAAAATGATATAATATGAAAGCATTTTACTTTTTGCAAGCACAATGTATGATATTTAAAGTTGCACTCAAAGCTTTTGTCAGTATTGTTAGCTGATAGTTCAAATAGTATCAATGGTTTTGCACTTTACTGACACCTATTGGCCTGGATGCATTTGTGTGAGTGTACTTACTGGCCTCACATCAAATCTTTAAATTGTGTTTTGTTCCTTTTTTTCTGTATGTTTTATGTTGTATATTTTCTGTCTCTATTCAATTGATTAACATTCTTCAATTAAATCCTTTTTTGTGTGTTTTTACATGACTGGGTTTGTTCCATCATTCCAGCGGATACTGCTTGTTTGGACATTTAATCCTATTTTATTGGTACTGATTTGTTTAGACAAGTCAATCACACACATGCTGATCCATCACTATGGACTATGATGTGGAATCTGGGTCTTATGGAATTTGGGGCTAGTATTTTATTTATTTTTTTGCTTCATGTTGTTGAAAGAAATTTGTACTTTAATGTAATAAATGTATAGAGACATTTAAAATGCCATGATATTTGTATTGTTACAAGATTTCTATAATTAATTATTATTATTATTATACTTTCTAAGTTTTTTAAGATTATACATATTTTGTGAGCACCAAATCATATCTCTGAAGGATCATATGACACTGAAGATTAGAGTAATGGCTACTATGTTTGCTATGCTTGTCTAGCCTATTTACATGCATTTTATGTAAAGTGAAACGTGAATGTATTAGTTACTAGCCAATTGCATGTGAAATAAAACTGCATTTTATCATGTCTTTGAGTCTTCATCCCATGGTTTATGTAGCCTACATAAATTTAACCAGTAAGCACTAACTTAACAACCTAAATAAACAAATCTCCTTTAATACTAAATCATATAAACAAACAAAAAAAACAGTATCATATTCCAGATGAACATTACACCACAAAACTAGAAAACACCCATTATGCGCCTGCCTTCTTTGAACCGCGGTCTGCCTTTTCAAAGCTCCCGTCTCTCTCACGCTGTCAGCCAATCAGATTCTGCCATGTTGGGACCGTTCAACCAATAGCAGGCCACAGCGAGGAGAAAAACTTGGATGATTATCTGGGTGTAAATTGTTGTGTGGCGCGGTGGGAGAAATAAAAGTGGGAAGTGATGAACAATAGAGCTGGCAGTTTCCGGGAGGCGCTAGCATTCCCGAGCAACTTTCGCGCTCTTGTTGTGCATACCAATAGTCCGCCAAGCACACAGCCCATCCAGTTCACCCCGGCAGCCGCTTTTGTGTCATATGAGACTTTTAGGCGAGATCTCCGAAGAGGGAGAATCAAACTGCCGGCGTCCTGTTGTCAAATGATTTGCATACGGACTTCCGCCCCCTGAATTTAGTTTCTGCATCTACTAGCAAAGGCAGTGGGCAGACCTGAGCCCTCAAGTCAGGCGCAGTCATGCGGACTTGACATTTAAACTCGGTTAATATTTGGACATGAACGGCACACGCGTGTATTTCGGAGGGTCCCGATGGATTTGGATTAAACGGCGCGCTGGGATCTGACACTTTGATTCTCAGAGGCGTTTACTATGCTGGGTTTTTGCCGGCTCTCGTGGATGTACAAGAAGGCTCTTGATTTGCTGTTACTTCCAGTGTAGGACTGAAATATTGCGTTGGACTCGCCGGGGTGTTTTGTAGCAGGAAAATGCGCGTTTTCATCTCCTCTCAAGCAGGGGGATTCCTCGTCCGTTTGCACTTGTCTGTTTGGATCCTAAAGTAGGATACAGCCAGATCCTCCAACCCAGTCGAGGATCTGATGTCTGAATGCTCTGATGTCTATTTCAATGTGTCATATTAGAAGAGTTGACCATCTCTTTTGGATGGAGTTTTACCTCGCGATCTTCTTTTGACGTCTCGGACAGCCTGGATGCATTTTTAGATCGTTTTTTTTTTGCTTGGATTACTTCTCTTTTGACTGCGTTTTTTTACAGGTTGGATCTTCTCGTTTATTTCGGGTATTTAAACTGCTGCTTTGTGTTGAACTACTGTTGAAATCACACGTTTCATTCTTGTGATTCGTTTTGACGATCCACTGGGTGAAAATACTGTGTGATCTCTTGTTGATTTATTTATTGTTCGTTGAAAGCTTTTGCACACCATGACTTTCTTGTCCGGGGCAGCGGTTCTGTTGCTGCGTGGACTCGTCATCTCTGCGGTATTGGGCTTAGAGAGTTCATACACGAGTCATTTGTCGAACCGAGTCACTCCTGATCCAGCAGCTGTTGCTCCTACAGGTAAGACCTCTATCATAACAAACCACAAATCTGAACAACCTGCGTTATTCTCTTTCTCCCTGTCGTCGAGGGGGGATTTAGCAACTCTAGATACGGTCCACACACGGCGATAATCGGTTGTCAGTGCTGTTTTTGATGATTGTTAATCAGGGAATGAACGTTAATATGTGTCATTTCGCGGCACCGTGGGTCCTGAAGGTGGGCAGGTCTTTCCCAGCCTCACAGGATTGTTGGATGATTCTAGAGAATCTCTTGGTTTGCCTGTATGAGCGACTGCTTATGAAAGTGATGAAGGTCAGGACAACATCCACATGGAATTCCTGCTGTTCCACCAATAAACGCTTGGCATGAGAGAGCAAGAGGAACCCCCTCCACACAGCACTGTCCTCAGGCAGCACCTCCATGAGGAGAAACCACCGGATGGGGTTTTCCATGGCCACTGGCTGATATAATGCCTTTGTAAATTGATTTAAAATGAAACTGACACTCATTTTACACAAAATTCACTGAAGAATTGAAACCGTATACACGAATCTATTAACCATGCTGTATGGCAAGCTATTTTGACATTTGTTCCTTAACAACATTTTTTTTTTTTTTTTTCTGTGACTGAAAATTTTACAACTAACATCATTATTTTAGAGCATACTCTATCGGTGAATGGTTTCTGTCAAGTCTTTTAATAGTAGGCTATTATATCTTGGAAAATGATAATTATGCATGATTATTTTTGGTATAAAAATATATTTGTCACAGATACCATCCATTCATTGGCAGATGACAACAAATTCTCATATGTCCAAATATTGGCAGACTATTGATGTGCTTGATATACTGTATGTCTTTTACTATTGTACAAAGCTATTGGCATGTTTAGGGCTGAGTAAGATTTTCTATAGCAGGGTTTCTCAAATCTGACCCTGGAGGTCCTTTGCACTGCAGAGTTTAGCTCTAAGCCTAATCAAACACACCTGAGCATGTTAATCGGTGTCATAAGGACTTAATTTCTTCATTAGAAAATCACAGGTAGGTGAGTTTTATCAGGGTTGCAGCTAAATTCTGCAGTGCATTGGACCTCTAGAATAAGACTTGAGAAACCCTGTCCTATAGTGTAGCGTACTCTAGGTTTTGAGGTGGGCAACCGCCAACTTGCGTTGGGCCCTTTGATTTTGGAGGTGACTGTATACCATGCATGTTTAAATGGATGCATTTGATCTACAGAATTATTGTTTTAGGACACTCCTTGTGTTGTTTTAAATATTAAATATTAAACTAATAAAACATAAATTATGTTAAAGAAAAAAAAGAGGCGAACCAAGGTCTGGGATTTGTACCACACTGGTAGTGCATACTGCATAAACAAACAGGACTGATTCAGTCAGTCAGCCTATTCTGGTTCATAACCCCACAGCTGTTTTCCCAATATTAGTCATGCCTTTAATGACAGTGGATCGTTTCTGACGGGCAGCAGTCTGGTCAGAGCACTTGCTGAGGACACCGGGTGAGATGACAGATTGCTGTATGTACAGAACTACAAACTGCTCATGAGAATGTAATCCAGATCTGCGGTCATACAGGAATGCAGACTTAATCGGAAGGGTAAATAACCTTCATGCAAATGATAACTGAGTCATTAGAAATTAAAGCCCTTGGACAAATTGTTTCAGCTGTTCTTGTAGTTTAGTGTACACTAATGGACACTTGGTATGCATACTTCATTCAATACAGCAAGTGCACAACAGTTCTCAGCTGCAATAAACCCCTTGAATTAAGAAAACTCGTGTGTTGCACACTGGATTTTTCCTAACTCTGGTCTTCATGGGGTTGTTGCATTTGCAATGATTTGAGCATTTACTTAATGTCAACATTGGTCTTTTACTCTGCTAATTGCAGTCACGTTTTAACCTACACCATGTAGTATTACAATTTTAACTGGAAGTTAAATAACATTGGCAGCCTAAGCTCATTGGAAATAAAAAAAAACCCAAACATGTTGGTGACAGTACTTTGAAAATATATTATATTCCATATTGCAAGTTTCTCTAGAGCAAGTTCACTACATCAGAAAAGCCATACATACAGTATGGAGCCGATTATGTGTATTAGTTTACAAATCATTCACTTGGGACAAGTAAGTCTTAACTGTCTTAGTCTGCTCCTGAAATTGTGATTTATGAAAAAATAAGTAACATTTGTTGGTGTTTTACTGCCACTAGTTAATTTCAGAGTTTTGTAAAAAAAAAAAAAAAGTTTGATGCATTTTCCAATGAGTCTATGCTGGTCACTGATCGTCATTACGTAATGAGACCTTATTACAGCCTGCTTTGAGAGCTGATTACTATCAGCCACCAAATGAGTCTCTATACAGAAACATGTTTATTATAAGGACATGGGAAATGAGAACGCAGTGTTTGTTATTGTCCTCCAGTCACTGATGAGTTTAGTTAAAGGGATACTTCACCCAAAAATGAAAACCAAGTTATTGTTTGGGGAAAAAAAATACCCTGGAAATCAATGGCTACTGTCAGCAGTTTCCAAAATATCTTCATTTGCGCTCAAGAAAGAACATCTTACATGGTTGGAACAAGTGAAGGGGGAGTATGTTTTTAAAGGTTTCATTATTTGGTTGAACTATCCCTATATATTATCAGTGATTGTATGGTATGAAAATTTCAACCTAATAACTAAATACATATAATCAAATATTTGGGGGGGGGGGGGGGGGGGGATTTTTCCCATTAT
>JAUMHP010000052.1:19921776-19938334 GCA_032361065.1 Enteromius trimaculatus | reverse complement strand
CCCCCCCCCCCCCAGTCGGCCCATTATCAGACTAATAAGCAAGGAGGTGGCAGAGCAAGTATTTAGATGCTGCCACAGAACATCTATGTTGGCATACATACCTTTGAATTGTGCTGTACACATTAATTTATTGCACATGGGCAAGCATCTGTGGATCTCAAATTACATAAAAGCTGTTAAACCTGAGCACCAGGCCGTGACACCTGCAGGGAAAGGTGTAGTTCAGCTATAGGCAGATAAAACTGCTGAGTGACAAATTATATGCTTGTCTTAAAATGTATTTACACAGGCTGCTTTAAACCGTTGCGTGTGTACTTTGTTGAGTTTCCACTATATCAATATGGGTGCAGTCATCTTGAGGTTCAACCTATGGGAAATGTTTGGATTCTGTGTGCTTCTTAGTGGGACACACAGTAGCTCAGTTACATTTATTCATTATTTTTGTAATCTACGCTGAGAAACTGCCAGCTGCAGTTGTCAGAACTTTACTGTATAAAATACAGTTGATTATCATAAGATGCATATTGGTAAATAACTAATAGAGCTATTAAAATCGGTTTGTAACTGTAAATGGGCTAATAATGAGACAGGTGGACAATGGAAGGCCACATGGTGACTTGAAGGTCATCAAAATTGCCCTTTTAGTCACGTTTTAGTCACACAAAAACATAACACCATGATAACATAAGATACTACGAATCAGAACTTTTAACAGTAATCAGAACAGAATATTCAACAAAAAAGAAAAAATTACTTAAATATAAACAATATTAAACTCTAATGAATTTATAAATATAGTTTAATTATTAGTTGTATTACTAGTTATATATGTAGGAGTTATATTTGATTGTCAGTATATTTTATTTTAGTTAAAAATGATAATTTGAGTATTTTTCAGTATTTTGCATGCGCATGTGTAGTAGAGTAGCAGTTCCTCTGGTGGTGTCGTGATTGTGTGTGTGTGCGTGTGTATGCTGGGAGTTTGACTTTGGGCTCATTGTGAGTCAAGCAGCCCCACTGGAGTTGACCCAACGACCCAATTCCCATCCCGACTGTGGTCATCTGCAGCTTTTTAGGGTGCCACTGATAATGTGCATACAAGAAACAGGAAAAACAATAATACATTTCATCAAAGAAAGAATTCTAGAACTATAGAAAGCACATAAGAAAGGGGACTAGACCTTGCTCTTGTCTGTGTGAGTGGCATGTGTTAGGCTACTTGTTCAGTTAAGGGCTCCCAATTGTAAGCAGAGTAATGAAGGAATTTCCTGTAGCACAGATGATTATCATAACAAAATTGCTCTGAGTGAAAGGTCGATTATTTTTGTGTCTTTTAGATCATTTGAATACACGTCGTCTTAGAGGCTTAGCTGGATTTGTTTATCTGTTTGAGTGCCTTTTTGGTTTCTGTCCCGAATCATGAATGTCCTACATGATGAGAGGATAAACGGGTCACTTCAAGCCCTGCTACAATATTTAAATGATTATTTTTTTCGCTTTACCGCTCAAAAAAAGTGTTGGTAGTCTACTTCTTAGTTTCACCGTCTAGGTTGGGATAAAGCTGTCTATTGAAATAGCATTTTGTTTTTGTCCAAACAAGGTCGTTTTGATCATGTCCTTTAGTAATGTCTGTATTATCTACTAAGTCATCGCTGGTAAAAAAAGTGTTGATATGCTTGTTATATATGCTGGACACAGTGTCAGTTTATATTAAGTGGCATTAACTACTATAATTAAATCAAAAACTAGATTATTGTGTTCACATTATATTGAAATACATTTACTGTTATTGAGGTTGGAGACAGGTAAGGTTGGGTTTAGGAATAAGGGATGGGTCAATAGTGTTTCCTTTAAAAATATGTCTGTTGATCTGCGTTTGTCTTGTTCTCTCTCTCGACAGAGATATTATCATTACATTAGTCTGAAGTAGGAAGTAAGCATCGATGTCAAAGCCGCCTTTCACATGCAGGCTGTGTTATGCAGGCCGTTCAATTGTGGACAGACTGGTAACACAACATTTTTGTAACTGTTCTCATATTAGACTACTGGGATTAACATCTCATTGTGATTACGATGTTGAAAAAAGAATGGTTAAATAACTTGGAGGTTTACTTCACCAAAGTTATAAGCCTGTTCCTGTCTCTCTACTGACCGGAGAACAGAAATTGAACGAATGCTTAGTTGGTGCCACTGTGCGAGTACTCCTTGTCGTATGTTTATCATTCTCTAAATCCTTATCAGCACGGACAGTGCACAGGGGTGGAATAAATGCATTTACACAAATGCTGAAATAATGTTATGACACAGAGGCTTCATGCTCATTTCGGTGTGACGGATCAGGGTTTAAACACGGACCATCTTTCACAACAAACAGACGTTGTAACTATTGACTGTCCAGACTTGAACCTACTTCAGCCAAGACTGGAATGGGGTATGATACCCCCTTTATGGCATAAATGACTAAAATCAGTATTCATCAAAATGAAAATTGATATACTGTACACATGTGAAATAATGAATTGGGAAAAAAGGTTATTTTTTAAAATTATTTTTGTTCAGACTGTAAAACTATTATTATTATTATTATTTTTTTACTTCAGTTCTTTTTCTAACTTTTTCTTAAAGACATCAGTACTATCAGTACTAATATTTAAAAGAAATAAAGGATAATATGTCTGAGCACATTACTATTATTTTGCTCACACTTTCATTTAGAGACTTCCCTCAATAAACGCTGCTTATTAATTGTAATAATGCTTATTGATATTAACAGTCAAAAACATTAGCATGCCCCCCTCCTGCAACCACATATCTCTGTGTCCACGGGAAAGTCTCTCTGTAATAGCATCAGCACTGCTGCATACACTGTTGTTGTCCGTTTACATTTACATTCATTTGTCCGGTAATCTCTTTATCTGGTCTGATTAAAAGGAGCTCTGTAGACATGGTCTCAAAACAAACAAAGCTATTAAGCTTTTAGTTTTCTTTTTTAAATGATTGCTTGTTGAGCTGATATGAAACAAGGAGCATGGTTTGGGTCTGGAAGCAGCATCAGAGAAACTGTAGTACTGTTTTTGCAAAGCAGTTAAGCACAAACCCTCTATGCAGCCAATTCTAATCGATAATGTCAATCTTAGTGCTGATTGCTAACAAAAATGCAACTAATACTAACCCCTAACCCTAACCCACTGTACATTCTAACCTTAAACTTAGCATAGCATTGCTAGCACATCCTCATAGATAGCATTACTGCTTGTCACATTTGGTTCTTTCCGCTTATCAGTAGATCTATTTATGATTTTTCTGAAGTCTTGACAGGTGATTGAGTTGACCAATGCTGTGTGGCAGAGTTTGATTTACTGCTTTGAGGAGTGAAAGAACACACTTTGAACAGAATGTGGAGACTCCACTTCACAGAAAACCCTTAAGGGGATAGTTCTCTAGCAAAAAAGTTTTGTCATCATTTTTTTGACCTTAAATGTCATTCCCGACCCATATGATTTTCTTCTGAAGGTATTTGGAATGTTGAGTGACAACAACATTGGACCCACTATCATTATATGGACAAACCCATGTGAAAAAGCAGTGTGCAGTAATTGTATTAAATGTGCACTTTTGTGTGATATGTAATTCATATGTAATGAATTGCATTCACATTCTCAAGCATAATATTATCAAAAGAAAACTTATCCCAGTCTAAACTTGGATGCTAGAACTAGACATCATAATCGAGAAGTCTATGTGATCTGATCATGCTTTCCGATTAGATCTAATGGAATACAGTCACACGCGTCTGCTCAGATGGAACACTAGATGCCATCAATTCCTTTGGTTACTCAGTCACAGTTTGGGAATATCCTGCATGTCTGTTTCCTGTCGTCACCACAAGATTATGACCTAGAGACACTGTTCTCACTTGGGGTAATTAATTGAACCCCAAAGGGTTTATATTATTACACACAGACAAAAACACATGCTTCTGTTACAGTATATTATAGGGCTCCAGGCATATGTTTAGGGTAAGAACTGGTAGTACGGGTAGGTTTAAGTGTTGGTTAAGGTGAAATGGATGGGTCAAAAGTGTAATTGTAATTTTTATCGGGGTGTTTATGTTATTACACTACATACTTAAAATAAAGGTTCTTCACTATCATCTATTTTTCTCTAAAGAGGATCTCTATGGAACCTTTCGATTATACAAATGGTTCTTCATGGAAAAGGTTTCTTCAGATTAAAGAAATGTTGTAAAAATGGTTATTTTAAGAACCAGCCGCGAACGGTTCTTTGACAAATCAAAAAATGGTTCTTTCTATTGCATCACTGAGAAAACTCACTTTTAAAAAATTTGTAAATACATTTTAATACATTGTAAATAAAAAGACTTCAAGATCCTCTGATGGTTCTTCAGACTCTGTTGTGCTTGTCTAAGACCAGAAACGCCCTAGTTTGCAAATAAAATGGCATGGGTAATATTTTAATTAAACTGAAACAATTCTCTGAAGTCCTGTATCATCCAACTAATATCTCACTTCATGCATAAAATTGTGCCCAATGGAAATGTAGGTCACTTTATTGAGCTGGACTGTGCAGCTTGTTTTGTCCCATTCTTTCTAGAAGAACTGAAGGAGTTCTTTGTTTTCGTCTGTATGCTGCTGTGTTGTAAGGTTTACTTGTCATTTCTAGTCTGGTTTTCACATACTAGCTGCTTTCACAAGGTGATGGCATGCATTTCACATTACATGCTGCTGACTGGAGTCCAGGGAAAATAGCCATTTTGTCGATAAGTATAAACAAAATCCTCATATACAAAGACATGGACAGGTGGTAAGCCAAATTAAGGGAAATAAACAACCTCCTTGTTTATGTTTGTTAATTTCTCTCACCACCTGGCCATGTCTTTATGCAAGGATTTTGTTTGTGCTTCTCATTGATTTTCTTGTGCCTCCGTCAGTTTCTACATACTGTAGTTTAATGCACACTGTACAAACATATGCCCTCCATACGTTACACTTGAGTTCGTCATCAGTTCAGTTTTTTTCACACTATACAATTGTTTTGGGTATCATAAAGACGCTGCGGTTTGCACATTACACAATGGATTGGTGACTGGGGGTCACACATTAAACATAAAATATTTCACTAGTATTCCCTGACAACTCTGCAAAACACATGCGTGAAATGTGATGCATGAAGATGTGAGATCTTTTGGCTTGAGACTAGAATTCCTCCAAATGAAAATGGTAGCATGCATGAAGCTTGTGACCCAGGTTGTCTGTGCGCTGATTGGCAGGGGGGAAAAAACGAGAAAACAATCTTGCTCTCTTGTTAGGTCATCGCAATGTCATTTTCAGTCAAAACACATTTCATGCTAGAAAAGTTACAAACATGTCCAGTTATTGACCCTGCTAAATATTATTTCTCTAATTCATATAATGACTTAATTTAGATTGCATCTTGTGATAATTCACACAATACAATTGTCACTTACCTCAGATTTTGGACTTTTGTGTGTGATCTTTAGAAAACCTTTGACAAGTGAAAATCAGGCCTAAAGTCATGTAGCGAATACTTGTCAAATAATGTGCAAATTTAAGTTGAGTTGGTGTCACAGAAACTAGATTTAGCTTTTATTTTTTGAAAGATGTTTTTACTTTTATTCAGAAAGGAAGCATGAAAGGTTTAGTTCACCCCAAAATAAATTAATTAGTCACCATCATATCATTCCAAAACCGTAAGACCATCTTCGGAACACAAATTCAGATATTTTTGATGAAATCAAAGAGCCATCTGACGCTCCAAAGTCAGCAACACAAATGATCCCAGGTCTAGAAACGTTGTAAAAACATCAACTGTATGAACAATCCATGTGACATCAGTGGCTCAACTTCAGTTTTGTGAAGCTAGGAAAATACTTATTGTTTTGCGCAAAGATAACAAAAATAACATAATTCATTGAACCATTCTTCTACTCTGTCTTACATCTTCCGCCATTTTAGAAAGTATCACAATGCAACGAATGCACGCTTTAATGTATTTAAGGTAATCAGTTGTGTTTACGTTCAAGGGAAAGCACACGCATGTATGTAATCTGCAGTTGTTTACACCTGGTGGAAAGCGTACGCATGTGTTACTCTCTATCATTAGCATAGCAGTAAATATAAAGTCTTCCACCGATAACATGCAAAGCGTAAAAAGTAATAACCTTAGTACCGAGCCTAGAGGTACTCCATATTGCACTTGTGATTGATACGATACTTCCCTGTTCAGATAATTGGTATCCATTACTGTAAATGGTATCTGGTAATAACTGTGTGCTTTTAGATTTATTTTTACCTTTATTAGGATAGCAGTCAGAAAAGGTCTGCGAACTGGGAATTCATAGTCCATAATATATGATTAAATTATGATTTTGTATACTGATTGCTAATTGAGATTTACCGTTTCAGTGGAATTGTCAGTTTATTTTGGAATGGCTCATAACCTGGATGATTTGTAATATACTTAGAACGATATAACACAGGTATCACATCGAGGAGCCCGACATGCCAGATGCTTAGCTGTGACATCCGTTGGCATGATGCTAAAAAGGGAACGACATGAAGGTGTTAAGACCTACTACAGAGCAGAATAATGCCACCCATTAGACCAGCTGTGGTCCCTAGATTACATGCCCTTGATCTGCCACACTCTCACATTCATAGAGAATGCATATGGGGATCCTTGAGATATTTTCTTGACTAAAGTGCCAGTGAAATGGCTTGGTGTAATTTCTCCTGCTTTCCTCTCCTAAAGGTCATGTTACATTAGTCACTGTTCATTCTTTTCTTTATTTATAGCTGTGCCACTTTGTCTCATATGTCCACTGTCCACGCTGTCATTTTGCAAGTACTGAAATCAAATCTGTTTGTTAAAACATCTGTATCGGGTTTATCTACATCGGTTGCTTTAGTAATGATGTAAGCTTCAGACATCAACACGATTCTAAAGAGTCTTTCTCAGACAACACCAGAGAGCAGCTGTCTGCATTAAAAGACAGGATGGAAAACTGGCCATTGTTCCTGCTGACAGCTTGTGATGGTGTTAAAGGGATAGTTCACTCAAAAATGAATAAATTTATGCTATGCAAGATACAGATGTTTGTACAGATTTGGAAAAAACCTGATAGATACATTCTGCCATCAGAATAAACATCAAATCTGATGAAATTGACAGTTTTGTCTCGACAATTTACGGAGTGATTTGTATGGTAATGCACATGACAATGTTAATATTAGGGATGCAACGGTTTTCGGTTCTTTATCGAATCGTTCGGTTCGGTATACCCACGTGAACCATGATATTTCGGTAGCCTATTTGAGGCATTAAACTTTCATTTTAATTATAATGGGAATTTTCTGTTTATTAAGCGCATAGACAATCAGGCGATGGTCAGAACTTCTCAAGACTAGCGATGGGTCGTTTTTTAACAATTTGTTCATTTTGAATAAATCTTTAATGTGACTCCGGAAAAACGAATCATCTAGTGATTCATTCAGCCGCGCATGGCTCAGGCTGCATATGTTAACGTTACGGGGCTGTCACGTGATGAACGAACGACTCAAAAAACCGAAGCCGAGAGACGAACGAATCAATTCTGTTTCTGGCTCAGGCTGTATAGGTTAACATTTCAGCAGCAAAATTATTCCAGAACTTTACGACGCGAGTACAAGTGAAGCTGAAATAGACTTGAGACAAGCCCCACCTGTTTATTTGTACATTTTAAATGACCTGTTATAATAGGTCAAGACAGGCATTCCTGAAGTGTGTGTCACACAATTATCCAGACTGGACAGTGTTTACCATGTTTACATTTGAGATTATTTAATAGTAATGAAACACAGACTATTTTAAGTAAAGTGTAAAGGTTGGATGGTTTATTTAAACCAGTGGTATTGTAAATGTTCAGTGTAAGCTTAAAGTGTTCTCTTATCTGTTTGATACTGCACATTGTGATGCTACCTCACCAATTATTGAAATGGACAATTGTCCACCACTTAGTGATACATTTTGTTATAATTGTTGTTTGTTCTGATGGTGAATTTAGAAAACTTAAGTATTTTCTTGTTGCTGTCAATATTTTGAATAATTTTCATGTGTATATCACTTTATTCTTCACTTTTTATATTGTCCGTTTTTTTGCCCTTGAAAAATAAATGTTGTGTTTTGACTTAATCTATACCTTTTTTACATTTAATATTGTCTCTGTACTTTGATAACTTGAAATAGAAAGGGCAAATGACCTCCCGCTATGTTATGAGCTCACATACAGTACTGTACAGTAATATTGATGTATCGAAACCAAACCGTTACCGTGGCCAGAAAACCGTGAGACAAACCGAACAGTGGGTTCACTGTACAGTTGCATCCCTAGTTAATATATTTGTTTTTGGTAGAATAGATCTGTTACAGTACTAGGGCTGGGCGATATATATCGTACAATATATTATGCGCATCTCATCAGTAAAGCCGGTCCTTTACTGATGAGATGCGCATAATATATTGTACGATATATATCGCCCAGCCCTATACAGTACTGAGACTTTCTACTGCCAGTACATCCACAACATTGCTGCTCTGAGCATGTAAGAAATACTGCTGCTGCACATATAACATGAGCATGATCACCCAATAGCAGATCTACACAGTTGGAGCTGGCACGTCCTGATCTTGCCAAGTACTATGTGTCCCTAGGTCAACATATTTTGATGACTCTAGAGCAACATTTTAATGCAAAAATATAGTCTTGTCACAATGTTGTCCCAGGGTTAACAAAGATGTTGACCCAGGGACCTGTTGCACTTCAAAATCAGGTTAGCGGGTGGAGCTGGGGAAGGAGGAGGGTTTCTGAAGTGCACTGCAAACTGCTACCACAAGACTTTGACAAATATTTGAGCAGCGAACTCCATACTGGAGAGAACCAATCAGCTGTGCCATGTGATGATGATGTCATTATGTCAGACTGAACAAGATCTATCAAACTGTGCCATCTAGGATTTCAAGCCAGACGTTTGTATTAGTTAAGCTGGTTGGACCATCTTAAAAACATACATAACCAGCATATACTGTTTTGTTTTCCTTTTTTTGTTTTCTCCAGTGAAAAAAAGAAGAAAAAACTAGTCTGAATCAGGAGACAAAATGTGCACATATCAAGTAAACTGCTTGATGAATGGACATAATGGGATTTTGAGAGGAAGAGGAAGCATTTTGGACTTCATAAATGGTTACTTACAAACATGCAGCTTTTCACTTCGTAAGACATTAATTGATGGAATAGACTATTTATGCTGTTCAGACTACAAAACACTAAACTGATTTATGCCTTATACTGTTGACCACACAATCCCTCCAGAGTATAGGCGAATTCATATGAAGGACATGTATTATGAAAGCTTGAAGTAGTGCTGTTCATTGTTGAGGAGATGAAGGGATATTTCCAATGAAAGGAATCGCAGCGGCCTCTCGTTTCAGCAACTTTCCCTCTTCCTCAGGTTCAGAGAGAGTGAGAGAGAGAGTATGTTGCTCTGCAGGTCTTACATCTTCACTTTGCAAAGAAGCCCAAAACAGACTGGCAGAGTTTTTAGAAAGGGGTTTGCTCTAAGAAGAACAAATATAAGCTGTCACTTTTCTGTCACTAGAAAAACAACCAACCCAAAAACCATTTAAAGCAGTAGTGAAAAATGGGTTTCACACTGACACACTAAGGTTTTTTTTCATCTCTAACTTCAATGAGGGCCTCTCAACACTCTACAGTAGGCAATATGACTTAAATCTCTTTCTCTGTTAATAGAATCAGTATTCCTCAAAATGGTTTTACACCTACAGGATGGCACTAGCGTAATGTCAATTTATAATATACCATGTTTTTCTCCTATTATAGCTTCACAGCAAGTATCAATATACCATACAGTGTATATTAAATACAATGCACATTTTTTTACTGTTTCATTAACTTATTTTCTTTTGCTGTTTCTAGTTCGCTTCCGTTTTTAACATTTATTTAAAATTCAAAAACATGCTGATCTTTCGCTGAGCTTTACTACCTTAGCTTTCATCAGCGAATCCAAAAAAAAAAAAAAAAAAATGTTGTCCAAGAAAATATTAAGCAGCACAACTGTTTTAAACCTTAATAAGATGTAGATGTAATAATACACTTTCATGAGCACCAAAACAACATATTAAACTGATGTCTGAAGGATCATGTGACATAGAAGGCTGAAGTATGGCAATGCTAAATTTTCAGCATCCATCACTGGAATAAATTACAAATTAAAAAACCCAAACTTTTGAATGTTAGTTTATATACGCATATGGTTATATTTGTAGCAATAGCCAAAATGCATACATTTTATGGTCAAAAAATGAATTTTTTTTCTTTTATTACAAAAATCATTAGGACATTAGGTAAAAATTCACGTTCCATGAAGATATTTTTTCAGTGTCCTGCTGTAAGTATATCAAAATGTAGTAATTTTTTTTAAAGTAATCTGCTTTGTAATATGCATGCGGCCAAATATTTCCATACATCGAAGGCATATATATTCAGCTTTTAGGTAATGTATAAATCTCAATTTTGTGGTCTAGGGTCACATATATTATATTTGTATACAGCTATATATATTCTTGAAGCAGTGCTTAAGTGAGAAATAGTAAATCAAGTAACCTTTTTTTGGAGACTTTACTTTGCATTGTGGGTAAAGTAGGCTGCAGTGCTACAGTATAGATGAGTCAGCATATGTTTTCGAGATTAGTGGTAATCCAGCTCTGCAGGCCCCCCGAAAACAGGTGTGTTCTCAAGGGCCACTTACTGTATCTGGCTTCACAAACTGCTAGAGTTACACATTCTGTAGCTGTGTTGTTATGTGCTGCGCTTCCGCTTCAACTCTGTTCGGCTAATTGATTGTAGACAGACCGAAGGCCTAATTATTCCAGTGGCGCCTCGAATGTGGTCAAAGGTTAAATCGATGGTACACTGATGCCAGCTCTCTGGACAGTGTGGGCTGTCGTAACATGCTGAAATACTGTACGTGCTAAACTGGAGTTTTATCAGTGTCCATATAAAACGTTTGTCATTCAGCATTTCCCATGTACGCTTCCACATTCCCACTGAAACATATTCAGCTGCTTACAATGCTATTGCACCATCTTTACCTTCTCAATCCCATCAGAGGGATACTTGCCATCAAACCGCTGATGAAGTCATTGGATGAGTGGCAAAACTTCAACCACTGGAAAATAAAGCCCAGATGCTCTTGGGGAAAATTTGTTCAGAAATTCCTGGATGTATGCCTTTTGTAAAGCTGAAATGGAAATTTAAAAAAGGTCTTGGTTGTGCCAGTATAATAGAGCTGTACCACACTATTTGATGTCTTTCCCTTGCTTTACTGCTAAAGTCATGTTTGTTGCGGTGGCATTCTAGAGAACCTGTAGGAGTTCGCAGGAAGTGGTTCCAAACAAACAGGAACTCACAGTTCTCAAACAGGAAGTTGAGAGGGTTGCCTACTTATAATATTCACGATGACGCGGTTTCGAGAAGTCAGATTAATACAGAACTGTTTTGTCACTGCCTCTATCGTGATGTTTGCTTATTTATTTTACTGGAGAAATATAGTGCCAGTGTCAACGGAAATGCAAATATCACAATAACCAAATGCTTTCATTTTTGACAAATGTTAACCAGGCATGTGTTTTTATATTTAGACTACTGTTCGCGGTGTGTATGTTTTGGCAGTGATCTACAGTAGGCCTATTTCTTATTTGCCCTATTTCATTTCAGTATAGGACCACCAGACATTATATATTTACTGTTCTCACTGTACAGGTTTCCTCTAATGCGTGCAAACACAAGTAACACCTAAACCAGCGGTTCACATGTTACAACGTTTTTTTTTAGATGATCGCTTGTTGTGTCATTCAGTGCAATATTTTAAATGTTTATGGGGCCTAAAGCTAACAACCAAGGATCTTACATTACTTTCAAAATTCAATATTGTGGCAGATTGTGCTTCTTTTTTTGCATTATGATAATAGTGTTATAAATGTACACACATGTATACACCTCACAATAGTTTTGATGCCGATGACCATTGAAATGCGTCATCACAGTCTGTAAAAAAGGGGCCTGGCCTTAGTTGACTTGCTGTGACCCCTTCGACTTTTTGACTGTCAGGCAATGTGTCAGTGAGACTTCTGCATTTGTCATTAGTATCCCCCTCCCCCCTGCCCCCCTTTCAAACCAACTGATCTTATCAGAGAAGTTTCCTCAGAAAGCGGAGACCTCGCTGGTCTTCCTGTCTTCATGTTCACAGCATTTGCGACTATTATCTCTACACATCATCTGCAAACACAAACGAATGATGTGTGGTTCTTCTCCCTCTCATGACTGAACGCTACTCGCTTTTCTTCTCCAAGTGCAAATGCTGATCTTCAGTGTGGCTTATACAATCATAGATGAGTATCTGCTCTAATTAAGACGCCGTCTCCCTCTGCGTTGGTGGTTAGTCACTCATGTCTTGCATTTCAGCTTCAATCCACACATTCCTACTGTAATGGCACATAAGCTCTGTCTCCTTTTCTGGAAGTCTGAACTTGTGGATTGTGTGCTTTGTCAGATTAAAAAAAAAAAAAAAAAAATAGTAATATTGTAAGTATTTTAACACACACTTATGCAATATCATAAGCAGAGGATTATAGGTGCCCTGTCCACAGAGGAATAATATGCCCTTTTATGGAGCTTCAAAAAGACAGAAGCAAAGGGGGCTGGTGAGGGTCATCTTCATACAGAATTTTTCCTTTTTGTTTTAACTGTTGTTATGATTCGGTCATCTTGCGAATTTGATACAGGAAGCTTGGAAATTTAGAAAAACTAAAGGAGGAAAGGATGTTTAAGCATAACAGGAAATTTAGTTTTATGTTGTGTAGATTCAGTTTTGATGGAATGACGTGCATTGTCTGTGTGCATAAACGACAGCAGGGTTTTAGAAACCCCTGAGTGGTCTTGAGTTGATAATCGATGAATTAAATGTGATTGTTAACCAACTTCAGAGAATAGGGAACACGCAAATGTATTGTTACAAATTGTAAACTGATATTAACATTACATCTGGAGGTAAAGTAACACGGTTTCACTGACAATAAAAGTTTGCCATGTGTGATTACATTACTCCTGAATTTAAAAATCCATGGCTCGCTTTTCAAGGCTTTTGAAATTTTGAAGTATGGTGATATTAAGGCATGATTCATTGACTTGTATTCATTTTTGTTTCATGACTTTTTTTTATATGTTTATATATGAGTTTATATATGAGTTTAATATGATTTACTTTTACAGTAAATGTAAAGAAATAAAGCTGCGATTGTTGTGTTAGCAGAAAATGAATACATTATTACACAAATTTTACCCATGTTGGCATGTTGAGTTACTGGTAGCATGACTAAGCAATGGAAATCCAAAACTAACACAGGTCCCAAATCCAGAACTGGTACTATTCCTGTCCCATGACAACATCTCGGGACCAAAACTGGTAAAGACGCATGAGCCAGAGTCTCTCTCTCTCTTTGAGGCAATGTTTGTCTTTCAGTACACATCACCTTTCTACATTTCATTGCATTTTTCATTTGACTGGCCTTCTCATCTTACCTCTCTAGAGAGGCCATATCTAGGAGACTGTCTCACAGTAGCCCACCAGCTCGTCTTGGACCTCACATTCATAAACTCTTGACAGCTCTCTTTCTCTCTTTGTTTGTCTCTGTTTTCTCTCCTGCAATGAATGGACACGTACTTGCATAAACACTGTTTCTATCCCAACATCCTTCCTCTGAAGCCGACATGTGTGTTGAGAGTGTTTGAGCAGTATGCCTGCTCCTGTCTGAGCGAGATCCATCGGTAATCCGAGTGTCCCAAGCACATATCGTATCTCTCACAGTATGCATTTACTTTACACGCCGCTTCTCTCTTGCAATTCTGCAATTACCAGTTAGATTAAAGTGACCACACAACTTTGAAAAAACATATTATTTTAGTGGATGAATGGGTTTTGTACCAATAAAGCTTATAATAATTAAAATAGTTTTTTTCTGAGTGTATCATCTTGATTTATTTATTTTAGCTTGAATAAATAATGTATTATATATTAAAAGAGAGTGCAATTGTATAATTATTACAGTATCCTGAAAAAGAGATTTTTTTTTTTGCTATGTTTATGTAGAGACACTTTTTTCCTCACTTTTTTTTTTTTTTTTTTTTTTGAGAGAGAGAGCTGCAACCGATTTCCTTTAAAATGTCTTGGAAATAATTGATCAGAGAGTATGTGTGGCTTGTCATTTGTGTAGCTTGAGATAAAAGTGGCTTTTGAGAATTGTTCGAGAGTTACTTCTCACTTTATATCATGGAAAGAAAGTTTTAGCAAGTGGCAGTTCATCTTTTATCTGTAACTCGTGCCTTCGTTTAAGTAGTTTGTGTGTGTGTGTGTATTTCTCATGGAGGCCCGTACTGTTCTTTGTCATTTAGATAAACCACTTCCTGACAACTGGAAACAAAAGTCTATTTATAGCTTTGCGTGTCCTAATTTTACACTCACTTATTTTGTTTTCCAGAACTATTTTTGCTACTTGGTTGTGTTTATACTCCCCCTCACCATGTCACTTCCTGCCACATGCTGTATGTGCTAGGTGAGCTTTGTAGTAGGTGACCTGCACATCATCAGCAGTCTTTTTATTTTCTTTGTTAGTCTGAATATGCAGTTAAAAGTGTTCTGATTTTATTCCTTTTAATGAGGCATACAGTGGACTACTAGAGGAAATGCTTTTTTTAATGTAATACGATTTGTCCTTGCATTGCACACCAGTTTAACTGAAAAGTTAACACACATTTCTGAATGTCTTTTATGACAGATGCATTAACGTTTGTGTGAATCCTGCTGGTCATGATGTGATCCAGACAGCCTTATAAGTGGAAGCAAGGACAAAACGTCACGTGATCAGTGTCCCTAATTGGTTACACTTTATTTTGATAGTCCACTTTCAGACATTTGACTAACTGTAAGTAACTTTGTAACTACATGTCAACTAATTCTCATTAACAAAGTTACTTACTGTTAATAGATTGTCTGAAGTAGACTATCGAAATAAACAAAATAAAAGACAAATACCTGTCTTTCGTTTTCATTTTTCACAATCCAATCATTATTTGAACATTTTCAATAAAATCCCAAATTCTGTGTGAACACTGTGTGACATGCAGCATTTGCTTCTTGTCACAGTGTTCCTGTGATGTCACCCATCAGCACAAGTGAGTTCTATGCAAAAAACCACACATGGAAATGAGTGTGGACAGGGACATCTGGTACACAAATATGATTATGCAATCAGATGGGGGAACACATGCAAGGCATAATGCAAATACTAAGAAAAGACCTTCTTTTGTTTAACTTTGTTTAACAGCATTTTATGGTTGTTCTGCAATAAAAGGAAGGGCTGCAGTCACTTTTGTTGGTGATACGGTAGTTCTCTGCTTTATTATTTAGTTAACATAAATAGTTTCAAACTGGGGGCCCCTCAGAGCACCAACGTTTAGAAAAATGTGTACATATTAACGTATATCAAATCTTGAAAATATCTTTAAAAATACTTACAGATGAAATAATATTAATGAAATTCTTAGATGTACTTAAAAATACATACTTTCATGACTGTTTATCATCATGTTTTTTAAAAGTGCCCTCTGCAGTTTACATTTTTTAAATTATTATTCTTTCATATTATTTTGTTGTTATGAAAACAAGTACACTATTTAGTGTTGACTAACATACTAAAGCACATAAAAAGTTTGGTTAAATTTTTATTTGAAGTATTATTTTATATACATTAAATATACCTACTTTAAATGTATTAAATTGCAACTTCATTCTTTGTCATTAAAAAGATTTTGGTAACACTTTTTGGTACACTAATAAGCATTAATTCATGCTTAACTAACGCACAGATCATAATGAATTAATATATAACTATAATAAAAATAATGATTGTCTAAACGATTCATTAATGATTGCCACATTAGCAACTAATAATGAGTCTGTCTGGTTAATATATTATTTCATATGTTTATTTTCATCAATTAAATACATCATTGTGGATTAATTTATTAACTAATAGTGTTAATTAACTTGTCAATTACCACAGTCAGCCAAATCCTGGTATTGCTAAATGATGAGTTAATAATGATGTGCCTCAACAAGTAGAGTCAAAACATAATGATATATGCGCAAACCATCAGCTAATAATTAACTAATGATTAGGGATGCACCGAATGTTCGGCAACTGAAATTATTCAGCCAAAAATAGCCAAAAAAAGCACCTTCGGTGTTCGGCCGAAGAAGTAAAAAGGCAGAATAAATTTTGCCGAACAATGACGTTTCTAATGACGCGATCAAATAGTAACCCGCGTTGAGTGAGAGGCGCGTGCTTTATGCAGCAAACATGTCAGCAGTGTGGAAGCACTTTAAAGTGTCAGAGAAAGAGGCAA
>JAUMHP010000052.1:19898113-19911376 GCA_032361065.1 Enteromius trimaculatus | reverse complement strand
CTAATATAACACCCAGACTTTTGACTGTAGTGGAAGTAACAGGACATCCGTCTAGCTGTAAATTGTAAGTCAAAAGAATTTGTATATTGTTTTTTTTGGTGTATATGTAAATACTTTGAAGCTATTTATTTCAGATGTGTATAAAAAAGTGGCAGTACCAGAATCTGTGGCTGGTTAAATGTATGCTTTACTATTATTATTTTTAATTGAAAAAAAAAATAAATTGCACTTCAACAGATTTGTAAAACCTTTGCAAAACTCTGTTCTCCTGTGAGAACAGAGATCAGATGTAAAGTCATGGACTATGCAGATATAGAGACAGGCAAATAAAAAGATAGACAATGATCATGTAAGATATTAAACTTAGAAAATTTAGGGAAACTATAAACACAGGATATTGCTTCCAGACTTGAAATTTATAACCTTCATTAAAGATGACGGAGAAACTATTCTCTCATTTTGCTTTTCGTCTTTTCTTCCCTCTGATCCCTTGTAACCCCTCTATTTACTTCCTCTTCCATCAACTTTTCAAGCCTTCTTGTTCCAATTCCTTTCCATCAGCTGTATGTTCTCTCTTTTGCATCTGTGACTCTTTGGTTTGCTCCCCTCTCGTGATGGATGAGATAGGTAATTGCAGGCAGATCTGAATATGTATTGTTTCAGTTTCAGCTGAGAGAAAGAGGAACTTATTTTATGAGGAGATTTTCAGTGGCATAAATTTCAGTCCAGGGTTTAAGGTAAGAGTTAAAGATGAGCATGCTCTTTGATTAGGCTTTAATAACAACAAAGTGTCATAATTAAACTCCCATCAATCTTAGCTCCCCCATGCACAAACTAATGCCTGAGTCATTATGCAAATTAATAAGTCATATTCCCATAATAAATTTCGTAGCTAACCACTGTAACTTCGTCTTGTTTCACTTGTTGACCTGAGGGGAGTAAGTATTATTTATGGTATCATTTCAGTTCTTTATTTTATTCTGGGCATAAAATATTAGCATCAATCATCAACTGATATCATACTAACACACACACACACACACACACACACACACACACACACACAAATATTTCTTGTGAACAATGAATAGACTACGTTGATGCATCTTACAGTTTAGGTGGAAAAGTATGTGGACCTCCAGGCTAATGACTTCTACAAAAACTAATTGGTGTCAAGTGTTTCAATCAATGAGATGAGATTGGAGGTGCCCTGGCCTAGAAGTTGTCACAACTTTGCATTCCAAAGTTACTGATAGAATCTGTATCTCTACAAAAAAAATAAATAAATAAATAAAATAAACAATTAACAAATTCTTAGATTTAAAATATAACAGATGCATCACAAGTCCTCTATGATCAACTAAGTGTAACATGTGCTGTTTGTTGTGTTTCCCCATGTGCCCTTTGTTTTTCCATGTGCTTGTCGTGACCTAGTTTCTGTTGATTATGTATTCTGTTCAGGTGTGTCTAGCTCGTTTTCTGTAATTGTCCTCCCTACTTAAGTTGCCCTCTGTTAGTCAGTCCTTTGTCATTATTGTTGCATGTGTTTCTGTGAATGCTCTGTACGGATATGTTATTTGGATCCTACTCCACGTTTTGATTTGTATTAAAAGATTTGTTTTATTTCTACTCTCGTCTCCTGCAATCTCCTTCGCCTACACGTTACGTGACACTAAGCATGTAGATTTCTAACTGTTATTATTATTAATATTCTTATTTTTCATAATATGACAGACAAGAGTTTGGGATGGTTTTGGATTTTATCTTATGTCCTCTTAGCGTTTTTGTTTTGTCTCTTTCTCAAAATAGAAGTGGTTTAGATATTAAACCTGTGACATGCAAAACCATCATACCATATTTTTTTTTTGTTCAATCACACCACATATATAAGCTAACATTCACACAGATGATGCTTGACTAAGCCATATAATAAAATGCCAAAATCATTGGTCTATTGTTAGTGTCACCAAAGGGTCATATGATGTGATTTCACATTTTCCTTTCTCTTTAGAATATTGCAAGGACTTGTGTATATGGAAGACTTAAAGTCTCAAAACTAAAGACATATTCTTTATAAAAAGTTATCACTTTTACACCCCCCCCCCCCCCATAAAACGGCTTGTTTTCATAACACTGCCCAAATGTTAATGCAAAGAAAGAATGCAGAACTAGCTGTAGTGTTGCTGCCAGTTGCTGGACTCGCTGAGTGTTGTGAAAGTGAAACTATCTTGTTTGTGCTTTAAAAAGGGAATATAAATAGAAATCATTGGTGAAATTGTATTCACAACACTGTTCCAGTTAAAAAAAATATAATAGTGTGTTCAGCGCATTTACGGAGGATGGACTTAAACCTAAGTAGCTTATCTTAGCACACAACCTATAAAGTGGAGCAATTCTACCCCCTGCAAGGACAGTCTGGCGCCTCTTACTCACAACATTTAAGTAAATTACATTAACTTATTAAAAGAACCTGCTACTTACTATACAAACACGAGTTTTGAATAGTGAAGGGTAGTGCTGTTGTTTGTTGTTTCTCCGATCATGAATGCAAACCTGGAGCCTGTTCCATAAAACAAGTTTACCCAATAAGCCAGGCTTATGGCAGATAGTCTGACTTATTTTTAATACAAATTAACTGGCAATAGGTCAGACTAACTGAAATAAGCCTGGCTTATACTCTAATCTTGGTTTATGGAACAGGCCCCTGTGTTATGTTTATGAGGTGCGAACTCAACAAATAAAAAGGCAGTACTTAGTCATGATAATCAGTAATTATGTCTCCACTAGATGCAACAAATGCCTTGTTTGAGCCTCGTAATGTGTTTTTTTTAAATTTTTTTTTGGTGTCATAGTGCATCACGCAGCATCACGTTATGGTAAAGAGACTTAACATTTCAACCACATGCTTGCATTATTCAGCCAATCACAGTGCACTGGATAGCTGGCCAATCAGAGCCCACCTAGCTTTTTTAGAACTATGAGCTTTGTAGAAATCGACCCGTTTCAGGAGTTGGGCTTAAAGGAAAAAAACTAAAATGTACAGTATGTTTTTGCACCTTAAACCGCACAAACACATTGCATTACACCAAATACATACAATAATGTTCTTTTTTAGCAACATTGTATGACCCCTTGAAAATAGTTATCAATTTAGTGCACTGATTACAATAAAAACATTTTTTCATGAACCAGCATACCAACTTAAATGCAATAAAAAAAACAATAAGATGCAAGTTGACTCGACAGTTAGGACTAGCTTAGAAGGAAGGTGAATACATCTAATTAATTCAACAGGAAAAGACCAAGTGTTCATTTCCTCCATGATGCATTACCAAATAAAAAACCAAACCCATATAAATGGTTTAAACCATCTTGACTTAATTCAGATTCACTGAATAGAAAGTGCTGTTTGTGTGCCTGTCACAGCAAGTAGGACTTGTATTAACATGTTTCACTCCAGTATTTATGATGATTCATAAAAGCTTACACCACAAAATATTGTGTTGATAAATAGGTTTATAGTGCATTTTCACTGCATTTTCTGCTGAGTTCAGCGCACAACATGCAGCAAATAAACTCATACCTTCGCTTCTGCTACATAGCACCGCAACCTGTTAATATGGGTACCATAATATATGCTTTTTGGGCATGCAACGTGAAACAGGCCTTAGTCAGCACAACTATATAAAGTCGGCAGCACTGTAGTGTTTAATGATGAAACAGATGATATCAGTGTGGGGTGTGATGTTAATGACAGGTGACCTTGTGCCAGGCAGTGCATGGCAAAATTTAAATGGCCAAGCCGTGAACCGAGGTTTATGCAATGAAAGTAAAGCTCAGAAAAATCAATGTAGTAGAACCCACATGTGAAGCGGGCTTTTAAAAAGATCTAATATTTAGCAAAGAACATAAACTATGATAAATATGTTATTCACTCTCAGAAATAAATGTACAAAGCTGTCACTGGGGCAGTACCTTTTTAAAAAGCTGCATGTTTGTATCTAAAGGGTCCATTCTGGAACCTAAAGTGTACATATTAGAACTTAATAGATCTGAAAGGTAACATCCCAGTGAGAGCGTTTACCTTTCTGAGAGTTTTGACATTCACAATAGTGCTCAAGACCAGACAAGGAGGCGTAAAACTTATTGGGTAAAACAAGACAGGTGACACCTCTCATGAAACCGTGAACCAGGGAAACAAGACACTTCAAAATAATAGCCAGAAAATAAAGAGCAACCGCCACTGGTCATCAAGGGCAGTCTTATGATACATGACAGTTCAGCGCAACGTGGTGAATCTGAGAGATTTTGGTGATTTATCATCCTGCTTTTTTCATTGGGAAGGCCTGAAACCCTCTTGAATTGAGTTGTGCCTAAAAACTTGACAGCTGTTAAAGGTCCACAGCAGCCCAGATAGGGCTGAAATTAAACCATTTGGGGAATAAATAATAATAATAATAAACAAATAAATAAATATTTACAAGAAATGTGATCTACAATTACTAGTTTAGACTTAGTTTGAACCTCTGTTTCTTTAAACAAGCTATTATATATTGTTTTAGTAAATGTATATAAAAAAAATAAATAAATAAAATTTGAATAAATTACTGTTGTACTGCTGTACTTGATATGCATGCTATGTGTTTTATATCAAGAGGTGGCTAGAATAAAGTGATTATCAGTGTCACACAAAAATGAAAATTCTGTCATCATTTACTTACCCTCATGTTATTCCAAATTTAGAAGGCGTTTATTTAACTTCAAAAAACAAATTATATATTTTAATTAAATCTGAGAAAGTTTTGTTCCTCAAATGAAAGCTCATTCAACCAAAACATAATTCAAGAAGTTCATAAAGGCATATTAAATGTAATCCATATGAACTGAGCAGTTTAATCCAGGCCTTCTAAAAAAAGACATGGTCACATCATATAATGAACATGTTTAATTTAGGCTTTTATTTATGAATAAACATTGATCAATGCACATACATAGAGCATGTATATGTGGTAAACAAACAGTTTATTTCCTTTATTTTTGAAATAAATAAGCATTGTGCAAAACGCTTGCACAATACAACTCAGCACACGCATGGTTCAAATGACAGCTGGTCATTTGGTGAAAGAGGGCATCATTTGTTAACACCTAAAAGCAAAAACATGGTCTTATACTGTGGCAGAGATTTTTAGAAAGGAGGTCTTAGGTGTAAGGAAAATGATCTTAAGCTTGTCAAGATAAAGTTCGAGGTGAGGGGTAGACATCCAGTTGGGTATGTCAGTGAGATATGCAGAGAACCTCTTCTACAGATCATAGACATGGAGACAGAAGGAGGGAATGAGATGTGTGGCAGAGTTTTGTCAGCCCAGCAGTGGTAAGAAATGCCTTCGCAATGGAGATATGTTCGGTGTGAACTGAAGTAAATGGAGTAGTGCAGGGGCCAAGCTCTCTGCGGTGAACCTGGTAAGATATAAACCAGGAAATGTCTTATTCTACCACTATGGAATAAATAAAAAAAAAACATCATACTATAAAAAAAAAAAAAAAAATATATATATATATATATAATAAAATGTTCATCAGTTACTCACTCTCACCAGTTTCAAACCTGTATTAATTTCTATTTCTTTTTTTTTTCAAGCAAGTTCTTGAAAAATTTATTATAATGAAAAATTTTACTTAGTATTCTTACATCCATAGCAGGCTCCACCCTCACAGACACGCAACGATCACAATCACCAGAGTTCTTATTACACACCTGTCATCATCCCAACAGCAATCACTGAGCACTTATAACCACACACCACGATGCATTCACTGTCCAAGCTCGTTCATTCGAAGGTGGACTATCGCTTATGCTCCTAGTTGCTGTACTTTTCCTCGTCTCCATTGTGGCAAGTGGTGTGTGGCTGTGGTTGTCTGTCTGTTCCCCTCTGTCTGTGAGACCTACGAAAGATCAAAGAGACTTTAGTTTGATTATTATTCCCAGTATTGGATGGATTTCAGTTTGCTTGCCTTTGTTCCAGTTATTCACCTGTGAAATAAACATTGTTATTTTTTATATACCTCCTGTGTCCAGTATGGTTGATGTACTAAAATATATCTGTGAAAAAGGTACTCTGAATTTTCTGCAAGGACATAATTTAGTAACTTTATATTAGAACTGGATTTTTCCTTAACCTTAAAACACAATACAATGCAAAAGTGCAACTACATTCCATGACTGTTTTTAAAAAATGTGCCCTTCTGTAAAAGGCTCATGAAATGTTGCAATGATAGGATGTCCTGCTTGTCTTTCAACCTATTTATTTGCATACCTCTGTACAGCCAATAGCGGGGACGGGGTGGTGCCTGCAGCATGCTGAGCCGGAGTGTGCTTAACCTGCGATTAAAAAGAAATTCAGATTTCATGACAGATATGCAAGTAAACTTTGAAGACTTGCCAATATACACAGACAACACAGTAAAACAAATTGCAATGTAGGCATTGTTTTCACAGGATGTAAGTATTCAATAAAATGTTTCAATCTACACTCTAAGAAGAACTTCTGGGGTTTCTTCTGGACAGGTAAGCAAAACATAAAGGTAAAAGTATTGTTGATACGTTGTTTTATTTTATCGAAAGTAGCCTACTTTTACCTGTCTCTTTATTAGACCTGCAAGAGCTGTGTTTTGTGATCTTTGAGTTGGAGGCGACGTTTGCAAAGGTTGTTTGAAAATGTTTTATTTCTGTAGCTCAACTAGATAACTCAGAAATGCTGAGTTTAAATATGAGCACAGACACACTCCCACTGTCTTCCTGTCTCATGCACTGCCCAGCACTGTCAGCATGTCTCTGTGTTTCCATGTTTCTGCTTAAAATATTTATTTTTGAGATGAAGCCGTCTGCTGATAATCCCACACCTTATTTTTGGTTCTTTATAAACCGCGTTCAGATGTCTGTTAACACGCCATGTTTCCTTGCCAAGTCTGATGGATTTCTGTTTGCTCAAAACTTTGCAAGACAGCCAAAAACAGGATAATGCATCATCAGTATCCAGGACGTGCGCCACTATCGCAATACAATCTATTGGATTATACACATTTTAAGTGGTGTGTGTGTGTGATGAGTTCCTCTCAGGGGCCAGTGTAAATGTATATACTTTCCATATGCAAATTCTGTGTTTACACCATTTCTGGATTAAAATAATTTGGATAATAAATAATAGCCATGCATTTTGAACCACTGATCATTAAGTCTTCTGGTGATGTTCAAAGGAATTGTTAAATCCATCACTGACAGGTTAATCACTGTGATGTGGAGACATAGCCTCCTCACATGTGAGCTTTAACCTATTTTTCTGTGACCCTCTCTCATTCATGCACCATTGGATTTCACTGAAGAAAAAAAGAAAGGCTTATACTGAAACATTTAGAAAAAGGAGTGCTTATACTCACTGTTTGATCTCATACTGTATATTGTAATCTCTCTCTGCTCATGTATTCATTTACTGTATGTTAGCAAAGCTGGTAAGTAACAAAGTATAAATGTTTTTCTGGTGTCTACTTTACTTGACTACTTTTAACTTTTACTTACGTTTTCTGTACAATATCTGTACTTTCTACTTCTTACATTTTCACAACACTTTAGGTTTGGTGGATCACCATTCGATGACAAAAAATGAATGGGTTAGTCTTGCCTGGCCGCGTTTCCGCACCTTCGCCAAAGGTTTCTTTAGCTTTCTATCAGAGTACTCAATGCAAGCGACTTGAGAATGGAGTGGATCAGAGAAGAAACTCTGTAAATAGGTTGTGGTTTGGTGTTTGTTTACTTAGTGAAGAATTAAACAGCTAGCAACTCTTAGCAATAGTAGGCAGATGATTAATACTAGTCTTCTGTAAACTAAACTAAATTACTGCTGTCACCATTAAATATACTGTATGATTAAGGACATTATTATTTTATACTGTAAAGTTACAAGTGACAAGTGTTATAAAATTCCAAATTATAATATGTTTAGAGGGAACTAGGGCAAATGACAACAAAAAATCAATTAAAAAAACAAAAACATTACTAGTTATACCATGGTACCATGTAATGGGTAGCAAAACTAGGGTTAAAAAACCTTTGCTGTAATAAAAAATATAACTCCTGATGATGCAATACCTTGCACAGTACTAGGATTGTTTTTTAAAGATATTGCCATGATGTAATTATTGTTGTACTTATTTTGAATTTTTTTGCAATTTAGAAAGTATAGCTAGCTTAAGTAAAATCTATAGTATGAGGTGGTTGTTATGTTACAAGGTGGAGACGGTTCTGTTCATAACAGTAGATGGCTAATGGGAAAAGTGACAGGTGCAAGAAGATTAGTGAAAAAAAAGTTAAAGCACGCAAAGTGAAATGTAGAGATATATAATGTAAAGTAAAGAAAATGGAAGTGAGGATGCAGTTCAATACAGAAGCTTTAAATTATTGATTTAATTTCAGTCATGATACATTCATTAACTAGCAAAATATTAAATATGTATTCATATGCCAATATGACGTGAGGTCCGTGACACTAAAACAGGTAGTAGTAATGGACACTTTTTGCTTCAGTACATGTCAGAGCCCATACTTTACTTTAACAAAGTGTAGTCAGTACTTCTACTTTGACTGGAGTATTGTATACACGAGTATCTGTATTTTTTTTTGCTCTGCATCTATCTATCTCAGTTGTCCACCTGGCGTTCATCACCCAGAGGACACTTTAGGCTAAATGACTGAGGTTTACTGTACTCTGTATGTTGTTTTTACCTGTGGGGAGAAAAACTCATTTACAGCAAACTTCAAAAGTACTTTATGACGGTACTCTTAAAATGAATCTATAAACACAATCAATAATAGCAACCCCAAAAGTTTTACATGTCAGTCTGTTTGTTTATTTGGCTATTAAGAAAGTCATTTTTCATAGTCCTCATTTTATCAAGGGTATGCTGAAATGCTTGTAAATATTTCAAAGTTTTCTCACAGTTATCACAGCCATATTTTGCAGGAGTAAAAGATGCAATTATGTAATTCCTACGAGTGCAACTGTAAAGTAATAACGTTTTTACAATTGTCACTCCAGCTGATTACAGCTACCCGCCTTCTGCAATTTGCTTGTATAATCTTAATTAAACGAGATCTGTTTCTAGTCAGCCAGCAGAGTGAGAGTGAAGGAACATCTCAGGTCAATTTGAAACTGCATTACTGTGCAGAAACTTTTCTTTTCTCTCCCGTAGAAGCATATGCTGCGCTGACCGAACCCCCACAGGCTCCAATGTGCAATATTATCAGTTTAGACATACGTGTTAAGACCCAACATGGTAACCGTAGTCTTTTTTTGTAGTGGAATGTTTAGTTAAAGGGATAGATGTCATAATTTACTCACTCTCACGCTGTTCCAAACCCGAAAGACTTTGGTTAATATCCAAAACACAAATTAAGATATTTTCGATAAAACATCAGATTGTTCTGTCCCTCAACTGAAGTAGTATCAAAACTACCAAAGACATGTGATGTGTTGTTATTTTGACTTACATTTTCAACTGTATGTTGAATTTCACCGTATTTAGATATAAAGATGTAGCCCATTTATGTAGCTTTATTGTTTCTTTTTGTCAATATCTAATATAGCTAACTATTTCTAAAAAAGTAGCTTGGTGTCTTTGTAACTGTTTTAAATCACAAGTAGCTTGTAGCTGGCAAACTGCTATTTCAGAATAGCTTCCCCAACACTGGTTTAGACATGGATTAAGCATCTGCAAACATATTGCATATAATTCCTCCTTTGTCTCGACCAACAGAGGGGTCTGAAGGGTTTGAGTGCAGTCATCCACTCTCATCCATTTTGTCATTGAATTGAGTGGGTAGCAGAAGCTCCTCATCTCTCCTTTCCTCTCCTCTCGTCTCCACTCTTCTCCATACTCACAACAAACCTCTTAATCCTTCTTTCCCAAAGAAAAGGAGAGCAAAATAAGCCCAAGCCCACTCATATCTCAGCCAAATATAAATCGAGAGCCAGCGAGGAGAGAAGGGAAACACCCCAGGGGCCTGGGAGAAGCTGTGCTTTAATTTCTCTCTTTTTTGATTATGGGAGGATGTTAGCTTTACTATCAGCCACCTCGAGCTAAGCCTCTGCAGCTGTCTTCCGCCAGTATCGCAAATGCAGAAGGGCCCCGTATCTGTAAAGCCTGATATATGGATCTTATTTTTTCTTAAAACCACCCATCTCTCCAATCCCATCTCTTTTTGTGGCAGTTGAAAAGCACCGTATCGTAACTTTCTGTCAAGGTAGACAGTCACGGTGCTGCCTCCCTGCTTTCTTTCGCTCACTTGTTTTTATGGCTTGTTCTGTCTCCTCTCCGTCTCTTCTTCTCGATCATTCTCATCTCTCTGTGCTGAACTGATCAAAAAGATTCGGGCTGTTTTTTTGATTGATTCCAGTGCAACTCTCATCATTTCCTCTTTCTTTCTCACTCGCTCGCTCTCTCTCTCACACCCTTTTTTACCTGTCGTAATTTGCTGTCATCTACGCTGACTTTCTCTCATCTACTTTGGTGCTCTCTCTTCTTTACTTCTCTCTCCTATCTCTCACTCTATCCTCCTTTTATCCTAACCATGAAAAGATATTAGAACAGAGAAAAAAGGGATGAAGTATGGAACCATTGTGTGTGAGGTGATTTTTTTTCTTCTTTTCTTAACCACACTGGATGTGAAGGGTAAGGGGTAATATTTGGATGTGGAAAGTGATGTCTGCTAAAATTATATTGTATTTTTAAATGAACAAATGAGAAACATCTCCAAAAGAATCGAACAGACAAAAGAATGGACTTCTTTGACAGGTAGAGAACAGGGGAAAGAAGCAGCTTTAAAATACTGTATGGCTCACCCTAAAATTACATTTCTGTCATAAGTTACTCACCTCTAATGTTGTTCTAAACTTATATAACTATTTTTTTCCGTGGAACAATAAAGAGATTTTGATAAGGTGAAAAAAAGTGCACTTCCGTAATGTACTCAAAGTACTCTATTTTCTCAAACTAATTTTGTACTTAATATAGTAAAAGTATTCTTTAGTACTGTACTCCTTAATAAACGTCATATCATCTAAGTGTTCTCCACTGAGCTATTTTGGGCACAATGAATATTAACTAAAATGCTAAAAAAAAGAAAGAAGGATTTGGTTATCACTTGAGCTCATCCTTCATACAACTAGTCCACTTATACAGTATGTAGCCTACTACAAGTTCTAGCCAAATACATTTTTGAAATTTTCTGGAATTGAAAAAAAATATTTTTTTCAATAACAATAATTAGATAATATTTTGCTGAACATGTTATTGTGCTGATATTTGGTTTAGGACCAAACTGCTGTGGACAACTGATTCCAAAAGCATTTGTTATTCTTCATATTCTGTGATATTATTCATTTGCAGGAGTAATAGAAATGAACTTTTATAATAAGTTTAAATGGATTTGAATTGGTTTTAGTTTCTTTCTATACTAGTTAAAGGGTTAGTTCACCCAAAATTAAAAATTCTGTTGTTAATTGCTCACCCTCATATCATTTCAAACCCGTAAGACCTTCATTCATCTTCGAAAAAACAAAATAAGTTATTTTTTGATGATATCATGAGCCATCTGTCCATCCAAAGAACGCAATACAACAGAAATAATCTTAGATCCAGACACAGGATAAAAACACTGGTAAAAAAGTCCATGTGACATCAGTGGATCAACTTAAGAATATCAAGATACAAGATTCACAATACAAGAATATCATCAAAAATATCATAATTTGTTTTCCGAAGATAATCAAAGGTCTTGTAGGTTTGGAACGACATGAGGGTGAGTAATTAATGACAACATTTTCATGTTGGGGTGAACTAACCCTTCAAACAAAAAACAGAAACTTGTGTCTAAAATGTAAGCACATTTATATGAAAAATCTGCGGTATACTTCACAATGTGAAATTGCGTTGTCGATTAAACAGCAATTACGATATTAGTTTACTGCAAAAGAAGATTAGGCTTTCAGTTAATAAAGATTTAAAGTTTTAGTCCTTTACTCAAACAATGCCATTTTTTTGGCATCAGTGGATTTTGGAAACAAAAACTTTTATCCTTTAGCACTTTATCCTTTTTAAAGTTTGAAAACTACAGCCTCCATTCACTGCATTAGTACATTGTTCAATACATTGTCTTTCACAGAAGACAGACAAGGGTAAGTAAATAATGACAACATTTTCATTTTAAGCTATTGCTTTAATACAAATATCCACATTTTGAAAGGCAGACACAGTGCTCTTGGAAGCAGACAATGAAAACAATCATTACTCAGTGGATGGAATGCCTCATTGAGAAAAGTTAACTTTTAAAACTGTCTTGAAGTCATGGTGGGCTCATCCATGTTTACAGTCCATGACCCAAAGCTCTCGGCATCCCGCTTACATTCACAAGTACTCAATACAAATTCGGAGGCCAATGAGCAGAGGGGCCAAACTCTTTTGTTTGGCTACCCGTGGTTTGCTCAGAGTCCGCATGCAAGTAGTTTGTCATAAACCAATGATCTTTGACGCTTATGAGGCCGGCATTGTTCATGGGTTTTGGCCTACCCCATGGTGCCAGCACTGGGTTGGCAATTCCAATATGGCTGAACGAAAGTTAAGAGCAGCTCTCCCGAGCACAGCAGGGGAATGACAGTACTGGGTTTCAGCTGTGCTTGTGTTGGTTTAATGAAGTCCAATTTGAACAGGAACATCACTCATAAAAGCAAAAGGAAGCAGTGTTGATGTAGGCTTATGGCCGAATAAGTCAAAAACAAAATAAAAGATCAACCATAGTCACAGTCTCTGATTGGAATAGCAGAGAACAATTTGCACACTGTCAATGAATAATGGAAACTTTAATATATGTTTGAGTGATAAAGTAGCCTAGTGTTTTGGTGGCCATCTTGAAAAGGAATAAACCAACGAATCTTTTCCACACATGTTCTCTGCTGATTAAATATTCATTCTATCTAAACTGGAACAATTATTTTCTTCTTTTCTGTCTGTTTTTCAGTTATAATGATTAGACTATACACATAACAATGAATTCTGATGTATAAACCATATGGTCATTTGATCCCTTCTTTGAGTATGTTTCACCACATATTTTGGATTGATATTTTTGTCACTGGTTGTTCAGGACCTAGTCCATCTATAATCAAAATATTTTTGGTATACAAAAGTTATAAGATACTTTTATTCTAAGATGAA
>JAUMHP010000052.1:19886292-19898013 GCA_032361065.1 Enteromius trimaculatus | reverse complement strand
CAAAAGACTTGAAGGCGATTGGTCTCTCATGCGAGATCCCATATGTAACGTCGAAGTGAACTCGACTGAAGGGGAACAAACATTATCTATCAATTGCTTAAAATGCTTGTTCCATAACCATACTATTAAATATTATTTAAAAAGAGAACTGGCTGCTTTTTTTTTTTTTTTTTGCAAATAACAGACTTAGTCATTCCTAGCATGAAGTCTTTCTTTCCCCTTGAACATCCAGAACATTGTACAACACCACTGTAATCTCACATTTCTGAACAATCTTCAAGTTGTAAATGTATTAGTACCCTCTACTAAAGAGAATTTTCAGGCAGAGGCTTTGCTGACATTGGCATAGCTATTTAACCTGAGGACAAAAGTGGACCAGCTTCGTCGCCCTTGATGAAGAAAGTTCTGAGATAAATCAGACCAGATGGAGGCCAGGTAAAAGCCAATGATCGCCAGTAGCAGTCATTGACATGTCCATGCCCTCACTTCAACACATGAAATACAGCTAAACACAGCAGTCATAACCTTTACTCATTCCATCTCTTTAGGAGGGTTAGACAGAAACAGAGTGTCCATCATTACTGCACATGCTACTGTAGTCTTGTATAGATCATTTTAGCCTAAGATGGCCTAAATACTGTCTAGATATTTAGAAGCATAACCGTAAATTTTACATTGTTTTGGCAAAAGTTGGCAATGCAAAAGCCGTATCAGAATTTACCGCTTACATAAAATTGCTTAACATTTGCATTATGTTTATGCATTTTGCAGATGCTTTTATCCATTGCGACTTGAATTGCATTCAGTTGCATTTATTAGTTCTTTTTTGCCTGGGAATCAAACCTGTGGCTTTGACATTGCAACAGTACATCAACACTGTTTGAGTTAGAGGAAGGCTATGTTGTTTCGACTTTTTTTTAACTGTTTCAAAATAAATAATGCAACTGAAATACAATGTAAGTCAAGCAAGAATAAGGCAATCTATTGGTTGAAAAGTCTGGAGGTTGTATCTCCAAAAAAGTAAGTGCAATGCAAGCTTTAGTACAGTCAAATCAGGATATGACATGGAAAGCTGTTAACAAAAACCTACAAACAAATTAAAAAGAAAATTTTAACTTTACATTTTAATTTGAACAAATACACTATATACAGACAAGCTTGCCTGAACATTGTATACTAAAGTGGCTTTTGATATAAGTATCTTAATATTTTTGTTATGAATCACACCACGCAGACTGTTACACATCACCCTGGACTTCATTTACCATACTACATTGCACAGATTGGTTTCACCTGCGCTCAATTTTACACTCACCTGACTACACAGGTGCATCCAGTCAAACACACGCTACATAAGCCTTGGACATCTCTCACTCACTGTTGAGTATTGTCTAGCATGTATTGCTCTCCTAGTGGCAACTACAGTACGGAGCCTTTCCGTTTATCCTTTACTTCAGAGTCTTGATTTGTGTCACTCTGTTTTTGAAAGTTCCTAGTTTTCTCAGTTTAGTTATTATCTCACCTTGCCTGTGTTCCTGTTGTTAAACCTTTACCTGTGAATTTTGGATTAACCCTTGGCCTGCCGTTTTGTACTCGCATACTGGATTATCTCTCTTTGCCTCACCCTCTGGATCACATTCACCGTTGATGGACCCTGTCTGTTCACTGGACAGCTCTAATGCTTTGCCCCTGCCATACCTGTTTGTTGTAATTTTACCCAGCCTGTATTTCGATCATCTAATCGGCTCAATATTAAGCAACAAAGGCAAAGTTTTCAAATCTTCATTGCCAGAAAAAAGGTGAGGGCTATTTAACAAATTTTGACTTATCTTTTTGCCAGTCCATCCAATTAAACAACTATCGAGCATTTGGGCTAAACAGTGGACATTTCTATGAGAAATTGATGTCATGTGACCTGTTCTGTGAGTTAAATTATTATTCAAACAGGTGGAAAAAAGAATGAGTAATATTATTTTTGTATTAAGTGTGAAAATTATGCTTTATTAAATGAAACTCTAAATTGTAAATTTGTGTTAAAAGGAAACAAAGGTGTCAGAGTATGTTTGTACATATTTCGTGTCTCGCTAAAAAAGCATTTATGCCATGGGACCAGGCCGTGCTTGTGTGATACCTAGATTGTACTTGTTTACTCTTTTTGGTAAAATACCTTTTTATTCTAGATCAGAAGTTGGCCCTTGAGAACCACTTCCCTGCAGAGTTTTGCTCCAACCTTGATCAAGCTAACCTGCCTGTACGTTTCTAGCAATCCTGAGGACATTGATTAGGGTTGGAGCGAATCTCTAAAGAAAAGTGGACTTTGAGGGCCAGAGTTGAGAACTGTTCTAGATGATTCCTGATGACTGATCATTTGAGTTTCATTTTAAAGTTGTCTTGATCTCTCAGTGCAGGCAACATTCCTTACCTTCTGTTGGGAAAGTCTAAGCAAAACATGCACTTTAATATGAAAAATCAAGGTAAGAGGAGGTGTAACCAACCCCTTCAAAACGTGCTGGAGTCAGCTAAGGTCAGAAAGGTGTGTCCATAGACTGGCTTGATTCATGACCATCATTTGTGCATGAAAAATTAATCTCAAGGTTGATGAATTATCTGTGATAGGGCTTTGACTAAATCATGGAAGCGTGAGCCTTGCCCTTCAGTGGCAACTCGCTTCGACGACAAGGTCACCCGGAGCACAGGAAACTTCAGACAGTTTCGCTTTGAAAAGAAGATGCAGTCAAGGCTTGGAGATATGCTGTATGACATTTAATCAAGCAGCCCCAGCAAATGCAAATCTGCATGGGACAGCTCAGCTGTGTCTTAAGACCTAAAGAGACAGAAACGGGATGCTGTGAATGAGAACGCAGCCTCTGGTGGCACTATACCTCACTTTAAGACATGATTTATGATACACAACATAAAAAATACATTTTCAGGTAATACCACACCCTTCATCTGAATCATATGCAAATGAAGATGAGTTGAGAGAGTTAGTTAGATTGCACTTCTAATCAGTTCATTCACCAGAGTCCCAAAGTACAGCTGGGAATGAATAAAGACTTCCTCTTTGATGTTGTGATGTCCCTTTCCCCCATGTGAAAAGCCCAAATAGAGCTTGTTATATAGCAGCGTCTCGAACCAGTAAAGTGAGATTTAAATCGGTGGGGGATTCTCTAACACTATTTCTTACAAGCCTCTTCGGGCTTACATGCACACATACACACTTTTCTAAATGATGAGCATTACAGCTGGGGACAATAAACTGGTGGAGGAACCAATTACATGAAGGATGATACGACTGTGGTTCAGAGGCTTCAATATGTCATTATCTCTGAATCGACATATCCAAGCTGCCCTGACAGTCCATTTCTGCCGGCTCGGCAGGCAAGCCACCATGATCAACCGGCAGTCTGCTAGAAAAAAATGAGTGGCCATCCATAACACGCATCCACACTTGTCTTTTCCCCTTTCCATCCCTCATTTCCCCACCTTAAAGTATGCATTAACATTTCCTGTAGTTTCGTGCTCCTCGTCCTCCCCCTTCCTCGCCTCTCCTTCACGTCAAAGTCTCGGTCAGATTACTCTCCTTAAATCTGAAATGGTAATTGTATTTTTCTAATCTAATCCTGTTAGAACCCTATACTTCCTCTGGAAACTGCCTCCAGGCAATTATGGCAAATGTCAATGAATTAAGTAATAGCTTGGTGAGAAGCCAGGCCAGCTTGCTGTAGATCAGCACTGTCAGCAGAAACGCACATCTGTCACTGGCCGAGCGAAAGGGTTCAGGCGAAGGAGCAAACGCACACACACGCTCACACGCAACCGCAGCATTACACATCATTTAGTTCCTGCCTAAATTGCTAACATTCTTTTCCAAAATTGGATGTCAAGACACTGAAGAGGAAGTTTATAGTAGGCTTGTGTGTTAGTGTGCACCGAAAAGCTTTTACCCATAGGGAAGAAAAATCACAAATGAGATCTCTTAATATCTCAAGTTTTTCTCCTCGACGGCAATGAGATTAAATGTAAAACATTTGCTTAAATCTCCTGCTCAGATTTTTCTCCTGAGAAAAAAAAAACCCAAAAAACCCTCACTATCTCGCATGAGTTTTAGAAAAAAAGTGCTCAGATTAGCCAAAAAGCCTGCAATCAGATTGCAAAGAATGCACTCAGACATTTCAAATCAAATGAAATCTTTTCCAGGGTCAAACTATCTGAACTATCAACACATAGCTCTGTAGTTTGGTGCGTCTCGATCAGCTCCTGAGCTTGTGAATCATTAGATCTTGTATACAAATTTAGTCACTGGTAAGTTCCCTGACTCAATGCACTTTGGGACATTAATCACTCGAATTCCAGTGACATGATTACATACTGGGTTAACAGTGACCATAGTAGAACGTCATCACTAGAATTAAAAAACAACAGGCCAATCAAGTTTTTATATTATTGTTTATTCTCTTTAATCTGTGAAATTTCAGCCGAAAATTAATTATAATTGATAATTAGATGTGTTCATTACCTGACTAGCGATGCGTGTTTGTTAAAATATCATTTAAAAAAAATACATTTTAAAATTTTCTATCGCATGTCATTATATTTATCGTGTTGATTGTGTGGTTTGTTTCACGCTTCAGAAATGTGAGCATAGTGAGCGCCGATGCTCCCTGGTTTTTGCAGTGCATAATAAACGTTTTTAGGGAGTGAATGTTCCAGTCCACTCGAAGGATTTTCACAGTTGAGACAGCCCTTAAAATGATAGACTCCCTTATCAGTGCCCTGACTACTGATTTATTTCAGTTAGTTTCAATTATTGTCAGTTAATTTGGTTCAAAATAAGTCCGCCTAAGTGAAACTGACCTTTCTTATTTGGTTAAACTTGTTTTATGAAACAGGCTTCTGATACAGAGTATGTTTGCTTCTGTTAACACCATGGGTTAGGTTTGGGGTCGGATATAGCATAGATTGTAGTTTGTTTTCAAATGTAAAATATTTTCATATTAACGGTCATCTGTTTTGGGTGAAATTGAACACACTTTCAGCACTACTCACTTAACATTTAATTTACAAAGTGTCATGATACATGTAATTTTTTTTTTTTTTTTCTTTCTTTTCTGAAATATCGCCACAGGCACATTTTTCCCAGTAGCAATTTTAATTAGTATTGATTCCAGTTTCCTAGTTTCTAAATCAAGGTCAAAAAGGACCCTGACAACATCTGTATTACTTTGAGAAGCAATTATTATAATGTGTTTTAGATTTGTTCTTTTTTCATGTCTGTATAGTTTAATTTCATAATACAGCATTTTTTAATTATACTTTTCCCCCCTCAAGGCCATGAAATGTGTGCTGTTATATCCACATAAATTTTGCATTTCTATATCTATTATCATTATTCATGTATTTTTTTTTAAATTCATTTTTAATTCTTCTAAAGGTAGGGCTGTCCATTTTTATTTTTTATCCTGAAGCACCACCGTCCTGCAGGTTTTAGCTCTAAATCAAAATAATCCAGCTGCTCAAGGTCTTACTAAAAGCTTCAGGCAGGTGTGTTGGGGCAAACTGGATTTAAACTACAATAAGATTTGCCTCACACACATCTGAGAAGTAATTCCATAAACAAAGCCTTCTGAGCTTTAAAGTATCCTCTTCACAAAAAGAAAATGTGGGCCCTTCTCAAGAAGGATTGTGTATGGCAGCAGAATTTCTCTGCTCCTAGGGGCCCCCAGGACAGTCATTAATGTGGCACACCCTAGGGAGGTCTAGGAGCCTTTACTAATGAGGCGATGTCTTAAATCAGAGGTGTTAGATAAGGGAGACATCCAAAACGTGCAGTGCTTGTGGACTCTAGGAACAGGACCGAGAAATACTGCTCTATTAGGTTTCTGTTATTAACTGGAATTTATGCATGCCGAGCAGTATATGCAGAAGCCTCACAGACATTAAATTCATATTTAATATCCATAATTGTTTTGATTTTCCCATAATACCTGGAACCCTTTGGTGTAAATGTTAATGTATGCTGATCAGCATAACTTTGGACTGACCTAAGTGATTTTGATTCTCTGAAATATTAATACCTTTCTCATAACATATCAATTTCTGACCAACGTCCGCCTATGTAATGCATAATTATATTACTATATAAATCAATAATTCATCTACAGTAATAACGTATTCATATTTAATGTACATGCATAAGTTTCAATTGATGATGTGGCTGTGTGGTTGTGGTGGCCTTGTGCATCTGGTTACTTTATGTACATATTTTATCAAACAAGGCTGTCAGCACTTTCACAGGTCAAATTCTGTGACTGCAGCTGGCAGGGGGGGCAAAAACACATTTGTGGCACTCATACAAGGGCCTTTAGGAGAAAACTAAGAGAATGTTCAACAATAGATTTCCATATAGTAAGTCAGTTACTGTTTGCTAGAGGAATTTAATTCAGTTATGTGTAATGTTCCTGCCGTTAAAGTGTTCGCAAAAACTATAGAGATTTAAAAAAATCTGTTCACTGCCAAAAGTGATGGGCCATTCAGCCTGGTAAATTCTTTACAACTATTTATTATGTTTTGAGGTTTTTTTTTTTTTTGTAGCCAACAAACTTTTGTTTACAAACTATTGTAAAACTTTTTATTTGAAGAACTTGGTGTTACAAGCTTTTACTTATAGTTAGTATTGATTCTACTAAGAACAAGTTATCCATAGAATCCTTGAAACACTTTTGTGTTTGTTGTGAACTGCTAAATTGGTTTGAAAATCGTTATACTGTATTCATTTGTATTAAAGAATCATTTTGTATGACATTCTGCTGTGGACCGGAACAGAGGATATCTCAACTGGACTGATATTATCCATACAATGAAAGTCAACGGCTTTTTCAAAATGTCTTCTTTTGTTTTCCACAGAAGTCATTCAGATGAAGAACAACCTGGCAGTGAATAAATAATGGCAGTAAGTTTCTCGTTTTTGTGAACTATGATTTGTCCCTTTTGTACTACGAGATCATGTTATAATATCATAGTCTTATCTTTTTCACGGTCTGGAATACATAGTAACTTTCTAAATTCCTTTGCAAAGCCATACCAATTTCTATGCTTGCGGTGTATCTTTTATTTGGTTTTAGAGTTTGAATGTTGAGCTACATCTGTTTGCAACCCCATTTCCAATCTACTTTTTGGCATCATTTACTTTCTGCACCAGCCAGGAGAAAAAATGGTTCGGTACACCACATTACCATCGCAAACAACACTCCGAGAACATTGCATTGGCAGGAACGCGTGGTGTTGTGCCAATTATGTCCCAAACGCTTTATCTGGTCCAGTTAGCAGCATCTACCTGTGAGTTCCCACTTGCCAGGTACAGAGGGTACTGTGTGAAACTGAGTGAGCACTGGTGGTTGTGGGCCACTGGTGTGGTGAAAAATAACATCCATATAAAGATGCTGTGGACTCTCTGTCCTCACATTCGCTCATACTCTGTCACTCTTCATAAATGTCAGAGTTGAGATAAGGCAATGGAGAAAATAAGGGTAAAATTGGAATTTATGGGGGAAAAACAACCACAGCTTCACTCTTTAGTTTCTTCATAAGGTGAAAAGGGGAGAGAAGTTTTGCAGAGGAGCAGAGGTAAGCTAGCAGCCCTGCTGAAAGCAAACAGCCTGTATTGTCTGCTGCTGTACTGTGACAAGAGATTCACTTTGTAATTATGGGTGCGTAATGATCTGTGTTACCTAAACAAAACTCACTGAACAGTGGATGCCTGTCAAATCAATGGTGGAAGGAAAATGGGCAATTGTGATTTTAAAAAGATGTATTTGATAATACTCACAGTATAAAACCAGTTATTTGAAATAAGAAAAAAAATGCAAATAATCATCTTTTAGGGATTTTATTCTTACCTTTTGTGATTTTTTTTTTATTCTTTTTTTTAAATTCTAATAATAATAATAATAATAATAATAATAATAATAATTTAATAATGAATACCTTTACACAAATTGGTATTTTATAGTTTATGTCAGCTGATTAATGTTCAATACAAAACAGGAAGCACACCCTATGGCAGTGATAGGCAAACTTGGCCCTTTCCAAGCCACTGTCCTTGAGCTCCAACCTGATAAAATTCACACACAAAATTCACCACAACGGAAATGTTTCAGGGGTACTTCAAAAAGTGACAAACCCATCTGAGAGTAACTCTAGCTAACATAGCATTAAAATAATGTTTCACGGTTAAGTGTGTAATTTGTCAGATTAGTCTAATAATATCCAAAAGACCATATGATTAGGTTGTTAAAAAAACTTTTAGTTCAGTGACAACAAGCTCTGACCAAAAAGCCACGGAACAAATAATTAGGTTCAAGTCACTTTTTGAGGTCCCCCTGAAACATTTCCATTGTGGTCCGTGCTGTTTGCAGTGTGTTTCTGTGTTTGCAGCACGTTCGTGTGTTTGCAGCGCGATTCTGTGTTTACAGCACCTCTCTGTGTTTGGTTGCGTTGTGAGAATTTGCAGTTTTTTTTCAGTTTGCCTGTGTTTTCTTAAGTTTGCAGCGCGTTGAGCTTTCTTGGCCACCGTAGTTCTGTGGATGTTTTTTTGTTTCTTTTTTTTTTATATATATGCAGCCACCTACTTGCTTTTTCAAACATTTGAATGGGAATATAATTTATTTATTTATTTTTTTTACAGTCCAAAATGAATCAAATAAAGTATTTAAAAATTTTGATAAAACATGACTCTCACAAGTGTGCACATGATGCCTACATCCTACGTTGGATTTGTCTGAAAGTCATGAAAAACATTGTCTATTTAAATGTTGTTTTGGTGAACTAAACCTTTAATTAATTGATTAGGTGTTTTTTATTAGAGCTGAAGCTAAACACTGAAGGGCAGTGGCTGGAAGGGGCTTTCACCTATCACAGCATTACGGTCTCATCGATGGTCATAACAAATATAGAAGATTGCAATTGTGCATTGAGTGTGCCATTTGGGACAGGGCATTGGTTTAGAAGAGGTGGTGACAGATGGGTAAATTTCCCTCTTCACGTCTTATGAATTGATCTATCAATCCTTCTGCCATTTGCAGTGCCCTTTGGACTAAACAAATACGCTCTCTGCAATTTGGAATCTAAACTTAAGACGGCTTCACTTTGCACAGCACTATAGGGCAATTTGAGCGCACCGATGGATTGTGAACTTGAACACCTGGGAGCTCTCAAATGCAAACTGGCATGCAAATGAAGGTGATGGAAAAAAAAGTGTCTTAAAGAGGCCATGTCATTTTTTTTCTTTTTTATCTCTACTACATTTGCTTTTAGAGTGTTCAGATCTCAAAAGCAAAATACATATCTAATACACAAATCATAGATATGTAGTAGAACAGATCATTAGCAATTGTTCCTTTCAACTCTCTATTATCTCTATCTCTCTGTGTAACTAAAAAGAAAAAAAAAAGATTTGGTTCAGTGGCTCTGATCTTGATTGTCTGTTTACTAAACCAATCCCTTCCGCTGTCAATCAACTTCTGACTCCTCCTTGCCCAAACTGTCACGTGAGTGAATGGGAAGACGAGGGTTAACACTGTTCACTGGTTCCTCCATCTGTGTTAGCTGCCTGTGTGTCAGCCCTGTTAGAAAAGGATGAGATGGTGGTTAGTGTTTTGTCTGAACAGAGCCTGCTGCAGTTTAACACAACCAACCATTAGAACTTTTACACATTAGATTCAATGTTGAGTGCTGATGTCCAGGGAAGAGAAAATGCTTTCCTGGTTTAAAAATACTAATAGTAAAATAAATGACCATTTTACACTTTACATGTGACACTTAAAACAGTTACATTTTATACAGCTTAACAGATATACTGTACAACTTTAAAAGCTGAAACTCCCATGAGCACCCCCTAAAGATTATTTGACATTTACTGTTAGCCACATTTGGTATGAAAGCATTATTTAATAAAGTATCAAACCAAATGACATATTTTAAAGAAATAAATTGAAAACTGGCTTTATGCATGCATCCACAAAAACATAGTTTTTCCCTGCCAGCATTTGCTAAAAAAAAAAAAAAAAGTTGCCAGGCAGTGCCAGCATATTTGATCATTTTTTTCACAAAACTTTCATTGCCCCTGGAATGTTTTATTGGATGAATATCTGAATGTACAATGTATCAAAATAACACAACAAACTGTTTTACTTTAGCTCCAGACACTTTTAACCAACAGTTAAATATAGGCAGAGATTTTCCCCAGAGATTATATCCGGATGGATTCAGAATGATGATCAAAACTTAGATCATGCAGTCCATCAAAACTCACAAAGCTTGCATATACCTCTTAGTGGGTTTGACATTTCACGTTAGGAAGATTTACAGTATATGCGGTTGAATTTGTTAATATCATGTTTCTTCTTTCTGCTTCATCTTTGTTTTTGGATCCAGAGATTCCTTACAATTTCATGCGTAATAATGTCCCTCACCATATGAAAACATCGATTTCCAGAAACTTGTCAATGGTGGGGAAACAGTTCAAAGTAATTGCAAACATATATTTGCAAGATGGCGCGATATATAGTTCAGATGCGCAAACCAAGTTCCGTTTGACATTTTCTTCTAAAATTAACCTTTTATTAGGCTCAAAATGTGTAGGTTCAGTAACACTAATTTCCAAAGGCACTTAGAGGCCTTTGCAGCTGAACTAATCATGTACAGGCACACATACAGTGGGTACGGAAAGTATTCAGACCCCCTTACATTTTTCACTCTTTGTTATATTGAAGCCATTTGCTAAAATCATTTAAGTAATATTTTTTACTCATTAATGTACACACAGCACCCAATATTGACAGAAAAACACAGAATTGTTGACATTTTTGCAGATTTATTAAAAAAGAAAAACTGAAATATCACATGGTCTTTATTCAGACCCTTTGCTGTGACACTCATATATTTATCTCAGATGCTGTCCATTTATCTTCTGATCATCCTTGAGCTGGTTCTACACCTTCATTTGAGTCCAGCTGTGTTTGATCATACTGATTGGACTTGAGCCACACACCTGTCTAGAAGACATTACGGAATACAACACATGGCAGAGCAAATGAGAATCATGAGGTCAAAGGAACGGCCTGAAGAGCTCAGAGACAGAATTGTGGCAAGGCATAGATCTGGCCATGGTTACAAAAAAATTCTGCTGCACTTAAGGTTCCTAAGAGCACAGTCCCTCAGGACCTCAGACTGGGCCGAAGGTTTACCTTCCAACAAGACAATGAGCTTAAGCACACAGCTAAATTGATGGCTTCACAACAACTCTGTCACTGTTCTTGAATAGCCCAGACAGAGCACTGACTTAAACCCCATTGAGCATCTCTGGAGAGACCTAAAAATGGCTGCCCACCAACATTTACCATCCAACCTGACAGAACTGGAGAGGATCTGCAAGCAGGAATGGCAAAGAATCCCCAAATCCAGGTGTGAAAAACTTGTTGCATCTTTCCCAAAAAGACTCATGGCTGTACTAGATCAAAAGGGTACTTCTACTAAATACTGCACAAAGGTTCTGAATACTTAGGACCACGTGATATTTCATTCAACAAAGATGTCAACAACTCTGTGTTTTTCTTTCAATATAGGGTGCTATAGCTGCAATAGAACAAAGAGCGAACAATTTAAAGGGGTCTGAATACTTTTCGTACCCTCTGTGTGTGTGCGTGTTTGTGTATATATATA
>JAUMHP010000052.1:19872693-19886192 GCA_032361065.1 Enteromius trimaculatus | reverse complement strand
CTGAATACTTTTCGTACCCTCTGTGTGTGTGTGTGTTTGTGTATATATATATATATATATACACACACATACACACACACAGTATACATTAAATTTCTAGGCCTGGGCATCCAAAAATGTCCAAATACAATTGTGCGTGTATCTGTGTGAATGTACATGCAGTACTTAACTATAATACTTTATTTGTTGTTTGTTTGTTTAGAGTAATATGAGTATGCCTCAGTGAACTTACAGGACTTGTGAATGTCAGCCAACTTCACTCCGTAACAACAACTTCCTGCAACAAAAGTCCTGAGTGAGGACAAGCTTGTGTTAGAGGGGGGTTTCACGAAACAGGACCCCCACAGGAGGCCCTGAAGGGATGTTTCAATTAGAGACATTGTGATATCCTCCACTGTGAGGTCCATTGATCATTGCAGTGCATCAGCCCTCCAAGAAGAGCAAGGAGATGAAGATTTTTTTCTTCTTTAATAGGTGACAAAACTCACAGCGTGATGGTTTTGCTTTCCATCCTCTATTCTCTGTCCTTACCCTCTCTTTCTTCCTTCTCTCTACCTTTCCTTTTCTCTCTCTGGGAAAAGAAGAGAAATAAAGGAGAGTGAAGGAAGGGGCTCAGTACACATGTCAGACAGGCTTTGCAGCCTCTCTCCTTTCATCTCTTTGGTTTAAGGGCTTTGATTATGGAACTGTCTCATATTATCAAGAGCTGGCTAGCTTTTCAAATCATGCGAGCCAACATTATGTGTGGAAATGACACCCCATTGGCGATTTAAAAAAAAAAAAAAAAAAAAAAAAAAAACCTCCAATAAAATGTGTAGCCTACTTATTACTCTAGACAAACTCATGCATATTCCAGTCTGTTTCCTAAACTAGCTAGCTCGAAACTAATTCCCCCTAACTTCGGTTTACATTGTGAGCTGTGAGGTATATTACTCATTCATAGTGTTCCACGCTAAATTTACTTTTCATGCCACCAGCCTTAATTTATTGCCCTTTTCATATATTATGCCGTTCTACGCTGGAAAAAAGACACAATTCCAGGATATAACTCTATAAATCAGTACAATTTGGTTTCTCTTTTTTTTGTTCTTTTATTTAAGGCTACCGCCTTTATCTCCCTACAGGCTTCACAACAATATGATTCGTGTGCCCCAGTCTAACACTCAGTCCCACTGTGATGTGACCTCCACAATACAATATAGTTAACTTTGAAGATCAAATTACATATCCCTCTGACATAAATATGTATTCATTTCTTTGCTTCCCTGGGAGAAAAGAAATTATTCATTTGCATTTTTGCTATTGATTTTCAGAAAAGAGTCCTGGCAACATATCAACCTGCCAAACTGTCCAAACTTAGAGATTTGTGGAGGGGTGGAGGAGGACAGAAACGGGAGGTGTGGCGAAAGCCTGTAGAAATGTGTGTAAAAAATGTTTAAATATGACATAGTGGAAAATACGGGACATGCAAAAGGGGTTCAAGTAAGGGTGGAGGCCAGTTGTTCTCTATTGGAGTGTGATACTGTGACTACCACTATGGCCATATGGGACACTCTATTTGATAGTTGTACATTTTTTTATTTAAATTATGTCTCACTAAGGTCTCGTGGCACATCCACTGACATAATATTTTTCCTGTTCTTATAATCTTTGAATGGTATAGGAAATAAAAATATTTGGATTGCTGTGCTTGGTGGAATGCTTGAATTCAAGATAAACATTTTGTTCATAGACATCAAAATCTACTTTTTAAACACTTAACAAAATGTTTTTCAAAAGAGTAATTCACAATATGAAAAAAAGTCTTTGTTAAAAAAATGTTCTTTAAATTAGTCAAAAAACAGATAAACAAACAAAAAAATAATACAAAACAACAACAACAAAACATCCATGACTCTGAAGACTAAAGTAATGTTTGCTGACAGTTCAGCTTTGGCATCAAATTATACATTTTAGAATATATTAAAAATATTAGAATCATTAAAACATTAAAAACTCTTACAGATTACAAACAGTGTTCTGAACAGTAGAGTATTTGCATTGAACAAAGACCATTAAAATAATTTAAAATATATATATTTAAGATATGCATATGCTTTTATGTCCCGACCTCCACTAGCCTATTCCTGACTGTTCCCTCATCCACTATTAATTAATGTTCAAGTTTTTCAACCAGATCCATTGTATTCCATTGATACTGTAAACCTTTGAGATGCCAGTGCTCATGTTCATAGGCTTTGATTCTAGACATATGCTGGCAGTCACAAAAGTGCTGATTAACAGATGGTTTCACAGTGACAGGGGAGCACTCTAATGCTTCCTGTCAAGAAATGAATTAATAACAGCGTACAGATAATGGATAGACACTTTTCTCACCAAAGTATTGCTAAAAATAACATCAAGTTATTTGTTTCTGAAGAAAGATTGTGGTTCATAATGATTTAATGAGCACAAGAACTTTGCTCCATTAAGTTTAAGTGAAAAATCATCTCATTAGGTCAATTAGGACAGCAAACGTCGCATATAAAACATTAATCATTATCTGCTATGCATCAGAAAAATGTGTGCAAATCACTAAGGTTAAAAGGACATCTGTACAGTCCTTCCTCTTCTTTTGATAAAAATTGTCTCAAAATATCCTTATTTTGTTGCACATGACTATTTTTAATGGAAGAAATTAAATTTAATACCAGCCTTAGCACATCGTTATATTTTAACCTGGCATAATTCCTGAAAGATCAGTGGAATATTCCAGCCAAAACCATGCTAAATGACAATGTGCTGTATGGTAAGTAATATCTTGTAGCTCAGCAGTAAACATAAGGTGGTGCGTCATCTTGGCAGGTATAAGCAGAAAGGTCATATGGGAAGGTTTCAGATAAAGTACTTAAGAGCAGAGCGCCTTCTCAGGTTCATCATGTGCCACATACATTATGCATAAGAAAAACAGATGCTCTGCATTGTTTGCATAACTTACCCTGCATGCACCTTGAGCTGGGATAACCAACCAGCACTTGGGTGTAGGATGTGTAAAAACACACACACAGGTCATCAGGATCTCATCTTGTGCAGTAGAGTCCTCTCTGGCTTGTTTCTGACTCACACATTCAAACCTGCGTCAGGTGAACTCTGATGTCGTTTAGTGTCAATTGGGAACTCAGTCATTCCTAACACCCACGTCTTCAACAGAAAAACCCCTAAGACCATGTAAATAAGCCTCCCACTTTTACAGTTTGTTAAGGGAGTCCTTGCACGGTATGGGAGACAAGCAATGACAAGTATAAAAGACACAATCTGTTCAGCTCTGAGATTTTACTTACATTTTTTTTTTTCCCAACTGGCAATTATCACAAGATCAGTTCACCAGAAACGTTCTGCACTGTTACACTGATCATGGACCAACTCCTTAGACAAATCAAACCCTTATCTACTTCGGAGTGAATCCCAGATTAGTCTCAAGAGAAAACCCACTGACAGACAATAGAGGATGGTAAGGATTCCATTATAACCACAGTAATGGTCCACATCTGCTCTAGGTAAACTTTAGGATTTAATTATACAACAGTTAGTTTCGGTCTTCAAATTTGATTGGGCGAGTGGTGTCTCAAAGGGAATTTTTCCTGATTCATCTAATTGTCTATTCTCATATCCAAATCAGTGTGATAGTAAAAGGAATTTTTCATTTACCTTTCTTTCTTTCTTTCTTTCTTTATTTTTTGAAGGTTACATTGTTATAAGCAAGTCATACATTTAACAAATTTTACTCGACCTACTCAAAATATAACAGCCAATAATTCAAGAAAATAACAAATGTCGATGTTTATAAGTGAGTTACTGAATTAATCACTAAACGGACTCAAATTATTTATAGTTTATAAAACACAAGTTATTTTTGGGAACTTAACAAAGAAATGTAATTGAATCAGTTACTCAAGTTTTATTTAAAGAAACAAACAAACAAACAAACAACTGAATGTGCTACCTGATATTATAAACAGCTATGTACAGTAGCAACTGGTGCTCATTTGACATATGAAAGATAAATATGGTGAAAATAATAAAATATTAGAAGGCTCTCACTAGGACTTTGCAATTAATTGAAATCGCATTGAAATTGCGATGTGAATATGCGCGATTTCTAAATAGTTTTTTTGTGCGCTTCCTCCCACAAAACTTTTATTTTTGTGAGCGTCGCCATCTTTGATATTACTTCAGTCACAGTTGCTATGGTTACTGGTAAGGAATACGGGTTGACTCCCGTTACTCGTTCATACAAACAATTATAAACTGAAAAAAAACTGAAAGCTGCTGTGAATGAGACATTTGAGACTCACACCAGTAAAGAAAATATGGTTGTCAATCCTGCATTCTGCTGCTGCATGTAACAAAAATGTTCTTTTTGTTACATGCATGCACGCACACACACACAGTATTTTTTTTTTTTTTTAAATTTGTCATAGAGACATCTGTTCTAGAGACATTTTGTTACACCTTTACTAGGTGATTTTATTTTTGCCTTATGTCTGTTTTAGAGACATGTCACAGGTCTTTGATAAAGAGCTAATTGTTTTCCTTTGGAAAAAATGTTTCATATTCACACTGTAACATGTATGTGTGTGTCAAAATCGAAATCGCAATATTGTTCAAGAAAGTCGTGATTGGTTTATTTTGTCCATATCGCACAACCCTAGCTCTCACATGATTAAATGTAAATCATGTGAGAGCATATACAAAAAACAAACAAACAAAAAACAATCCCCTACATCTGTTGTCTACAAAAACAGACAAATTAAAAAAACTGCTTTTAACAATTATCATCAGTATAATATGATTTACTTACTTATTTATTCATTCATTTCAATTATTAGAAATGTGTTCAGAATACTAAGCTCATTAAGGAATCTAATTGGTGAACCACCTTCCCTTGTGGCCTCATAGAATAGTAAAATGTCCGCTGGATGCATACTTCAGAATCTTGCAAAAAATTTAAAACATATCCATTGAGGATCTTAACAAGTGAAAGGATTTATAAGTAAATCAGTGAATTGTTCACTTAACGGCCGCATTCAAACCCCAACACTTTATGTTGTTTGAAGAAGTACAGGTTTATCCCTTCGTTGTTCTCCTTTCTTTGATTATTAAGTGAAACAGTACAAGAGCATGATATGCTATAGGCCTATCACACTCTTGCTATTGTGATATTAGGTATATCTAAAATCCATAAGATTGTACTTTCAGGGATCCTTTTAAGTCTTAGAGGGAGAATTCCCCAAAAATCGATTGCTGTCAGTGGAGTTTAACACAAATTACATCTCATATTAAAAAAAAAAACAACCTTTATTAGCTTGGATTGGAAAGGGGCAGTCTCACATGAATGAGGTTTCTGTTCTACACCCTGCTTGGATCCCTACTAAAACAACAAACACAGTGTCGAATGTGACCACAGCAGAAAAGCATAGAGAAATAAAGAGATACATAAAATATTAACATGATGAAGAAGATGATAGAATAAAGAAGAGAAAATAGTGTGTAAGGTTGGAAAAAAGAGCAGAAGAGGAGAAGGTTGCATGGAGGAGACTTTTGAACATTATAGCACTTAAGGCTGTGTTGTGATTCAAAGGCTTAAACATAAATCCAGTATTTTGTTTGCAGAAAATAAGAGAGATCACTGACTGTGCTGATATGGGTATAACTGCTGACACTGCAGGTGTGTCTGAAAATGAGAGAGAGCATGTGTGTGCGTGTGTGCGTCTCAGACCTCTGATGACCTCTGTCAACATTTCATGACCTCGAAGGGCAATTATAATGAGCAACTTTTCTGTGCAAATTAGAGCATGATAGTGTATGTGAATGCATGTAAGTAGATTGGAGGAAATCAGTGCTATTAATAAAATAGGGAAAATGAATGGTAAGATTCTTTGTGCAAGATTTCCCGTCAACCTCTCTCTTGCTTCCTCCTCTTCGTCGTTCTGCACACAATGCTGCTGTGTTTGTTTGATTTATGTATGTATTTATTTATTATTATTATTTTAAATACTTTTTCCTATTCAAGCCTAGTGTGCAGAGATGACTAAAAGTCAGTCAGTTGTAGGCTGATTTCCCAGAAAAGTGTAAACACTACAAAACACTACTTGAAATGGAGAAAAAATTTAAGTAAAAAGAGCTAAGATTTTTTTTTGGAAAGGTAAGGATGGAGAAAAAAGAAAGGAAAGACTTATACAAAGCTTCTTCCCATGCACACACACACACACAGACACACACATTGATCTAGTCTATCTTGGTTGCCTAGTTACAATAAAACTAAGTTGATTTCACAACACTTTCCCATGGGTGAGTCCACCATAATGACACTGGCATGCTGTATACACACTCTTGCACACATGCACACTTCCCAGGCTCACACCTTCACACATCTGTCTCTTGAAGTTGACTACCACCCACGCAAACAAGCACTCCCACAAACACACACACCCAAAACATCCCCACACTCGGCCCACACTCCCTCAGCAAATGTGCACTGTTGCCCTGAATAATTTAACAGCCCCAGCAATGCAGGGATATTTCACAACAATTTACACCTGCACACATACAGTGACCTCCACTAATATTGGCACCCTTGGTAAATCTGAGCAAAGGTGACTGTGGAAATAAATCTGCATTGTTTATGCTTTTGATCTTTCATTAAAAAAATCACAAAATTCTAACCTATCATTGAAGTAAAACAATTGAAAATGGGGAGAAAAACTCATAATGAAATTATGAGATTTTTCTCCAATACATGTTAGACACAATTATTGGCACCAAATTATTATTGGAGAGACCACTCCTTAATGCCGAATCTCTCAACGTCCTTCAGAATACCAGCTCCATGATGGTGCTTCTCCTCTTTAGTTCTGAAGGGTTCAGGTCAGAGGACTGGGACATCCATAGCAAAAGCTTCATTTTTGCTCTGTGACTAATTTGTGTGTTTATTTTGATGTTTGTGTTTGGAATATTGTACCAGTGGAAGACCCAACCATGGCCCATTACAAGATTTCTAAAAGAGTCAGTCAGTTTTAGATTTTTTATCTGTTGGTATTTGATAAAATCCATAAGGCCATGTGTCTAAACAAGATGTCCAGGACCTCCAGCAGAAATATAGGCCCACAACAAGACACAGCATTATATTTCATTGTACACATGGATTCATTTTTGTTGATGATTAAGGGAATTTGGGCTTTGTTTTTCCTCCTATATATATTTCTGTGAAACAAGAAACCATTGCTGGATAATGCCATGTCCATAATCACCCTGGAGTGCTCAACATTGTGAATATGAACAGGAATATACTTCAAAGACATTTTACTCACAAAAATCCTAGGTGTGCCAATAATTGTGGTCAAAAAGTATATGAGAAAAACATTTATTTAATCACAAGAATTACCCAAATTTTTATTTGAATGAAAGATCAAAAGGATAAACAATGCAGTTTTGTTTTCACAGCCTTTTCTCAGATTTACCAAGGGTGCCAATATTAGTGGAGGGCACTGTAGACACAAATATTTACATTCAAAACACAAGTTCAATAACTGTGTGTATTTGAGCCACACACACCATGTGTTGCCCCTGGGATCTTTTGTTAAAGATCGGTGCTTGTAATTTACTTGGCTATAAGCAACACAATTGGGAACAATGTGTATATACGCACATGCCTGAGTGCTATAAAGAAATATAGCGTGTGTTAACAAGATGTGCATTTTTGCCTATTAGTTATGCTTATTGAAGCCATTGTAAAAACAAGTTTACGCGCATTTGTACAGTGCTGATTAAACTGGCTTGTCTAGTAAAAAGTGAGAATTTAAAATATAAGAAGTTCTAGTGATGGACAGATCAACAGAACATAATTAAGATTTTTTTACTCTTCAAAAAAAAAAAAAAAAACTCACAGAAAGTTTTAATCCAAATGACATATGAAATGCACGATTGCTCGCACATTCATCTTATGAGATACACTAGCTTTACAGTTACACAAATTATAGTCTATCTTGTGACAAAAAACATGGAAAATTGAAAACCAACAAATTGAAAACAAATAGGATGTAAAGTTTAGGCTAGGCAGCATAAATGCCAGTAAGGAGGTAAGCTAACTGACAGTTTAGATACACTCCTCCAGTTCTCTACTCTTCTAATGTGTGATCTAGACTGATAACATGCCATCTCAGAAAAAAAAAGCAGGTAATCCAGTCTTTAAACTCTCCTCTGTCCTTATATGAAAGCAGTGCCTCATTGTGTCATGGAAAGCCCTGTATAATACAAATACGTCGTCCTCGCTGCCTCCTCTGCTCACTTTTTATTAAGTGCAGTATTCCACGAGGACCAATATTTTAGAGGCAGCTCAAGTAAGGGGCCATAAATAATACAACATTAATCATGAAAGGCCCTGTTCGACTTGTCAAATTTATCACCTATCTTAATACCACTGTGTTTTAAGAGCAGTTTTCACACCATTATACCACCTCGGGAGTTTTAACGTCAAGCTCACGGTACCACAGCCTTATCAGAGTTTTTTCAAATAAACTGCAAATAAAGAGTTTTATACGTCCTAAAGTACACTTATAACTTGTCCTCAAGTTTTAATAGGGTGAGAGGAATAGAAGTAGAAAAACATTTGCACATTTTTTATTCTATGCAGAATTGTGTTACTCTTTTCTGTAAACTACAGATGTGTTTCTGTTAGAAGCAATGGCTCTCATTCACTGGAACATAACGCATGGATATTTTTTTTTATTTATTTCCTTTATTTACAACTTTTTAAATATTTTCTCTAAACCTTGTATATGAAGACAAGAACCTGCAATTCTGGCCAAATTAAAGATCTTTTGTTTTTGTGAATTTGCACATTATAATGTAATCATTGTTAATGACCCCCTGTGTTTAATAAAAAAAATATTGATAAGTAAAATTAAGGAATGATATTTTTTTTTGTTTTAAATGAGAATGATTAGTGTCTCTAACTGGCTTAGTGTAACATTGTATGTCTGTCTGGTCCTGTCTCTCCCCCCTTGTCTGTGTGCTTTTTGGTTTGACCCTCATTTGTTAATTTGTATCACCTGTTTTTTACACCTGCCTACACTTTAGTTCCTGAGATTTTGTCTTTAAATACCTCTGTGTTTCAGTTCATCTTCATGTCGTGTTAAAGTTGCGTGTACGCCTTATTTGTGAGTTTTGTAGCTACCTCGTCTGCGTTTTTGTTCTTGCTCAGTGTTTGTGATTAAACGGGTGCATAGAAAGCCTTTTGTCTTCTCCGCTCTCTGCCATGCCGAGAGGCACGACATGCTTCACACTACAACGGCTAAAACGTGACCGCACACGACATCCAAACTGAAGATGGCATTCTCGGATGAGCTGTTTGCTTTATTGTACCGAGACCCACCGTTCGAGGACTTTTGTTTTGGACTATTTCGAGCATGTTCGGGTCTCGGGGATTCGGTGCTCGCCGCTGCATTCTACAGTGCGGCTCAAAGACTCACGCCAGTGGAGCTGCCAAACATCAGAGACCTGCCATGGAAGTGGGGTGGTCGTTGCGCACGCAAGATCAGTCGGCAGAGAGCATGTTCACATCCGGAAATGCGCACATCTTCACGGACTCCGGTCCAACACAATTGCACACTGTGACCCGAAGCATAACTCAGGTTTTGCTGTCAACAGTGCCTGAATTCGAGACGCCAGAGCCTGCATTCACGATGTTAGAGCCAGCGTCTACGTACGCGATGTCAGAACCAGCGCCTGAATTCACAAGGTTACTGTTAGAGCTGGAATTCACAACGTCAGAGACTGAATTCACAATGCTACAGTCAGAGTCTGCATTCACGACGTTAGAGCCAGCGTCTGTGTGCATGATGTCAGAGTCAACGCCTGAATTCACAAGGTCACTGCCTGAACCTGAATTCACTGTTACAGCTTAAGTCTGAGTTCACTGATCCAGAGCGCGATTTGTCAAAGCCTGAGCTTGATCTAGAATTCATTATGCCATTATTAAGGCCTATGGTAGAGGAAAATCTGCCACCGTGGCCTGAGCCATCAGAGTCAATGATAGAGGAGGATCTGCCGCTCTGACCCGACCCACCAGCGCCATTAAGTCTGCCCAAGCTGCCAGTGCTAGTGCCACAGCCCGAGTTTCTGCTGCCAGTGTCCACTGTGCCTCCTGGGCACCCTTCTGGGGGCCCTCCAGGGTATTCTCTAGATCCTACACCTCCTGAGTGCCCACCAGAGTCTGCGCCCCCCCGGGAGCTTCCCCAAGAATCTTTTCTTTTTGAAAAATTGAATAAATTGAATAAAATCATTTTAATAGTTGATTTGTTTAGTAATAAAGCAATTGAATGGGTCATTGAATCATCGACTCGATTTGTTCAAAAGCAAAGATTCATTCATAAAGGAAACAGCGCTGTGTGTAGATTTGCAGTGGCTCAATTGTGACTTTGTTTTTTTGCTTTTGTAGATGAAATAAAACAAACAACAGTTTTCTTTAAATGTAAGTCACTTGTTTCACATTTGCAAACTTGCTCTCCTCGCAATCTCAGAAACTACCATTTTAATAAATGAAGCTACTCCATGCACTGAATCTGTTACGTCGTCTCTACCCTTTGCTTGTTACCATGAATGGCAAAAACTGCAGTCTGTTCTACAGACTGTAATGTGTTTTATGGCAAAAAACGGCCATAACACATTTGTACTTTCACATACTATTCATGGGTTGTTACATAAATATTAAAGCCGTTTACCGGGCCACTTAATATAAAATGGGACCATGATGCTAAATAAATGACAATTTTGGCTTTCTAAACCTTCAAGCATTTAATCACTCCCAACAAAATTACGCTTTTTAAAGATGGTTTCTCACATGGATTTTTGAGCAATGCCAAATGTCCTGAAAAAACAATGCAAGCTCAATACAAACACTGTTTTATACAGACCCAGAACACAGACCTCTCATTAGCCAGCTGTACATAAGATTATCTGTGAGAAGCCTCAAAGCTTGAGCTGTATTGTAAGAGTTATTTGTGAATCAAGATGTGGTCATGGAAACATTTATAAACATGCTTAGTAAATACGATGTTGAAATGCCTATCATTCATTACGCAAAATAGTCAACAGTTCCAGGAAAAGACAAGTCACAAGCTAGAGATTTATCACAGGTTGGTACACTGTCCCTGAAATTTATGTACTGCACATCAGAAAACCATTTGCAAAATGGAAAGTATTTATGTAATATATTTCTTTTTATAGCATTTGTCTTCTGCTTGTACCATGGCTAAATCACTATTCTCCAAAACTGACATTTCCAGTTGTTAATAATGCAAACGCTTTATTAATCTGGCAGCCATGATGACTACATGTGTTGTCTTGTGAGGAACCTGCACATTTTTATCAGCGCATTTAGTGTAATCTCTGACCTCTAAGTGTTACCGGACTGCATTTGGAAAAACAGAAAAGATAAAGAAATGTGCAAAAATATGACATAATTTAGTCTCTCTGACCCTGATCTCCTTATTACAGAAGCTAAACAGGGTTCAGCCTGTAGAAAGACCTCCAGGGAAAACTATGGTTGCTGTGAAAGTCATATTAGTGACACCAGGAGGGGGCACTCACTCCGTAGTCTTTGTGAGACCTAAAAGTCTCACTTTACTGTAAAAAGACATTCATTTGGATTAGATCCTGGCTACTGTTTGTTTGAAATCCCAAGGAGTAAAATTTGGCACTATTGGCCACATCCTTAGGAAAAATCCATTTAATCTGTAGTTGATGATGCCTCATTGCAGGAGGAGATTGCACACTGGTAAACATTTCTCAATGTAAAGATTTTGAGTCGAGTGCTAGATACAGTAAAAGCAAGAACATATTATTAATCTGCTTCATATAGTACAGTGCTAACAGATTGCATCTTGTCAAACATCTGTTCTCGCTAATAATAATAGGTACATCTGCTGAGGTGATTAAAAACAGTGTGATTGTCAGACAGAGCCACAGCATGGGAGAATCTCAACTAGGTGATAATGACCAGGTGCAGGTAGAAGAAGACAGTGTCGCCCGTCAACCCTTATCACAGCCCTGGTGCACCGTTCAGCCTTCCCATTTCATCCACTGCTCTATTGTGACTCTGGACGATATAGTTTGATTGAGCTGTCCTGCTACAATAGGGAATCAAATGAGAGCGGACAAGATAAAGAGTCAGGTCATGCACTCCATCCCTCCATCTTAAAAAAGGCATGAGGGCCTGTCACCCTTCGGTGTTGTTAGCATTCAAAGGACCGTCGTTCAGACAGACATATTAGAGGGCAGGGAGTTCTTTCCTTCAATTCACCATTTATATCACAGGGGCGTTTGAAGGAGATAACAATTACCCTAAAAAGAGCGATTTTGACTTATCTGACACTTTACGAAGTGCAACGAAATTGGGAGGAAAAAGTTAACTTTTAGTTTCGTTTTTTCTTCTTCTCATTTCTCAGTCAAACAATTATCAGGGTACCTGATCTTACTTGCATGATTATTCATGAGGTAATTATGATTATGAATTGTAAGCATTTCCCTAGCCCTGCCACGTCTGTCTGCACTTGTTAACACCTGGTTTATTCGCTCTGAACATCAAAAACAAATCACACTCCATGAGCATTATTCCCCTCTTCGTCTCGTCACAGCTAAACAAGCTCTCAAAACAATGCCAAAGAACAAAAGATGTACAGATGAGAGGTAATTAGTTTTGACTGCATAATGATGATGGCATTTTTATTATTATTATTATCATTATTATTATTATTACTATTATTATTGTATTTTTTTATTATTTATATTCCTTTTGTTTTATAAGACTAAATATCATTGTGTCTTTCAAAAACATAACAAAAAAAGATATAAAAATGGGTTCAGATATACATTAAGAATTTACAGTAAGAACTTATTTGTTAAGTTTGCAGGGCAGTTCTCAATGAAAAGTAATTCTAAGGCCTTGAACTGTTGGTGTATTTAGTGTATCCAGTGTATTTAGAAGATAATTTGCCATAAACCATTAGTTGGAACACCAACAGAGGTTTACTTTGCATACAATGCTATTTGTTGCTAAAAAGGACAATACAAAAAGTAATAATCAGCACAGTGTGCAAGGCCATTTTCATAAAAGGAAAATGAAAATATTTTTTCTGTTTAATTTTCAAACATGTATTTGTAAATTAATACAGTAAACAAAGATTTTTCTTTTAAAGCAATCCCTACTTTAAAAAAAAGGCTAAAATATGTCTTTACAAGTAAACATAAAGGAAACAGCAACTCTCACAACTCACACAAAATGATGCCTTGAATAAGAGAGAGGGTTTAATTTGCTAGCCTACCTAATATTTTCACACCTGTATCATTTTTAGTCCTCATCATAACCCCTTCCCCAGTTTAATTTGTTCTCCTCAATTTATAGAAACTTAATTGCTATGTTGTAAAATTACTCTGAAACATAATGATTGTTTCTCTTTCCT
>JAUMHP010000052.1:19859050-19869105 GCA_032361065.1 Enteromius trimaculatus | reverse complement strand
GCAATTAATCATGATTAATAGTAATTATTTATATCAATATCTATATTTCCCTTATTGAGCTTATAAATATGTTACATGTGTCTAGTTCATTTACGCTGATTGTCTTCACTTCTTAAGTTGCTCCCTGTGTCTCAGTGTTTGTCCTTCATTGTCGATGTAAAGCGTGTGTTATTCTGCTCCTTTGTGTTCAACTTGGTGAAGAATAAATATGTTTGCTTACAACGATGCCTCGCTCTGTGCTTTGCCTATACACGATCGTAACCAAATGACGGACCGAAACAGTATGAGGTGGATCTCACCGGAGGAGATTCTCCACCATCTCCTGATGGGACTGCCTCCTTTTCCCACACCTCGGGAACTCCACCAGCAATCCGAGATGAGATTACCCGGATCTCGACTCGCGATTAGGCGACGGCATTTGGTTCCCACGCCGCAAGAACGCCTCTCCGGTCCCGGACTGAACGAGCGCTTCCCCGAGCTCACGCTGACCGAGGGCAGCAGTCACTGAGGGGATTTTTGTAGACATTGAGCTCTGAGGAAAGCTCCGCACACATTGCTACCGCTGAGGGTGAGCTTGATTTGAACCATGGACTCTATTATAAGGAACTTGTAATCTGATTGACTGGGGTGGAGAGGTGGTGGTACCCAGCTCCATTGACTCTCCAATGTTTCCGTAAAGCTCCAGTATTCTTGTGTTCCCTCCCAGCCTCCCTCTCCCACCTCCTCTCACACCAGTCAATCTCCTCATTCCAGCCCCACTGAGTCATGTCAGTCCTTCAGCTCACCTTCAAACTGCGCCATGGAGGCGTGTTGTTTAACCTCGGGACAGCCAGTCTCCAGCTCCACTCCAGCGCGAAGATCTCCTGTCTCTGCCTCCAGCCGTCAAGCTTCTGACTCCATCTCGGTCCTCCAACCCATCAGCTCCGCCTTGCCTCATGGCTCCCTCTTCTCCACCGTGGCCTGTCATGCCACCAGCTCCACCGGGCTTCCTCGTTCCTCCAGCTCTGCCAGGTCAGGAGTTGACCATCCGCCTCCCTCTGGACTCCACTCCTCCGGCCCCGCCTCTGCCTCGGTCACCTGAGCCTGCAGCACCGCTGTGGCCCTCCGGATCCTCCGGATCCTCCGTGTCGCCTCAGCTCTCCATCTGCTTGGGTCCACCATTGGCTTCCTTCCATCAGCGTCATCTCAGTTGGTCGAACCCATGGAGTCATCAGCCCCTCTGTCACCATGGCTCCTCCCTCCATCCATTACGCCCCGGGGCCTTTTTCTTTGTGGGTCTCTGGATCATCCTGTGCCTCCTCATTCTCCGGACTCCTCCCTGGCTTCCTCCACCGTCCACCTTGGACTTTTGAAATCTCTTTTGTTTGTTTTTTTTGTTTGTTGTTGTTCTCCCACGCTTCCAGAGCCCCCGCCCTCCCTCCGCTGTTGTTGCTTGCGGCGCAGGTTTGCACCTTTGTCGGGAGGGGGCGATATGTTACATGTGCTCTTTGTTTTCTCCCCAGTGACCCAGTTTGTTAATTAGTGATTCTGTTCAGGTGTGTCTAGTTAATTTATGTTGATTGTCTTCACTTTTTAAGTTGCTCCCTGTGTCTCAGTGTTTGTCCGTCATTGTCGGTGTAAAGTGTGTGTTATTCTGCTCCTTTGTGTTCAACTAGGTAAAGATTAAATATGTATGCTTACAACGATGCCTCTCTGTGCTTTGCCTATGCACGATCGTAACCTATTCCTCTCTTCTTCCAAAAAACAGTAGCTCAGACTGCACGATTTTAGCCCCGATTTTGACTCGCCGACAGGTTTTGAGATATCGCAGACGAATGCCTGAAATCAGAGGAAAATCGGTGCTCATTCACATGAGTAACAATCACACAGTGTGAACCATCAAAGACGTGATCTGAGTGAATCACTGTTTCTGAGATCTGAGTGAATCTCTGAAAATTGTGCGGCCTGAACTCAGAATTAGATGAACTAGGGCTGTCCAAACTCGGTGTCCTACAAAGTACAGGTCCAACCCTAATTAAACACACCTGAAGCAGCTTATCAAGGCTTACTAGACATGTTCCACGCAGGTGTTTTGAGGCAAGTTGGAGCTAAACTCCAAAACTTCAAAACACCGACCATCCATGACTGAATTTGAACAGCCCTGAACTAGATGAATCCTCACTTTGAGAACGCAAGTTAACCCTCTGGGGTCTGAGGTGATTTTGGGGTCCCTGAGATGTTTGGACATGCTCTGATATTTGTGATTATTTCAACTACTGATAATATACTATTGTGGCCTGATCATATACACCCCGATACTTTTATCCAATAAATTTGTATCCCAGTCCCGGGGCCCTAATTATTAACACCGACTACGCCTCCAGGGGACTCTCACCCCTAGAACTTAACTTATGGTATCCCGCACAAGTTTGTTTCCACTCAGGGGCATTAATACGTAGAGACACAGATACAGCTTGAAAATTACAAAAATACTTTATTATGGGAACCAATGGTCACCCGTAATAGAACAATGTAAGAAGCATTTAAAACGGAGCTGTACATTGCTTCCAGAAGGAGGGCTTACATAAACAGAAATACACAACAATCCTAGAGCTATGGCCTAAAAAGGCGGAAGAGACTTAAATCACACTTCTATTATAATTCACACCTTACACTCACACATCACAGCAGAGCCCCATGTACACAGCAGACCACAGCACTCAGTGAGAGACCCCACCACCACGTTAAGAGGGGAAACAGCCTTCCTGACACAACAAGGCCTGTAGCTTCTAAAATGGAAAAAAAAAAACACACACACACACACACATATATACACACCACACATTAATCTAATAATTCAGAGTCACAATCCTCAAACAACTCACTCAAAATTAACACAGTTACCTACAGAAAGAGGGGCACAGATCTTTACAGGGTACACCTCCAAAAAACAGACAGGTTTGGAAACAAAAGAAAACACAATTTTGTAGAACCAAATAAACACAACGAAGGAGAACAAAAAACAAAAAGCAAAACAAATTAATTCCAAAAAACCAAAACAATTCTTGAACAAACAATACACGGACCCAAGCTTTTAAGCACCGTGTGTTAAAAAAATCCTTTCCCTCCCCAGTAAGAGGCTCGTTGATGCAGGACCAGTCACATGACCCTGACACCGCAACGGACAGAAACTAAGGTATAAACTCCTCAATAAAAGAGACAGACAATCCTTGCGTATAGCGAGACAGCGGCAATATTCACCCTTAAAATTCACACAAAAACATCATTAACACTAAACTTAATTTTGTTTATAAAAAGAGAACCCCACTTACCCAACAACAGCTGCGGGAACCTGGGAATGTCCAAATGATCAGGCTTTCAGCCTACAACAGTCACCACTTGCACGTCTGACGTTAGTTGTAATAAAACAAATTACCAATGCGCACTATCTGCAGTCGATGGACCAATAATTGCATTAAACGCTTACCTGTGAAAAGCAAACTTTCCCCCACATTCAGCAGGGCCAATCAACATGCGCAGATGACCAAACACTAAGGCAATCACCCGCGTTTGCGCTGATCTACAAATGCAACGCTCTCTGACACAAAAAATAAACTAAAAACAATGCGCAATGTTCACTCACCTGAACTGAGATCGTGTCCCACTGAAACACAGGAAGTACAACTGTGCGACTTCACAACAGGACGCGCCTCTCGGGAATGCGCACATATCTTTTATCCATTCTTAAAGGGGCATTGATTATTAACGCCAGTGCAAATACCCGCCCCCCAGCCAACCGGTCCTCTTGATTCATCATGCCACACTATTGACCAACACATAATTGTAACTGTGCTACAATAATATGTGACCAGAATGGATGTATATGTTTGCATTATTTAGAAAAAAAAATATATATATATATATTATTGCGTGTTTACTACTGTAAGTTTTGAGAAAATAAAACTAGCTAAAATAAGGCCATCCAAGCCATAGTGAATGGTCCTGAATAGGAATTTAAAGTAACCAGCTTATTAGGTTAGAATATTTACTTCAGAATGATGTGAAAATCATTTAAATTACTTATTCACAGAAAACAATATAGTGTTTTAAGTTATAAAAGACATGTTTTAAAAGACATGTGGGCGTTTACATGTTGCATGCGTCCCCAGCAAACAGGGGACGTCCCCCGGACATTGTGAACGTCCTCTTAGGTCCGCATTTGGTCTGCTTTGTAACGTTCGCTGACATGGGCACGCTTTTACATGGACATGGACAAAATATATCTCCAGATCCACGCTTCACCTCAGACTTCTCGCTCACAAATAATAATAGCATATTATTTGTTCTCTTCAGAGTCAGGTGCATGCAGATATTACTTGATTTCAGATGTAATGAAAACTTTTTTGTTTGTTTGTTTCTTCCCCCAAAGACTCACTCTTGCTATACTCACCTTTGCATTGCTTACCGCTAAACTTACCTTGTTATTTTTTCCTTGTGCTCTCTGTGTCTATCTGAGTATCCCGGATTCCCTCTGTGTCTCTCTTTCGTCTCTAGAACAGGACATATATGTGGTGTGTGGTTGTCTTTCCTGGTCTCATTGTGTCCATCGTCTCCACGTTCTCCAACCCTCCATCGACCTGCCAAAAGGATTCTATTACTGTACTGAACTATGTTTTGACTAATTATCAGACTCGCTCATACTCACCTTTGATCATGATCACCACTGCCATATACTCTGCTGCTGTAAATAAATATATCTATTTACTTTCCTTCTGTCTCCTGCTTCTTAAAGTGCTATACTGTATTTGTCTTAGTATTGTTTCATTGGTTAACTAACTCATTAAGACAGTTACTGGCATAAACATGTAACATGCATTTTTTAATGTATATGATTTCAAATTAATTATTGGAAGTGGTATGGAAAGGCCTGATTAGCAGATGTATTACAATGCTTGATTAAGGTTCAGTAGAGGAGCATGTGATTAGTTTAAAGAAATTGTACATACTTAATGATTAAATATTTAAATACAACGTGTGTAAGGAAGCGGACTGGACAACGAGGTAAGTAAAGTAAGAATGTTTATTAACAGGAAGAGTTCGTAATCCACAGAGAACAGTCTTGTTGGTTCATGCTGAACTGGTATTGATAAATGTACTCCTTATATCTATTTGTTCTTTTATTTGCTTTCACATATACAGATGTCATTCACAAACTATGCCTGAGTAGAAAAGTTGTTCTAGTTTGTGATGTCTTCATTCGTTTAAGCAGAATCATTTAACAGATGTTATGTTAACCGGCAAGCATACCAACCCCGATCAACATCAGACTGAGAGAAATGAAAAAGAGGGCGGCGCTTACTGTACAAACAACGTACTCTAGCTGCTAGAAACGACACTGAACATATCTGCCAGCTAGTAGAATTATAACATATGAAATTTAACATAAATGTTCCTACATTTAAATATATAAAAAAATGGTAATTTCACAAACTTACTTTTTAAATGTCCTGGAACATAATGACATATCTTTTTTATAATATACATGCACAACAAAAGCCGTACATTACCTGTAGTTAATGTTCCCTAAAGGTCCCCATAATGTTTATTGAACGTCCCGCGAAGGTCCGTGGTATGTTCTGCAAATGGCTCCGTTGCGTCCTCCGGACGTACCGCGAACGTCCCGTGAACATACTCACAACGTCCTCATGACGTCTAAAGAACCCTACACAAAAACATCCAGGGGACGTTCTCAGAGGCTATTCAGGGGATGTTCTGGGGACCTAGACACCTAACAGATTCGAATGATGTATAACACTTCTTTGTGTGACCAAAGTCAACAGAGTATTTTAGTGTCTTTTGCACTGATAAAAAAAGAAGCTGGTCACTGTTAAAAACAACATGCACACTAATTACTACAAAGATTTGTTGGGTTTGTATTATTAGAGCTTTCTGAGTTGAATCCACAAGCATTTTCTCAGTCGGAAAATAATTTTCATGTGCTGTGCCTGTGATGAGGCTTCAGTAGCATTTAAACCAATCAGATACACACAAAATTGTCATTAGATTAACTAACAATCATAGGCCCCTCACCCAACACACAAAATGGGTGCCAGTATGTCTGTGGGTGACTCCAGGCCCCCGGTTACCATGGTAACCAGGACACCTCTGCCAGATCAGATAAACTTCATGAAAAGAATGTAGCGAGAATCTACCTTCCTACGTAATTCTCTCTAAAACAGACACATACTGCAATAAGAAATTACTCCTTTCATTAAGTCCTATACCGTTTGTTAATGCATTTCCTATAATGCATATTCCCAGGTCATTGTATATATTCTTACAGTTCTTGTATATTGTCGTTTGTGTTGTATACTGTTTTATGCATGTTTATGATATATCACTATTTAATATCACCTCGTTTATATCATGTTAGGTATCTATTAATCTGTCATCAAATGACCTAGTTGGGTGTGTATATTTTATGTTGATACCTATGAAACATATTGGTGTTATAAGAATCTTTACTAAGTTGTATATCAACCTCCAATCCAGGACATATGCAAATTACCATGCTTTCAAACAAAGAGTCATAAACTTCCCCTCCAAAAGTGAAAGTCACTATTGGCCCTCTGATTCTTAAGAGGTGTGACTTTGAATATAGTTCAAAGGCCTCACATCAGTGACTCACCTAAAGCTTTTTATCTGGACACTGGTCTCATCACCTTCTTGTTTCTTAGTGACTAAGTCCCAGAGCTGGCGGAACCGCACTTGGTCGGCCCCAGCACACCCAGTTCACAGTCTTGTTTAGATACTGAGAAGATGAGTATGTGAGCTCCACTGCAAGCCTTAAGTTTTAGCACCAGACCCTGCTTGGAGGCTTGACTTGTTACAGAAAATATCTTTATATCAAACTGATTGACAAAATTGAGGCCAAGCAAAGTGAGGACAGAATCCAACTTTTCTGACATAAAATGCATGTTTGTGGGTATTCAAGAAATTCACTGAGACAAAAGTTACTCGCCTCCTTGTCAAAAAGCAATCATAATCTCCATTTCTTCTATTCACAATATGAACGAGGTTTAAAGCATTATAAATGTTACACAAACGTTTCTATTGTAGCATGGACACTAGTTGTACTGTACAGACATGTATGCATTGATTTTGCTATTAAAGATACTTTGTGGAACACTGGCATGAACTCATTAGAGACACAATCCCTCTGGAGCAACTTGCTGCTGCTATCCTCAGGAGATGCTTTTCTGCATAGTCTCAGACTGAGAAACAAGTTAGGGACACATCTAGCTTCCATGTGGTGAAGTATCAGACACTGAGTCAATTATACAGTACCAGAGTTTGTGAAGAATGTTTAGGGCTTTAGTATTGGAAAGTATTTGACATGGTGGTTGTAACAGCACATAGTGCCATGTATTGAGAGAAGCGGTGTTCGTTCCACTGGACAATATCTTCAGTTCTCTAAAAAACTGAAAATCCATATTAACAGAAATATGGTTGAGCTGGGATGCATCGGCATGCTCTCTTAAAGAGGACTTACTGGTGTAGTCCAGCTCTCTTGTTTTTATGCATCCAATATCTTTACGTCTCTTCTTTTTATTGCACACTCTGTTTATTAATTAAGCTTCTTAAAGGATTAACATGTTTTAACATACATTCTGTGAAGCAGAAGCCAATGGAATAAAAAAAAAAAACTTTCTACAAAACAAGATTCAGGGCTTTGCGGCAGGATATTTTTCCATCTCATTTTAAACATAATGCTTCTGAAACTGAAACTAGTGAAACCATTTGCAAATTCAATCAAGAGCAATAGCAACACTAGAAAAAATCTACATGGGTAGACGAGTTGCATTTGTTATTTTGATTGCTCCTTTGGAGAGAATGAGTGTGATGTTGATGTCAGGGGTATTCTGCCAAATGTGGCAACACAGACGCTCATGGATGAGGTGTGATGTGAAAATAGGATATTATTTATTCGTTTTGACAGGATGTTATTGAGAAAGTGGAACGAGGGGAGAATAGGCTTATGGCTACTCTATGTCTCCACAGAGTTGAACAAAGCAGCACACCGTCTGCTGTTGGTGATGTGACAAACACTTTGCATTTATATCATTATAGAGGCATGTTAGCTTCACAGATGTCAGTGCTTTTAGCATTTTTAATGTTAAGTAATTATTTCTGCCCAACAGAAATTACTTATATATATATATATATATATAGTAGTGTTATTATTATGTTATTACTTAAGAACCTTTAGATTCTGTTCTGCGGGTTCTTCATTTTAGCTTGACATTTATGCTTGTAAGACATAGTGAAAAGAAAAACAAAATACTGTGCTTTGAGAAATGTTAGCTAATATTTAGTGGTTCTGCAACCAAACCATTTTATTTTATCTCAATTTCTTCTTATAGCTGTTTTTCTTTGAGGTTTCTTTGTTTACTTCTCTGCTGATTCTCAGAAAGTTCAAGCGTTCCTGACAGACACATCTGTTTAACTTTTATTTGCTGAGTGCTAAGCCACCTGGCTTTTGCTCTCTGTGGCAGGGATCTATGTCGGACCTCTGAACCTATAAAACTATGAAGAAGAAGTACAACAGTATGACTCCAAAGAGATTATCCTCATCCTCATTATTATTAACAGCCTATACTAATGAATCTTAATCCTATATTTAGAGTCAATTATTGCTGATTATATTGGTTAAGAATAAACATTGACATCTCTGACCTTTACAGAGGCAAAATATGTTCCACCCCTTAAATGAACAGTTTATTGGTAGCGGTTGTCTCAGAAAATGTCTCCTGCTTGTATTACTCAAACATTAATTTCTTGAGGCAACCATTCTGCTCACACAGAATATTTAACAAATCCCACTGGAACAGGGATTTCAGATGAGCATATCATGTTGCCTCTAAACATGCATAAAATAACGATATCCTCAGAAGCCTCTAAGGATGCCGTTGCCTTAATGTGAGCTTCAGTAGCATTACATCAAATAACTATATAGTTTGTGGTATTTGATGGCTGTTGACTTGAATTTACATTTTGATCACAGCTTAATTTATTTTCTCTAGAGTAATTTAGCCATTCATTTATTTTTAATCTAACAACTTTTAGGATTTTTTTTTTTCTGATTTTCATAGAATTCTGCAGTCAAATATTTTTAGTATATTGACCGCTATATTTCATGTTTGTTTAATTAATTTGTTGGCACTAAAAACATGGTTTTGGGGTCTGTAAGATATACATAAATAAATGTATATGTGCGCATGTATATGTAATCATGACCCTCAACATTTCAGCTGCCTCTCGACCATGCTCTTTCTGTTTTATTTAAATACTGCCTTAAGGAAAGGAAACTAATGGCAACTCTTGCCAGTACATCCAGGGCTGTTAGCAATTCCCCTTGAGCAGGTGTGTTATTTTGCTGTTTCTAATTATAACCTTTAATCAGAGCTTGCCTTTGATTGGTTTTAACTGTGATAACTAGATGAGAAGAGGGGAAAAAGGGCAGGCAATCAGAATATTCTCAATTGGAAGAAATTTTGTTATCTCAACAGGGGCAGGAAAAGTTGAAAACATTTTTCATCCCTTTATAAAGTTTCAGATGAAACAAATTTGAATCATGTTATGTGATTGTCCTTACAAGGTGAATAGGGAAATAAAAGAAGAGTGGCCAACTTTACTCTTTCCACACACACACAAAATGCTTTGTTCTGTTTAGCAAATGTGGGCAGGAATATTTGGAAGATAGTGCTGTTTGATGGGTGCCCAGATGACGTCCCGCAGTGTTGAAAGCCTGTTATGTTTCTTTGTAGTGGTCCGATGTTACTGTTTCTTTCACTGTTGTGTATTATTATTCTTAGTGATCAAGGGGCGATTTTAGTGATTATATTAAAAGATACCTGCCTGGTTAGATATTTACATTTGCCTGAAGAGGACAACGATTGTATTCATTTAAATTAAAGAAAGGCATTAGTTGCATTATAGCTGTAACGGTTAGGATCTGGGCTGCAGAGAATGTCGTCGCGATCCCGCTTCTTCAGCGGACAGAATCCAGGCAGGCA
>JAUMHP010000052.1:19848859-19858950 GCA_032361065.1 Enteromius trimaculatus | reverse complement strand
TATTTTTCTCTTCCCTGAACCTAGGGGGGCTCCGTAGAAAAAGTCGCTTGTTTTGGGCTTGTTTTCACAGGCCTGGTCGCTTATTTATCTCGCGAGATCTGGCAACACTGTTCAGGACACAAATACGTTTCTACATTACTTAATTTTCTCTCCCTCTATCACTGTCTTTATATCATCAATGCATACACTTCAAATCAAGCTGTCTTGATAGATTGGGACACATACTTACTGCTGTGATTGACTGATATTGTCAATGCCTTATTGGAATGATAAATATGTATTGCTGCTTCTGTCCTTTTCTTTTATCAGAATTGTTGACGGAAAATCGAGACCTCGTTATTTAAATTTCTACAAATGAGAAAATATGACCATCACTCTCTGACTTTGAATTATGAAATATGCATGAAATCTTTCAGCAGCATGGGAAACATTTGTGTTTTTATAAATGTATTTTCATCTACGAAATACCCAACAAGATTCAAGTGGTTATTTCACAAATGGGTTTTGAAAAGAGAATCATCTGAAAATATAATTGACTGACCTTTGTATAATGATGATCTTTTCCATTTGCAGCTTTTAAGTGTTTGTCTCAGTGGCCACTACATGTATATATACGAGTTTAATTTCAAAATGTAATTCAATTATGACAGGAAATGAGATGGGGAAGCACTCAGATAAATATAATGTTTGCTACAGGGAACAGTGTAAGTTCATTTCACATTTTTAAGAGCCCTTCAAAACCAGCCAGGCCCTCATCTTCATATAATAAAATACTGCCTGTATGTTGCCTACAAAATACTTCATTAAAATGCATGCTAGTTTTGAATGGTCAGGAAGAAGAAACAGTCAGATTAGCTAAGCAGCCAAGGTTTTGACCTCTTGGTTCACTCAGCCATATGGACTGCTATTTATTTATTCAGAGTATATGTAAACTTGCAAGAAAACCAAAGGATGCTCAACAAGTCATAAAACTCATGAAACATTTGTGGATCATTCAGATAGCAACAACAATGTACAATTAATTATATGCTGTGAATAGTTGCATATTGTATACTGGTGTGGTATCTGCAGTGACTATTTTATTTTAAATGAATTCAGAAAAAAAAAAAAAATAATAATAAAAAGCGCCCAAGGGCTTACTTTCAGAGGGGATCAGAGTTGTGTGAAAATTGCAAAAAGTTGTAAACGTCTTTTTTTTTTTTGAATCTGTCATTTTCTGACTTGGATTGAAATACAAGGAAGAGGTTGAAGATTATGTTGCATTTCGGGTTAAGACATGACCCTCAAAAATGCTAATCCTAATGTTCCTCCCCCATGTGCATGACCTGTTTTAATGAACTTCCTCAGGGCAGCTGGGAAAGCTGAGGTTAGCTTGAGAGGGCAGATATCACAGCAGGTACAAATAATCCTGCATGTATAGAGTACACACACTGGCTTGAGTGTGTATGGCATCGAGATCTGATAAAGAAGATATCCATTTGAACTCTGAACTAAAATACGAAATGACTCTCTGCTGTCAGCTTGAAATCTAAAGAGTCTTTTCCTTCCATTCACTCAGCAGAAACTCCTTTCCATCGATTTTTTTTTTTTTTTTTTTCCCAAACGGTGGATCCATGTCCGTTTGGCTGCATTAATATTGAAGTGTTCTTATTTATTAATGCTGTGTTATATAGATGCTTCCATCTCTGCTAGTAGAGCAATTCAACTAATGGGGACTACTAACAGTCCATCTCTCTCGCAAAGACTCAGGATGTGTGTGTGTGTGCCAGAGATCACTTTGGAAGGCACTAATAAATCTTACAGTACAAGCATGAGCCTTTGTTAAGACATTATACAATACTGCTGATTATCCCAGCTAACATGGAACATTCTCAACTTAATAGGAACAGTAACTGTTTTAGGGGGTTGGATGATGATTTGCAAATTTGAAAGAGTTTTATTTATTTATTTATTTTTTTTCATTAGGGCCTCCCTTCCATATTCTGCAGCTGGAATGTTGGAGTATTCAGATTCTGTCTTCATACTCCTAAATCAGGGTCTCGGCGGCAAACTGTGTGAGTCAAAGAGGAAAATCTCTCATCAGTGGGGATTAAGGCAGAGGAGTTTAGACATTTTCCATAAGGTAGCATTATAATCGGACTCAGGGCCTCATAATACCCCAGATCTGAGTGGATTTGTGAAGAGGAAATGTTATTAAAGTCGCCACATGAGAAAAACAAATTAGAGCCAGCGGTGTGTTCTGCAGAGCGGACATAGCGAGAGGGAAAGGGGTAGTGCTTAATCATGATGCACTTCTGTTATTTGTTACAGTTTGCCGACAATGATTTTCTGCCTTCGCTCTGTAGGGGGGGTTAGCGGGGGGCCAATATGCACTTCTAAACTTTCTGAAAGAGAGGAAAATGTGATAAGCAGCTCTTAATGCACAGCAGTTTTGAATGGAAAACTTTTAATGCTGACTATGATATCAGCTTAATGTTCTCAGTGGGAAAAGCACCTTTGGCTCGCAGAGAACATCTGTTTGACCTACAAACTTTAAGCAAACTATTTTCTGATGATTTGTATACACATCCATTCCAAGCTATTTTTTTCACCAATCTGTCCATGACATGTGCTTTCATATCCATCTATTTAATACAGTGTCTATCCATATCCATCCATCTATCCATTCATCCATCCATATTCTGTAGTGTTTATCAATGAATCCATTCATATATTTCATGCAGTGCTAATTTACAACATCCATACATTTATTCATCCATCCATATTATGAATTGTTTATTCACATCTATCCACCATAAATCCATCCATACATACCATGCAGTATTTATTAATTTATCCATCCATCCATCCAGTTGTTTTACACAGTGTTTGTACACATACATTCATTCATCCATCCATTCATCTAAGCAATGCTTCTTCACATCCATCCATCTCAGTGTATCTCTCATTGCATCCATCTTTTTTGTTCAAATCTATCCATCTTGTGCAGTGCTTGTTAGCATTCATTCATTCATACATCCATCTCACCTGTACATCCACTCATCTATCTTTCCATGTCATCCATCTCATGCAGTTTTTGTTCACATCTATCCATTAATCAACCAATCATCCATCCATTTCATAGAGTTTATTCAGACCCATCCATCCTTGCAACCATTCATTCATCCATCCATATCTTGCTGGTTTATCCATACCTGGTCTCATGGCATAAACATACCTGGGTGCACTTTTTAGCGAAACATATCAGTGGACATTTCTCCTTGAAGTTGAGGTGAAAGGGTGTTGCACAAAAAGTGCGCTCATGTACATATTTTTATGAGACCAGGTTTAATCTCATATATACATCAATCCATTCATCTGTTTTAAGGCAGTGCTTGTTTACATCTATTATGTATTCATCTATTGATTCATTCATTCATCTCTTACACAGTGCTTGCTCACCTCGATCTACCCATGCATCCATTTGTTCATTCATCCATCCATCTTAATGGATTTCTCAATGCATCCATCTCTTTTGTTCAAATCTATCCATCTTGGGCAGTGCTTGTTAGTATCCATCCATCTCATCAGTCCGTCTGTCCATATGTCTTTCCATATGTTCATCCATCTCATACGATTTTTGTTCACATCTATCCATCTCAAGCAATGCTGATTCACATCATCCATCCGTCAACCAACCGTCCATCCCTGCATCCATCCATTCCTCTCTATTGTGCAGTTATTGTTTACAAATTTCAGCTTGGTTTAATTTCTCTTAGACAGATTCATTTATGCAATATGTTTGTTATTGTCCCTTGGCGGGGAGCAAAGCCCGATGTGTTGAAGCTTCTTCCTCACTCCCCCTGCCTGACGTTTGGCATTTACATCGCTTGAGAGAAAGAGAGAGGTTAATTACGCTCAACCCTGCAATGCCATTAATTATAGAGCAAACAGTAAATAAGCTGATGATATTTCTCACAGTGATAGGAGAGGTAGCAGAGGGATAGAGATGGCATTAACCACAAAAGTGAAGGGGAAAAATGTACGTTCATACTGAGTGAGAAATCATGTATACATTCCCTTTCATGTAATTTAGAGATAGAACAATGAGACATAAAACGAACACACTTGATGAATCAAAATAGATTCTGTCTTGCCGGTTAAAACTAAATTAAAAATCCATTTTAATGGAAAAACAAACAAGAAATTGAGACATTTGTTTATGTGAGCGGGTAGCAGAGGCTGACAGACCATATTCAAAATCATTAGTTTAGCAATTAGCTTTCTGCATTCCTCCGGGCCTTCTGCTGCTCAGCTTACATACAGCCCAGCCAAGTCATGGGCGCTGACGTATGACGACAAGAAAATGAGATAATTGTTCGTTTTATTCCCAAAACATGATGACTCCATGAACAAATCAACCTATTGGCTTCATTTGGCTTTTATATTTTCTTACAGAGGTGGAAAAAATAGCTTGGGAACCTTTTTTTTTGAGAGGACAGTGTTAATGACCTCTGGGGCTGTTTGTAAATGATGTTAAATCACCAGTGTGCTGGGGGACTGTCGTATTAATTGTGATAGAGGACACTGGTTATCAAAATCTTTAAGAGTGATTTCAAGGTCCTTTTGAATACTCAGGGCTAACATGCTTGTCCACAATCTATTTTGTTTCTTGTTGTCTTCAGAAAACAAACACATCTCGATTTCTACATTTTTAAGAGCCACGAAACACTAAGACAATTACCCCCACCCCCCAATGTTAAAACATGTCTTACATAAAACAAAGTCTGTATATGATAAAATATATATAATTAATCACACTGTTTTTTATTGGATTTGATTAAAATCACTGAAGCTTTCATTATGTGCACTTTGTTGTTTATAATGAGAAAACTTGAGTTTACAATAATGTTTAAATTGCTGTTTTATCAATCCGTCCCTTTTTATCAGTACTGTGATGGCTACAATTGCCACCCCATCCCTTATTTGCCACCCTTCACCAGGCTCCTGACAGAAGTGGGTTAGTGAGAGAGGAGGGGCGCCGGAACAAGGAGGTCTGGCGGCACGTGATGGGGTGATATGAATAAAAAAGCTGTTCCACCGTTGTTAAAGGCAGACAGTGCCTCTCCTCGAGAGACCAGTCTTTTCCCCTGGGCATGCACGCTGGTGTCCTCATTGATCCAGAAAGGTTATGTTGAGGGATCACCATGCTACCAAATTCTGTCGGGCCAGAATGCTGGGCCGTTGAATTCCCTTGGAAGTGCCATGAGGGCCAAGTAGGATGAAGCCGCTAAAAAAGCCACCACCTCTTGAGCCCCGGATCTGAGAGGGGAGCGCGTGCGGCTGCCCGACCCCGCCACTTACCTGGACCCTTCCCCCTCGAACACTGCCAGACCTTCACTACCCCTGCTGCATGACGAGGTGTAGGACCTCATAGCCGAACAGACAAAGACTCATAAGAACAACATTCAAAAATCTTGAGTTCTCCTCCTAAACAGCTCAAGAGTCGTAAAACTGGATCCTCGGATCCCTGAGTGTCTGGACCCATCCCGTGGTATCTCCCTCAAGGAACGTTAAACTGCCAGAGAATCAGAACAGAACAGGAAACGTGTCGTCAAGAGACGCTCAAGCCACAGATGTAACACACACCCAGTATAAATTCATAATGAGATAAACAAGCAATCAAGAAGGAAGGGCAATGGCGAACCAGCGGAGCAACTTAACCCAGCGCGACCCTCAACCTAGCCTTTTTGACCGTCTGACCGTGCCACAGCACATCACATCTGTGTGCTCCTCCTTCTCTCAGATCTCACCGAAACAGCTCATCTAGAACTGCTAAAAAATAACCCACTTGCGGACGAACATCTAAGAACTTCTTGCAAATACCTCAAAGATGTCAGGAAGCCAACCAGAGTGCTGAGACTTCATAAGCTTCACCTCAGAGCGGTAACACAAAATTATTTCCTTTGTCACTGATGGTGCACCGAAAATTAAGATGAGTTAAAACCTCCGCTTTTCTCTTAGGTTGTGGTTCTAGAAACTTGTAGCAAGTACTTTGGATTTTTAGTGACACAATTGCTTTTCATCCTCAGAACCGTGTGTGACTGTGAATGTGTGTTTAAACGATCCTTGATAAGTCATGTATAGTAGAAAAGTTTAATAAAGTGTGTTTCATTATTAAGGATCGTTGTCTTGTGTGTTGTGTTTTGTAAAGTCAAAATCTCGTTATTAATTTACATATATCAACCAAATGCTGATTAAAGTAAATTAAATGTAATAAAATATTCCCCGTTTAATTCTTAGAGAGGACACCAGTTCCCTTATTTATTTTGGACAATTTTCCCCTGGACACCTTATTATTTTGTTCAATAAAAGCCTCTCAGAGGCCTGTAACACATGACTCATAAATAGCACATGCTCATAGACTTGACATTTATCCTGCTTGAATGTGTTCTAAGAAACACACATAAGTAGCCTACTAAATTTTCATTTATAAATTTCATTTTTTCTTTCATTCTCCACCAACTGCAGCCATCAAATATAATACATCAGCAAGGCAAAGCTGACGGTTATTTGCGAAAATGTTCTTTAAAGAGATGGCTTAAAAATTTAAGGCACTTAAAGAGGAATGGATGGATGCAGGGATGGATGATTGGTTGACGGATGGATGGATGTATGATGTAAATCAACACTGCTTGATATGGATAGATGTGATCAAAAATTTTATGAGATGGATGAACATACAATGCAATGTAAAACAAGACATATGTACAGATGGACTGAAAAGCATAAAGCACCACCTTGGTGGTCAAAAGCTGCAAGTGCACTTTGCAGATGCTTTGGAGCCGGCACCTATGATGGTGAAAAGCTCATTCTGGTTGGCCACCTAATGTACAGTGTAGTTTTGTTTTGTTTTTTTGATAAGTCAACAGTACATTTAGTTACCTTTCATGAGAGAAGTCATAACTCTGCTGATAAACAGAGCAGTAGATCACTGGCGACCTACGCAATATCGTCATTTTTGTTTCCAATTTTGAATGGGATATTGCATAGCTCATCAGTAATCTACTGTGTATCAACTTCCTCTCATTTAAAAACATTTGATTTACCGCTAATCAAAAAAGCGGCTTTACTGACAAATTGTGCATGAATAAATTGACATCCAAATTGACGTTAAATCGTCCAGCCCTAATATATCGCTATTTACACTGAGTACAAATAGCATCTGCTTTTTAAAATAGTTCAGTATGTTGATTACCACATTGCATGTCCAAAACATAGTGATAGCATGGTATGTTTTTTACTGCGCTTCAGATGTAATTAGCTTTGATTAGTCTGTGAGAAGCATTTGTCTGTTAAGTGATTGTGTTAACATTAAAGGTACTTGCCCCTATATGTGTTCTTTCCACTTCTAATGAACATAGGTCAGATTCATTTGAATTAGTCGAGGGTATAGTAGGGATTACGTATTCTGCAGCGGCTGTGCTGATACCTCCCTCTCTGCAGCAGTTACTAATAGCCATGTGCCCTCTGTGAGATGTGTAATGGCTGTGTGTTAACTGGAAAGTTGCATTGGCGGCGTGGGTCGGCGTGGCTGAAGGGGGGATCACTTTTGCTTTGAGATCTCCTCACTGCCCTGCCATATGGCACAGGGTATAATGGAGTGCCAAAATCATGAGTCAGATGGCCCAGGCAGCACAGCGTCCACGCACTTAGCCATTGTTCAAGCTCTTACTTGCATTTGTTTTGTTACGTTTGCTTTTTTTATTGTGCTGAATCAGTATAACAGTGTTTGCTGCTTTAAAGTTGAATAAAATGCAGATTCATTACAGGACCGAAAAAGGCTTTCTTTCTTTCCATACGCTCCCTATATTGCCCAATGCCCAAAAATAATGTGGTTTTAATGGTAAAAAACTGTGAAAATGCTACGGTAAAAACCTGTTAAATGATTAATGGTAAATTTCCCTGTTAAATTTACAGGGAAACACTGTAAACTGACATTACCAGAATTCCCTGAATTGCATTTTAAATTTAGTTTGCATTTGATGTTTTTTTTTTAAACAACTATTAAGTAACATTAACATTAAAGCTCCTCATGCACCTCCGGGTGCTTTTTAGCTTTTTTGCATCAGTCATGTTTATTAGGGTTTTATGTTACATGTAATGTTATTAAATGAATTTTTATTGCACATTTCAGTTTTAGAATTCCTACCATGATGGTGTTTAGTGTTTGTCCGAATGCCACTGAGCATATATATGTTACTACTTAAAAGCTCCTTGTGATGGGCCTTGGTTCTTCATGTGATTTGCTCAGGCCCACCTGCATTTTGCAGTTCACTTCAACGTTACATATGGGATCTCGCAAGAGTGACCAATCGCCTTGAATATTGGCGTGCAATAATCACAGCCAGGTGCACCTTATCATAGCGTGAATGTAAGAGGGTACGGCTGGATTGCACATGCAGCTTTTTGAGCCTCGTCTAATGTATCGAGTCTGCTGGAGGAGAACACTTTCATTTTCAAGAGTTCCTGTCCGAGTTCATTCTCTCGTCGTTGCAGCATATTCAACTGCGCAACCGGGCGTCAAAAAATACCAATTTCATCATGGTTTCATAGCCATTCTCCGGAATGTCTATGCGACCGTGCGTTTCTGAGTGCAGCAGTTTCCTCACCTCTTCAGACGGACACGAGCATGTCTCTCATGCTTGGGGGATCGCACGGTGACTGTGCAGAACGTTTTGCGGGGCAAAAGTGCTTCGCGAGCGTCTGCCAGCACCTGTAGTTCTGTCACGGTGTTCTCTAAGGCGTGCGCTCCCCCGAATACCGGGCCCAGCGTACCTCTGGAGACACCCGAGGATGCTGAGATGTCTTCCGTTGCATCCGAGGGAGAGTCGAACGACGAGGCATTCGTTGGTGCGAGGGTGAAGGTCGTCCATGGCCGCTGCACTCTCGGCTAAGCTCCTCCGAGCTGCCGAGGCGATCGGGTTGGAGGTGCCACGTGCACCTTTGGCCAATACGTCTCGGCTGGATGATTGGTTCTTGAGTTCTCGGATCGTGGCCCCGTCGCGGTCCTCCTCGGTTCCTTTCTTCCCGGAGGTGCATGAGGAGCTGACCAGGTCCTCTCCCCTCTCCACCCTCGACGGAGGTGCAGCCAGGGGGTTCCCCACCAGGCTGCCCCACCGCGGGCACGGCTGTCACCGTACCCTTCATACCCCTGGCCACTCGGTTGGAGGTCTGGTTACAGCTCCCCAGCCCTTCGAGGTGCTTGATACAGACGGTATACTTCGGCTATGCGATTCAGTTTGCCAGGTGCCCGCTCAGGTACAGAGGCATTCTCTATACCCGTGTTCACTCAGACACGGATGCCGCTGTCCTCCGTGCGGAGGTTGCTGTCCTACTGGCGAAGGACGCAATCGAGCCTGTCCCTCCTGCAGAGATGAGGTCTGGGTTTTACAGTCCTTACTTCATCGTGCCCGAAAAGAGTGGTGGGTTGAGACATATCAGTACAAGGTTCTGCCATTTGGCCTGTCCCTGTCTCCCAAGTTTTCACCAAACTCGCGGAGGGGTCTCTGTCTGCCTTATGGCAGATGGGCATCCGTGTCCTCATCTACCTCGACGACTGGCTGATAATAGCCCACTTGCGAGAGTTGCTGTGTCAGCACAGGGACATAGAAAAGAAAAACTCTGTCTAGTGCAGAGGATCTCTTATCTCGGTATGGAGCTGGACTCGGTCGAAATGACTGCCCGCCTCACGGGGGAGCGTGCGCAGGCCATGCTGACAAATCTGAGGTCATTCAGACACAAGACAGCGGTCCCTCTCAAATAATTTCAGAGGCTCTTGGCGCAGTTATGCCACTGGGGCTCCTCCATATGAGACCGCTTCAGCCTTGGTTACATGACCGAGTCCGAGATGGGCATGGCACCGCGGTACTCTCCGTTTCCCCTGGAATGCCGCCGCCTATTCAGCCCTTGGACAGACCTTGCCTTCCTGCGGGCTGGAGTACCCATGGGACAAGTGTCCAGGCATAATGGATCCCTCCTCCACAGGTTGGGGTGCTGTGTGCAACGGGCAAGCAGCCTCGGGCACCTGGACAGGTGCTCGCCTGCTTTGG
>JAUMHP010000052.1:19792747-19807836 GCA_032361065.1 Enteromius trimaculatus | reverse complement strand
GCTACCAACACGCTACTGAGAAATGTAGTTAAACTAGTAGCGTCACTACTTGTAGCGACGCTACTGCCCATCACTGGCATTTGCTTTGTTTTTATTTTCTAACTATATATAAAGGGGTCACAGTTTGATGACCATGGGACATTGTGGGACAAACCAGTTTAGAATTTAGATCGTTTGGTTCTTTCCGCCATCGTCACTCTATTCAACCTGATCACATGGCAGTTCCTACATTTTTGTGGCTAATTCATATGAATTCGTATGACCTCACTTTTGAATTCATACAAATTCATACGATTTGTTCTAAATTGTACATATTTTACGAGTTGCCAATTCGTATGAATTTAGACAAATGACCTACAACTAACCCTGCCCCTAATCTGTATCGGGGCTTTAGGCAAATCGTACAAAATCGAATGAGTGTACGAATTAGCACAAATTTGTCCCCTCGTACGAATTGGTCGTAAGACTGTGTTGCTCTATTAAGCGCCAGCTCTGTGTACAGCAGAACCTATGTGTGGAACAGACAGACATTTTGTGCGTGAGATTGCCAATAACAAGTGCAGGCAAATGTCTTTAATATTATCGCAAATTAGAAAAGGTTCAAATATGCTAGGTAATGATTATTTAGCAATAAATAGGAAATTATTATTTTTTTCCACTACCGACAGCATTCAGCGTCAGAGCTCAGTGGCGGTTCTACATTGAATTACTCCCTGGATGTGACTCCCTCTCAGCGCACCAAATTAACATTTATACTCAATAAATTGCATTCTGTTTTAAAATGCACTTTAATACTGAGGTGCAGATAATTGTCACTTGTAGCAGTATAAATATCAGAAATTGTTATGTGCACTTGGTGTAAATGGCCGCTACCAAAAAATAGTAATCCCAAAATGTAATATCCATATGGAACTGTCAGATATGCAAATTATGTAGGAATAATTTATTGATGTTTGACGCTGTGAAGGCAAGTAGCGTATGTTTCTTTCTTTTCTTTTTTTTGAAAGATCGGCTTAAATGTGTGACATGAAGAAATAATGTCAAAAACGGATTTATAGTATTCTAAATATTTGTAGTATTTTGTACTTTGTTATAGACTATTTAGATACTCCAGCATCAAGCAATAAGCTATTCATAAGCAGTTGCAAGTTGGATGAAAACCCGGCTATTGTCACTGTTATGATACATAATAGCTTAGAGGCGCAGATGATTTTTTTCCCCAAGTGCGTGTGCTGCCCTCACCATGTCACGAAAAAATGCTGCCCCGTTCGCCCATGCTTAAAACCTGTCAGAGCTTATCGATACTTTGGTCTTTTATAATTTAGCACCGGTGCCGATTAAATACAAAGTTTCGGTGCCCATCCCTAGTAATGCGATCTTTGAATTCCAGCTGGTCATCAATGATTATGCAAAACTAATCTCTGTGGGATTATTGGTGATAATCCTAGCTGTATGGTGAAATTGTGCTGTTGTGTCAGGATGGCAGGGAAAATGAGTAGCCTAGTTTTTGCTAGGTTGAGCTGCAGATGATGTTTACTCATCCTTGCCAAAATGTCTGCCAGGCAGCCTAAGATCTATGCAGCTCGTTTGATCACCTGGTTGAAATGTGAACTAAAGCTGTGTGTCATCAACATACTGTAACAATTGAGAAACCATGTGTCTGTATAATGGGTTTCAGCAATGTAATGTATAAGGAGAAGAAGAGGGGTCCAATAAGTGATCCCTTAGGTACCCCCATGACCAAATGATGGGTATGGATACTTCCCCTTCCCTGGTAACCTTTAAAGACCTACAATATACTGTATGTGAGGCATTCAAACCAGAATTGGTCAAGCGATGCCCAATGATGTAAGCATTGATAGAAAGATTTGATTGTTAACAGTGTTAAAGGCGACAGATCTGTATAAAGAACCCATAAAAAAAAGATAGGAAAGTATCAAGTGTCAGCTCTGGCTCATAATTTAATTTCTAACCATGTTCATGGACAGAACAGGTCTGATATGAATCGCCATGTTTTCTTGTTTAAATTGTAATTGTAATATAGACATTTCACAGTCAAAATAATAAGTATGATAATATTATAAATGTACTTCCATACAGTCGCAGTGCGTAAATAATGCAACCACGTAGGCATTGCATATGCTATGTTTTGGAAAATAATGTTCTATTTTTGCTTTTAAAGGGTCAGTTACTTTACAATGTAGAACCGAAAAGTTACAGTAAGATATTTAAACAGGTCCTTCAGTGATCCATTAAAAGAGAAAGGCTTTGATGCCCTTGAAATATGCATTGACGTTCTTTGTCAATATAAAAATTGAGCACCTTTACAGTGTGTAATCAAAATGGTGCCTCTGGTAGCATATATTTTTATTCTATTGAATTTGCTTTTTATGTTCGCTTGTTTGCCTTTTTAAAATGTTTTTAATTTGAAGAAAATGTAATATATGCATGTTGTATATTCACCCCTGTAGAAGGGGCAACAACAGAATTAGGTATTAGATGTGTGGGTGACCATGGTATTTTGAAGAAACGGACAATTCTTTTCTTCATATCAGGGCACGCTTGACAAATGTGAGGGTGTGTAGCTGTGACTTTAAGCGAGTTTGATAAGTTTGCTTTGCACTTGGAGACATGCTGACAAAACCCTTTTTAACAGCAGCGTACTGTAAGTGACACCATTGAGATGAGAGAACTGAAGAAGGAGAAAGGCACTGATAGAATAGGAGTGAGTGAGAACGCAAGATAGAAAGTGAGAGGGGGAAATAAATGTGAACATGTTTTAGGAAAGTTTCTCTTCTGTTTCATCTTTTGCATTTTTGCTGATATCAGCATGGATTAGAACATGTTTGTTCACTGCATGCCATTCTGTTCTCTCTCTATACTTTGTGCAATCCTCTCTGCCTTTACTTGCTGAAGAGAGAGCAGCTGTGGAAGCTGCCAAGGTCGCAGGGACATCTGAGAGTAATGACATTCCCCTGAAATGTTACCTCAATGCTAAAACTCACACTCAGCAGGAACAGATGAGGGCTCAGGAAGACAATGGCCTACAAAACCCGTCTGCGTGCCTGTAGTTGTGTGCGTGGGTGTTTCTTCAACTTTCACATCCCAGGGGTTGAGTTTGATTAAAACTAATAAATAACATAACTTTTTTTATGCATTATTATTTATGTATTTTTAGTTTTGATTTGGTTTCATCAAGATCACATAAAAACTTTAAAAGTACATTTCACATTATACAATATATGCAAATAACACAATAATTGAAATGTTTATGAATATCAGAAAAGGTGTGCCACCTAACTCAGCACTGAGTTAAAATTAATAAATAAAAAAAAAAAAATAGAATAAACATAATAAAGACAATTTTCAAGAACATGTTCATCCTCTGGCAATTGGTAGAAAGAACAGTTAAAAAAATTCAGACTAAACGAACACTGAGGAAAAATAAAAGAGGAAAGAGGAAATCCCTGAGGAGGATCAAGGCAGCAGAGATAATACCACGATAACGTTCCGTGGGTTAACAATGTGCCGCCTGCTGAAGCCGCTGTCTGCGTAATGGTTCTCTGGGGGTTTGCAGGGGCCGACGTCTCCTCTGTGCAGCTAAGCTGTGTGTGGTGCCCCTCTTCTTCCAGCCTCAGAAACATTCTTCTCCAATAATGATGCCACCATTCCTCAAAGTGGTCGAGTGTGCTCCTACAGTACCTCAGACGTACACGGATACTCGGGCAATGCTGCTCTGAGTATTTCCTCAGCTGCTTTGTATGCTGCCCTAAATGACAAGATAAACTGTCATGACCAGCCTCCTCAAAATCATGCCCGCTGTCCTCTCCCTAAAATAGCTTCCGCTGAAGATCAGTGCTGACGTTTTCTTTGGCAAAAGGTCCCCACACTTGAGGATCCTCCTTGCCTTTAATGCCACAAGTTTCTGTTTGCTTAATGTCAGCTCTCCTTCTGTGCATTCAGCAGCGACTCTGTTCCTTTTCAGAAAAGGTTAAGCGAGAGCAAGAGTTACAGGATGGGGAGGGGAGTGCATGTACACATATAGTATGTATTATACAAAGCATTACAGCATCTAGTTTAAAATTGGTTTGTGATAAAATAAGTAAATATTGAATTTACCTCAATACTATATATTATGTATTTATTTACTTTGTGATGACAATATCGAAATGTACATTACATATCTGAAAGAGCATTGTTTGGTTTGTTTGCATGCTTTCTCTGTATTCAGCTGAAGTCTACTTTGAGACAAAGGTTAAGGAGAAAATGGCCTGCTGGCCAGTATGTTGCCTTCTCTCTTCCTTGGGTTCCCTGTGGGTCTGTTTCTCTGACAGGGCAGCTGACGAGGACACTTTGCCAGTTGATCACCTCAAATGTGAATCAATTAATTTGATATTTAAGAATGGGATAACTACAGGGACATGATGTCCTTCAAGCATCAGTAATCTGGTAATGATTAGACCTTAATTAATGTATGCCTTGTGTCTCAGATATCGTTTCTAGCTATAGTTACACACAAAACAAAACACAGCAAGACACATCCAGTGCCTTGGCAAAAGTTTTCAGATTCTAATGAACTAACAAACCCATATGACAAACTACAAATCACACATAGAACATGCATTTTGTTTTGTAGTTGAAAGAAATATCACCCCTTGTGAAATCTTTGAAACAGACCAGCTTTGAAATACTGTGTTGGAACAATACCGATGACTCATTATATGACATATAGCTTAGTTAACTGCTTTGAAAGTGCTTGCCAAATTATTAAACGTATTAATTAAAATATTCTGAAAAACAGTGGAATGAGCTGTTTGACTGGTTTTTATTTTGAAGTCAAAGTGTTCTCTGTGGGTGGGGGGGCTGTTTATGAGCTGGAAGCAGGAAGGAACTAGTTGCTTGGGAACAGCTTAAACCACCTCATAACCAGCATATAGCTCAAACCAGCTGTAATGCTTAAAAACAACAACAGCAAAAGACTAACCAGGGGCCTGTTCCATAAACCTAGATTAGAGTATAAGCCAGGCTTATTTCAGTTAGTCTGATTTATTGCCAGTTAATTTGTATTAAAATAAGTCAGACTAACTGAAATAAACCTGTCTTATTTGGTAAACTTGTTTAATGGAACAGGCCCCTGCATGTGCTTTTTATTTATTTACATATTTTCAGGATCAATTAAGCCATTGTAGCATATTTACCTTTTTTATTACAGAGTTTTGGGATCATTGTCCTGTTGAACGATGGTATTTATTTGTCATTTTAGAAGACAGCAATTGTCTATTTTGCAGTATTTTCAGTTTAACAAGATGCCCAGTCCCTGTTGGTGAAACACAGCCTACAGCACTAATGCGACTTTGGATTTGGGATAAAAAAAAACTCTAGTTTGGTATCATGTGACCATAAAAACCTTTTTCCCTTATGACAACTGGTCACTATTAGGCATTTTGGATAATCTCTGGATGGGCTTGTTTTTGAGAAATGGCATCTCTGTAGCATTTCTCTCAAGTTTTCTTCTAGTTTGCACAGAGGGTTGTTTTAATGACGACCTTTGCTAGGCTGCCTCTAGGAGGTTTGATGTATCTGCCACTTCCTGAGAACTGAATCAACGATTCCTACTGGGACATCCAAACACTTGGATATTGTTTTGTACTCTCTTCCTAGTCATTTGTTTTACTTTGTCGTTGTACAGTTCTTTGTAATGCTCTCAGGTCTTCATTTTCACAGCTATATTTCAGATTCGCAACCTGAATAATGATCATGTAGCTGTGGGGTTTTAGTAGTTATTTTAATGATTCAGGCTATTGTTTCTTTGTTAGGGCAATTGTTTTTCAGAGATTTGGCAGCATGCAGATCGAAAACTTATGTTCACAGCATAATTGAATGTTTTCTTTTTTGTAAAATCAAAACAATGCTGAATTAAAGTAATTAATTTACATTTCTATCATATTGCATTAAATACCTGAGAGAATATTTTTATTTATTTTAATGACCTTGTGCCACTACTTGAAAGGAAAACAAAAGTAGACAGTAAAGTAGAGAAAGAAAAGGGCTTTAGGGTATAAAAAGGCCAAATTCAAAACCATATCCCCATGAGAATGATAGCTATGATGTGTTGAAATACTTTTTAATGGTTCTAAAGATGCATAGGAATGCATAGAGAGAACAGCAGAATGATCTTTGATCCCTGAGATTTGTAAACCAGTAATTGGCTGTCACCTAATTGCCCTCTAAAGGCCTAGTAGTGAATCCTGCCACAGTAACTGCTGATAACCAGGTTGCAAACAGAGGATGGGTGGTCCAGACCACAGGGGTAAATCTCCTGCATACGTCTCTTTTTATCTCTCAAACCTCCAGAGAGCAATTTGCAGAGCTATGTAGACCACAACAGAACAGCAAGAGGCCTGGATGTGAAATCCCACCTTAGCACTGTCCTGGGAGGGGGGCCAAAGAACCAGCTAGCCCAGTGGTGTTGCTGATGGTCTTGAGACTATGTCATGGTGAAGCACACAGCCCATGGGTAACATTCCCAAGCCCTCTTTTCATAAGTTTACTGAGTGAAAGCAGCCACTTTTACCTTATCTAATTTCCAAAATATGCTCTTGTAGGTCTAAGCCATTATTAAAAATATATTTTTGACTTGAATAAAGCCACCCTGTAGATGTCACCACGTGAAGCACACTTTTAGTCTTCGTGTTTTACTATTTGCTTGCTGAGTTTAGACATGCATGGTGAGAAAAACAGACGTTCACATTCCTGATTAGCTGTAACTTTATTAAAAAAAAAAAAATAAAAAAAAAAAAACTAAAACAAACAAACAGTCTCAGTTATGAAGGTGTAATTTGTAAGGTTATTGGGTTAAATATAAGATTAATTGAACACTGTCAGGAGATACAGATATTCCATCAGTCCCTGTTGATCTTTCAGCCTGGATCATTGTCTATTTCACATTTCAACATACTGAGGAAAGAAAACTTGAAACTCTCACTGAAAACCAGTTACCCTTAACCTTATATCTCTTAATCTTTCTAGTAGCTGTTAGTATTGAGATAGTTTTTAGTCTTATAGATAGTCTTAACCTTAACATTTATCCAGTCAGATCGAGTTTCACTGATAGATTATTTCCAAATAGCCAGTGCAATGGATAGACTGTGCAAGTCACTAATAATATAAATTCATGTTTACCATATGCTGTAAGATATTTGAAAATCAATTATATTAAGGTGTTCATTTTCATGCTTCTGTCTGAAATTTAGAAGTGATGAAGGTGTAACTATTTTGCTTTAGTTTGAATTGCACTGGCTTCTGTAACATGTGCTGTTTGTTGTGTTTCCCCATGTGCCCTTTGTTTTTCCATGTGCTAGTCGTGACCTAGTTTCTGTTGATTATGTATTCTGTTCAGGTGTGTCCAGCTCGTTTTCTGTAATTGTCCTCCCTACTTAAGTTGCCCTCTGTTAGTCAGTGTTTGTCTGTCATCAACGTTACATGTGTGGTTTTTGTGAATACTCTGATTGTAAAGTTTATGGATACTACTCCACGTTTTTGTTTGTTATTAAAGAACTTTGTTTATTTTACATTTGCCTTCGTGATCTCCTTCGTCATCCTGAGACACAACGTTACAGAATGACAGACCTAAACAGTTTATCGAGGATCACGCCTGAGGAGATCCTCGAGAGGCTTTTAGTGGGGCTTCCTCCTTTCCCCACGCCACGGGAATGCAGCCAACTGTATGCTGTGGCAGTGCCCGGCTGCTGACTCCCGCGCCGATACAGCGTGCTCACAGCCCGGAGCAGCGAGCACACTGTCCCATCCCCACACTCATTGACTGGTTTGGAGAGGCACTACCCAGCCCTGTACCTCCTCCTTCTCCGCTGGTTCCAGCCAGCTCCTTTGACTCTGTGCTCCCTCCCTCTTCCACCGCCTCTCACACCAGTCAGCCACTTCATGCCAGCTCCTGACAGCTCCTCGGCTCACCCTCAGTTAGCGTGTGAGGATCCCCTGTCTCCGCCTCCAGCCATCAAGTCCGGGAATCTGCCTCGATCCTCCGACCCTTCTGCTCCGCCTGGGCTCTCAGCTCCCTCCGCCTCACCATTGCCTGTCGTCCCACCAGCTCCACTGGGCTACCTCGTCCCTCCGGCTCCGCCTTGGTCAGTTGTCGACCATCCTCCGCCTCTGGACTCCACTCCTCCGGCTGCGCCTCGTCCTGCCGTCCTGCCATCTCCGTCAGGCTCCTCCTTCCCTCCGGCTCCACCTTCGTCCTCAGTCGCTCCGGCTCCGCAGCGCTCCTCCAGGTCCCCGCCTCAGGCCTCGGTCGCCTGAGCCTGCAGCTCCGCATCGGCCCTCCGGATCATCGGCATCACCCCGGCTCTCTGCCTGCGCGACTCCATCATGGGCTCCCTCACCATCAGCATTAATGTGACTAACGTACCTAGGGTGACCATACATGCCATTTTCCCCGGACGTGTCCTGGCCAGGATTTCTATAAGGATATAGGTTTTGGCTTGGTTTGCGTGTACAGACCGATCGGTATGACATCACTTCCTTATGTTTCCAAAACCCTCTTGATGTACAAATCAAAACAATATAGAAATCCTGGCAAGAACGCATCCGGGGAAAATGGCACGTATGGTCACCCTAAACGTACCTATTTGTTTGTTATTTCTCAGATCATACCTGTGAATAAGTCATTGAAATGTCTACATTCCTTCTTGCATCAAAGTTAAAGTTACAAGTTTATATATAGCCAGTCATATATCATAAGTGCAGAAGCATAAATTACTTTATCTTGTATTATATATGTGTTTTAGTAAACAAGTTACTAAATATTATTAAAGGGTCCATATACTGATGACATCATGACATTAGAAATCATATTTCTCTTTGTCTTTTGAAATAGTCTAGTTTTGTACCATGACCATTCGACCAAGTGTCATTGCAAAACAACATCCTCAATTTAAAACGAGCATCCATTTAACCAAGCTCATTTGCATAGGGCAAGATATCAATGATTAGCTAAACATAAACACACTATTGGCCACACTCATCAGTTTATACTGCAAAAAGAACCCATTATTGTCAGTGACAATGCTTGGTTACTTTTAAATTACTGATCAAGCCACTCTAATCACTCTATGTGCATAAATTTAATCATAACTTTTGAGATTTCATAATCACACTAAAACACATTGTGGTTTTTGTTTCATTTCAATTAAGTATATTCAGTCAAAGCAGTTTAATGACTACACTACAGTATGGTAGCTTTAAGGAAGACAACCACTAAAATGGTAAATTTCAGACCAGAAACATATTTGTATTTATTCATTTTTTTGTTAGTTATTGTAAAAAAAAAATGACAATGATCTAATTTGAATCTAAAAACTAACTCTGATTACTTCTTTGCAAACTAGTTAGTCAAATTAGCTGTCTTAACATTGTGGCTATGCTTATGCAACCAGCCTCTGAAGTAATACAAAAGGTATAATAACAGTAAACTGCAAATTGACCTAATATTGAGGGCAGACAAAGACCAACTTGAAAGTGTGCAGGTCCATGCAAACATCTGAAAAGCTTACATCGAGCTCCCAAATTGTTGTAAAGTTTGTGGAAGCCTCAGTGAGGGTTCAAATATAATAAGGCTATGCTTCAGCGGACCCCTTACTCTTTCTCAGTTTGATTGGACACATACCATAGGTAGGGTCCAGACAACTCACATGATGCACACACTCGTGTCAATTCACAAAAATCCAACTGGGGTGTGTTTCCCAAAGCAACTTCCATTGTTACCAATAGAGTTACTTACCACCAAAGTTAGCTAACAATGTTTTTGGGAAATACACCCCTGATGTGAACTTCTGAAATCTAAGCTACTTCGCATTGTGCAAATTGGTTAGGCAAGTAAACTTAATTATCAACATTAATCATCACAAGTAAATTTATAGATTTTAAATTTATAGTATGTATAACTACTACAATATTACATTTCATTTTTATAAGGATCATTTGGTTTTGGTTATAAATATATAAGATACAGTATGTGAAGTATAGCTCCATTATTGTTGTAAAAAAACAACAACAACAAAACAAGATCATACTTTTATGTTAGTTGTAATAAATAAAAATGTGGGAAAAAAAATGTGCTGTATCGAAAACATACCGAACCGTGACACCACTGTATCTTATTGAAACGAACCATGATTTTTGTGAACCGTTACACCCCTAATAGATAGATAGATAGATATAAATGTCTCAACCCATCACTGATTTAAAAAGGTAGCATTCTCTGATCTGTACATCACCCAAGACAATACTACTATTTTGGGAAAAAGGAAGCGGCTAATGTTTTCAACAATGTCTATTAACAAATTAGGCACAGATGCATTTTTATTTATGTAAAAGAGTGGGTTAAGGGGATTGAAGGAGGTCTCCAGATAAATCTAGGTCCATCTGGCTTGATGAGTTGTCCTTGTAGCTCTAAGAGATTTGAACTAGGTCTTTAAAGGGAACAAGGTGACAGGTGCCAGAGCCAGGTGAGGCTATGCCAAAAACAGAAAAAGAAAAAAATTATATATGTTTAAGAAGAAGACATTACAGCTGGTCCCTTCCAGACACCTGCTAGAATTCCCTTGACAAGAGCAAAAGAGTGAATGGGAACGAAAGAGAAGACAGTGGAAGGGGAGAAAAAGCAATGTGTCAGCTCATTGGGGATACCTGTCGCCCGTGGGGACCCGAACCCGTGCTGGGCCAAACAGGCTGTGTCCGGTCAGCATTTTAGTATCCCGCTGTTACATGGCGCAATATGGCAGCCCTCCAGCCCCCACCACTTTCCCTTTTCCTCTTTGGACCTCCCAAATGCTCTATTCCCAATGCCCTTCAAACATATTGTACACACATACTGTACTTCTATTGTTAGAGGAACATACCCCAATTTAGCCACTCTGTTGGCATGAGATCGATGCTGATGACATGGCAAATCTGAGTTCATTAGGGGGCATTACAAAGAAACTTACACTGTTCAAAATTGTGTGCAATACTGCTACTAATGTCAGCTGATAAATGGTTATTATTATATAGCCACTGTATACCGTTCAAAATAAAAACAATTTTATTTGGAAGGATGAATTAAGTTGCTAAAACAGATTGTAAAGATATTTGTAATGTTACAAATGCTTTGTATTTTAAATTAATGTCAAGAAGCGGACAGGACACAGGTAAGTAAAATCAACTATGTTTATTTTTAGGTGCAGATGAACAAGAATGGTTAACTGGCAGATCACTGTTGAGTATGACAGACTAGATACGTCGACTTGAGTTGGCAACAGTCCAATAATTCCAATGTGTTGTTTTGCAGATGATTGGGGTTGGGTGAGATCGCTGGATGAATGGAGTCAAAGGGAGAGTGAAGACATCCACAGCCACACACACGTTGTAAGAGACACAACAGGATCCTGGGGAAGAGACAAAGACTGCAGGAACTACGGAGAGGAGAGTCAGGTAAGTAAATAGGTAAGGTACTGTATACAATGAATATGGGTCTTGCCTAAGGAGAGTCCACTTTCATCAGAGATGAGCTCAGACGCTGAGCGCAGCGTGGTGTGTGCTTTTATGTGTGTGATGATGAGTCCTCAATTGGTAACAGGTGGCAGTGATCAATACTGTGGTGAGGGTGAGCGTTGTGATTGGGTGATGGTGGAGCCTGGTGTGTCTGTGACAATTAATGATTTTATATCTTTCTTTTTAAGAAATGTTTCTTAAGCACCAAACCAGCTTTGACATCACATGTATAAACAACTACAACAATAATAATATATTTCACATATCATTGTAAGATTTTTTTTGTTTGTTTCATATAATATTGTTTAATATACTGGGGATAAAAGGTCCGTTGTTGTTTAAAGGGATAGTTCACCCAAAAAATACATTTCTGTACTCACCCTCATCATTCCAAATACACAAGACATTTGTTCATCTTCAGAACACAAATTAAGATAGTTTTGATGAAATTGGAAGCTCTCTGACACTTCATAGACAGCAATGCTGCAGGTGCAGAAACGTATAAAGGGCATTGGTGAAGTTGTCCAGTAGTGGTAGTAAGTGTTGTCTAAATAAACAGCTACTACTGGATGATTTTTGGGTCATTTTCTACTATTATAAATCAGAGTCAATCAGCATAAAAGGAGCCTAGAGTTTAAATGCACTGGCCTCCCAGTGAGGGTTCAAATATAATAAGGCTATGCTACAGCAGAGAGGTCTCCCTCTCACACAGTTTGATTGGACACACAGTTGGGGTCCGATCTTTTCACACACTTTGCACAGATGCTTAAGTATGACAACTCCAGTATGTGATCTTTGAACCATTGCCATATGCGAGGTGTGCAATGTTGCACATCCCAGAGGTCAAAACTACCATACCCAATATATACTGTGTGACTGCTTTTGTCTGTGTGTAATTTATAGTGTATAATCTATATGCAATACAGATTCCATGTTTATATCTTGTCATATAACACAGAAAATATTGTATCGACACGCTTAATGTACCCATTCGGAATTATTATTAGATGTCCTCACTAAAGTATGCATTTCCCTAGAGAGAGAGAAAGTTCAGTCAGATACATACAGCACTTGGGAGGACTGGCTAACTGATCCTAAAATAAATTGTCTGAATGCAGTGATTCCACTAAAATATAGACATACACTGTAAGATCAATCTTTTACTCGAAAGGACAGAACCCATGGAGCAGTAACCATCTGTCATGCGAGAGATTCTATCAGAGATGCTAAATCTTGGTTTGGTTTGTTAAGGATCACTCGTGCTTGAACCGTTGTGGTGGTTTGGAGGTTGTGTTTCACTGCGGGGCAGATGCAGACTAGTGGCTCATCTCCTGTGGAGTTCAGGGAGAGGACTGAGTGAAGTGAAGTGGGTGGTGAGTTCTAATTACAACACCAGGGAGGACTCTGGCCTGACTTGATCTTTGGGTTTGGTCTGATTCCATCTGTCATGAACTCTGTCTTCACATCTGGAATAGGGGCCGTTTTGATCTGAAACTGAATCTAAAGTGTTGCTCAGCACATTTGAAGAGCTCATGAAGTGCAGTACTTACATAAAATAGATATAGGCCCTGACTTAGCAATAACAGAACATATTCTGTAGGGACAAGGAGCCATTCACACATTGAAAACACAAAATGAGGGCAGGGGATTGGGGTTGGACATCCTTCTAGTGTGTGTTTACAGAGAAATGCAATAATAAAGTAGCACACTGGAATAGAAAAAACTAATTCTGTGTTAACAGGCCCCAAAGAGTTCCTTACAGATTTACAGTGATAATGTTTCACATTATAGCACATTATAGTTAATGCTGTATAGTGTAGGACTTTTACAATATCACTATCAGTGCTACTTAATGGTACTGGCAAAGATTATCTATAAATAAGCCAATACTTCATATTTAATTGTTGCTGTTAATTTACGCTTTAGGTTTTACATTAAAATAAAATATTTAAAAACATAAATTTAGCAATAATATCATATATGTAATATTTAGTCAGTCCCAGAAACAATATTTTGGTCATATTGAAATATTTATTTATTTGTTTATTTATCAATGTTGTTTTTGTATTATGTGCAACTATATATATTCTTCATGTTGTCACAGTCAGCTGGAGGTGCCTACCCAGTTCTGGGGATGGCACTCTAGCGCCCAATGAACTTTCTATGTTTTTTGTCTGTTTACATGCCTGGACTCACGCTCACAAACTCATTCTGTTTACATCCCGGACTTTCATTCAAGTTTCTGTGTCGTCATGTGTATTCACTCATGTCTCCGCCTTACTCATCAGTCACCACAGCTACGCATTGCCTAGCTCCACCCATTGACCCAGTTTCTTGTGTATTTAACCCGGAAGTCTTTGTCAGTTCCCACGGTCCATTGCACTGTAAACCTGGTTCTAGTTTCTCGTCCTGTGTTATTATTTCTCTGTCTTGTCTATTATATTTACCGTTACCGACTCTCGCCTGTATTTTGACCATTCTTATGCTTTGCCTCTGACACTGTTGTTCCGCCTTCATCGACTCTGCCTGCTTGTACTTCTAGTTTTGTCTATTAAACAACTTGCATATAAATCTGCACGCCTCCCACTGCCTCGCATCGTTACAATATTACAGTTAAGCTCACTATCAATATTTAAATACACAAAACCATGTGTCATGTCACAGCTACATTTATGACCTTTGCAGCAAAAAAAGCATGAAAATCAGATCGGTATTCCATGAGATATGATTAATTAAATGTGTTGACAGCTCATTACACCTGCCAAACAGATTACACTGAGTGGAGCGGGTGACATCTCAATATGTCTATGATTAGAAATGCTAGTCGGTGCTCCAGTATAACCGGTCCGCCGAAACTCATCCAGTGAGAAACGTTCCGCTGTGAAAAAATAAGTGTGATTAAAATGTGTAAAAAAAATTTAAAGCGTTATTTTTTTGTAATTAATTTATCTAAATGAACGCGTTAACGTCCTGGCCCTTATTTTAGTAACAATTTCCCCCATTTCTTAACATTTCCATAATTTCCCCCCATTATAAGACTGATAGAATAGAAATAGATAGATTGAGCTCATAGTTGTGGTTTGTTCAGTTCCAGCTCCACCGCACGAACCAGTGAAGAAGAAGCAGTTCACTTTACTGTGACATAAATACATCATTAATACAGATAATATCACCATAACAATAAATAATGGTTTATTTCTCTTGTTCATTAAACACACCAGAATGCCTATTTTCATAAAAACACATAAATCCTGTTTAGTTTAATACTCCTGTATCTTTGCCATGTTCTGATTGATTCTCTTGTTCATTGAGTCAGGGTCTCGTTGGTTTGTTCAGGTCATGTGATCAACTGTGTTTTCTATAAGTAGCCATGTTCTCATTGGCATTTTCTAAAAAGATCAGATGAAAGTGTCTCAGTCTTTCTGTGTTTCAGTCTGAACTCACCAGAGACACATATTAACTGTTTGTTGCTGAAGGTTGTGTTATAGACTGGATCTCCTCTCTCTCCTCTGCACACATAAACTCCTGAGTGTTTTAGAGAA
>JAUMHP010000052.1:19763621-19785651 GCA_032361065.1 Enteromius trimaculatus | reverse complement strand
TATATATGTGTGTGTGTGTGTGTGTGTGTGCGCGTGTAACCCTGGACCACAAAACCAGTCTTAAGTCGCTGGGGTATATATTTGTAGCAATAACCAAAAATACATAGTATGGGTCAAAATTACAGATTTTTTTTTTTTTTTGCCAAAAATCCTTAAGATATTGAGTAAAAATCATGTTCCATGATGGTATATCAATTTCTTACTGAAAATATATTAAAACCTAATTGTTGATTAGTAATATGTATTGATAATATCTTCATTTGGGCAACTTTAAAGGTGATTTTCTCAGAAACATTTGGCTGACATTGACTTACATTATATGTCTGACGGACAGACGGTTAGAGTAAAAAAAATCTTTGCTTGTGTTTTACTGAAGAAACAAAAACACCTACATCTTGGATGCCCTGGGGGTAAGCAGATAAACATCACATTTTCATTTTTGGGTGAACTATCCCTGTAATATTTAGCCAGTCCCTGAACTCATTATCTCAAATGGCTTTGTTATTCCCAACATTCCCAGCTTACATTGACTGAAAAGGAAGTATATTTCAGATGCAGCCTCTGTTATGTTAGTACTTAGCAAAGTTTTAGATGGAATCTTCCAATATTACATCTATAAAATATATTTGTGCACTAGTAACAATCTCAAACACTGCTTGGTATGAAAAGTACAGCCTGGTACTATAGGTTCTCTCTTCAAACAAAGACAGAGATGCAAAAGGAGAGCATGGGAGTCAGAGGGATAGGAGAGAGAAAGATGAGGGAGATTGGGCGAGATGCAGGGTATGAGGTCTGGCAGGATTATGGCATGTGTGTACGTGTGTGTGTGTGTGTGTGTGTGAATGCAGCTGAGATGACTGAAGCAGGGACTGAGAGATTTAATAGATCTAGCATCTTATACAGACACACGGTGCAGTTTGGCTCCAAAAGAGAACCTCTCCAGGTGTGTGCCTCTTCATCCCTTACTTGCTCTGCAGAAGCATTTCTTTTCTTCGCTCTAGAACTCACTTTCTAGATTGTTTATCATGTTAAAAAATATGTGTAAGATCAATTATAAGTATATGAATGCCTAAAACATCATTCTTCATAAATGTTTGAAGTGTGTTGTCAGTTGTTGCATTGTCATTGTTGGTTTTCTATACAGCATGTCCTGCTTTTGAATAATTTTTATAGATATACTTTCTTTACTTTGTTGCTGATGTTACACTGGGTTATATTTTTATTGTACTTTCTATTCATCATGAATTATTGGCTGAGACATGTAATAGGACAAAAATAGGCAAGAGTGTTGTATTGTGGTGGAGCAGTGAGAAATGTATTAAAAAAGATTCACAGTTCAGAAGTCGGTACTCTATTTTTTATCTTTTTGAACTCTCATGTTTTTTTGTTTTCAGTGAGTATTGTCATTGCTTAAAACAGTTCTGTTGTATAATATTTCTGTGTAAAAAAAGCTGAAAAGAGCAGCGTTTATTTGACATGTAACTTTTTAATCTATTTCTTTTTAGTTCTTTTTAATCTATTTTTATCCTTTTATGACTCTTGACTGTCACATTTGATTAATTTTATGAGCTCTTGTGAATAAAATGATTAATATATTTAAAAAACAATCTTACTGACCCTTACAAGTGATTTACTAGGGAACCGACCGTGTTGTGAAACTTGGTAACATATGGTAACATACATTGACTGAAATCTACAATATATTGACTGAAAATTGAAAGAAAGAAATTTTTATTTATTTATTATTACTTATTTGCAGAATGTATTTATTTATGACTGTAAATCATTATTTCTGTTCTAATGGCTTGACAAAGCATCGAAATAGAAAGAGTACTGTGTGGAAATCATGGCTTCAAAGTAACTTAGTAACATCTCTGAATTTTCAGGGCTGTCTCATAAATCAAGTAAGAAAGAGAGAGGGCCGGGGAGAGAAAGAGGGGTGGGTAGGTCAAGATTTTACTGTGATAAGCAATGAAGGATGAAAGTCACTCACCTTCCTTTAAAACGATATGCCATCTTCAAGGGGTGGGGGGACTGTCCCCCTTGGATAGAAGATAAATGCAGATGTCAGGCTGTGATTGATTATTTGTCAATCAAATGTCTAATTTAACCTTATGGTCTGAGATAATCAATGATAGCTGAAAAATTTACTTCATGAAGAATCCTCTTCACTCCCATGACTGGAGATGTTCAGGATGATGGAAAGAAGACTGGGACCATCCCTCATGTTTGACCTCTTCTCCAGTTTCAGAAACACTTAAAATAAGTAAATAAATTAGAATCATGCAGTCTTATACATGAGTGGATTTAACTTGTCCTTTGAAAATCTCCTCTAAAATAATTCACAACAGATATTTCATAAAATTTAATAAAAAGTTTTAGCATTATTTTTTTCAGGCCTCAACAAGGACATTGTCATATATTTTGCATTATAAGAAATATTTATGCAAATAAAATGCTGATCATTTCTAATAAATATTCAGTTTTCAAACTAAATTCTTTGGAACACAAAGAAAACTATAATTACGCCAGTAGTCCAAAGGATTCTGCATGAGAAATGCAACTATTTCAGTTTGTGTATTGTTCCATAATAAAGGACAATAGATAAAAGTATTTTGAAATATTATTACAATTAAAATAGCTGTTTTCTTTCTGAATATATTTAAATCGTAGTTTATTCCTGTGATGGCTAAGCCGAATTTCAGCCCCCATTTATTACGTTTTTGGGAATCGAATATGCTAATTTGGTGCTTAATAAACATTTCCTATTTTCAGTGTTGAAAACAGTCATGCTGCTCAGTATACTAAGGCTTTGCGCTACGTTTTTTTCTGTATTTCTGACAGACACCAAGTTAAAACGAACTGAATTTATTTGAATTAGAAATCTTTTGTAATATTATAAACATCTTTCCTGTATTGTTTATCTATTAAAACCAATCGGTCAAAGGTTATTTAAATAGCCATCTCTTTCCTACTTGTTTACAATCTGAAGAACCTTCTTTTGCCACCAAAAAAAAAAAAAAAAAAAAATCTAAGGAAAGGAAAAGAAAGGGAAGAAATCATATATATTTCTGACCACACTTTTGAATGGTATAAGGATTATATAATATTGAACTCATAAAATAACTGAAAAGAAATAGAGGGTGGAGCAGTCGTATTGGTGATGCTTCTCAGAAAATCTTAAAGTACAGCATTAAAAATATATGATATAAAAAAAATATATGATATAAAATGTTTGGATTTTAAAGGCCTAACCATGTATGTTTCTAAGCCCACTCAATAGTTTTAGAATAAATGTCTATATTTTTATTTATGCGTTTGTCTTATGCTTCAGCCCAAAAGAACAAAAAAAAAACCCAAAACAACGTGACTGAACAACACCTCCACCAGAACTCAAAAAAGGCAATGCCATAGTGTACATCCTTGATAAGATATGAGACTGTCAGGCTCCATTGCATCCCTCTCTTTCTCTTTCTCTCTCTCTCTCTCTCTCTCTCTCTCTCTCTCTCGTTCTCCCTCACTCTGATATGACACAGAGGTAGGGCCCTTCGGCTGAGCTTTTCGTCACCCACATCCCCCACATTCCTTCAGTCTCAACCTGAACAAGCTAGCAGCAGGGCTGTCTACGCTTCTGGGCCCACACTTAGTATTTGATCAGTCAGGTTGTCATATGTGCACAAACATACGCTCACCCTGTCAGTCGAAACTAATATGATCATCAACAATACAAGTTACTCATACCAAATAAACATGCCCACACATACAAGCACACGTGTTAGAGTACAGACAAGCCTGCGTGCTGCATTTAAATTCTCAGACAGTTAGAAACCCTGACATGTTTACATGCAATCTGAACAACAATGCCATCAGTAGTTATTCAATACCACAGTATAACACATCAACATGCATTCGTACATTCAGTTCAGGTCATGCACGTGTGCCAACTGCAGGCAGCCATCGAGTCTCATAATGATATCACATATAACAAGCTGTTTGGGCTCATCCTATGTGCTACATTCCACTCTTTACAAACAAAACAGCTATAATAGGTTAACCAAGCATTAAGAATTTAAAACATGATTGTAAAATCTCCTAGCGGACATTCATCACATGGAAAGGATCAGTCCTGTTTACAGCTTGTATTAAAATGGGTTTTTAGTGATCCAGTCACAAGTGATCAGTCACGTTTTTATTTAATTAAATGATAAAAGTTTTAATTAGTGTTAAAGGGGACAAAAAATCTGCCCGATTACCACCAGAAATCATCATTGACTTTAACACTACACAGACTGTTGCACTATACACTGGACTACACTTTCCATCATCCATTGGACTGGTTGCACACACAGCTGCGACCAGTCACACAGACACTATTTTATGTTCACTTAGTTCCTGCTCAGATTGCTCGAGCATTGTTTCACGCATTTCAGTGTTTAGATTCAAGCCTGTCTATCTTGGACCTTTCATCTTGCTGTTTAGATTGTATTTGCACCTCGCCTGGATTTTTTTTCTCTCTTTGCTTCGCCACTTGGAGACCCGGTGTTTGTGCAAGCACCTTATTATGACATATTATTATGAAAATATATGAAAATTATTTCGGTTTTGACTAAATTAGCAGTATATGAATTTAAGCATAAAAAAAAAAAAAAAAAAAAAAAAAAACAGGCATGCAAACAACATATAAATAATAATTTTAATCACATGGAGTTGAGGATAGTTTTTCAGGTTTCATTATATTTCGTCATAATCTACAGTACATCACTTTAATGTGTGGGCCGAGTGCTGCATATAAAATAAAAGGTATGTAATCTGAATGATTGAATTACCCTGCTTAAAAAGTGAGTGGGAAAGTAAAGCTACCATCTGTAAAATTTCAATCGTAATCGCAAGCACCGTTTATAAGCAAAAATGGTCCAAAATGGTTCTAAACAAATATGTCTTTGATGTGAGAGGAGAACACTTTTTACTGGAGAAAGCATTATTAAGGATTATGGACTGGTATTTTGGCTGAAAGTGATGTTTTGAAGTCAAAAGTTGAAAAACGTCTTTAATGATAGATTTGTTTCTGACAAAAACACTGATTTTTACTTCCCAAGATGTTGATAGATTGATTAAACAGAAAGGGGAAAAAGGCACACAAAGTATAAAACTGTTTATATTAAAAGTTTTTATTTCACTGACAGACTTTATACTGGTCTCACAGAAGTAGTGGAAACAGAACTAATGTCGTTGAAGAGGAAAAAGACAAGCAAGTTGTTGAACAGGGTGATAACAGTGCTGCTAAATGTGTTACATTTAGTTTTCTGTGATCTGTATGTTTTGTTGTTTTTTTCATCGTTTCTGTCTATTGTGTGTGTGTGTTTTCGTGTGTCCCCAGGCATCTCTCAGTTGGCTGGGTGAATAGTGTGAGTACCCTGGGGTTTTCCCTGCTGTTCAGATCACGCCTTCGCTCTTACAATTGGCTCAGAGAGTGATCTTGCACCACGGCTGGACCCTCATCCACACTATCTTCCTGCAGCCTAAAGCGTGGACTGTTATTGGCACACACAAACACATACACGCATACATCGCACCACAGCCAACAGCCTGGCACAAGTGTCTTAAAGTGTCACTGTCTTTCTCTCTTTCTCACATGCATCTTGCAGCTTAAAGTGGAGAGAGAAAGACCCACAGACAATGAGAGTCTGGTGCACTTGTTGGCGTCACTGCAGGCATTTGTGTGTGGGTGACAAAGGAACTTTGCTGTTGGCTGTATAAAGACCAAGAGTAACACAACAGCTTTTCATGCAAATGCAAAAACTTTTCTCTGTTTGCAAAGTTGAATACTGATACCTGGATATTGTGTTTTGTACTCTGCACATATCCTGCTCCAGATATTTCACAGCAGGCACTGCATGTTAATATAACGACAATGGTTTAGACATTGGACAGAAACTGCATATTGGTTGAGAGTGAAAATCGTGTTGAAGTCAGTATTTGACGTCAATTTGACATTGACTTAACATTGGGTTTTGGTTCCACAAATTAAATACAACGAAATATCAACATCAGCTTACATTGGTGTTGGACATCAAATTTGTGTTGATATTAGAAGTTGGACTGACAATGAATTTTGATAATCCAAAATTTTACTAAATATCAACGTTTTGTGACAAAATATCAACGTTATTGTGGCTTGCCTTCTACATCACTACATGTGAACTAGCTAGCAGTCAGTAGAACTGCATGTGTTTGGGATTAGGGGCTGCCAACATTAATAAAAAAAGCTACTTTTGGCATGCCATGGATGTATCAAAACCATCTTACACCATGTCTAACAAACTGGCTAATGCCTAAAGTTAAGTAAAGGGGCATCTGCCTAATAATTTATTATTAGTTAATTAATTTCCAGTTAAATTATTTAATTTGAGTTCAACAAGCATATACTGCATAAATTCTATTTAAACTATATTTGATCGCATTGAGTCTATCCAGTTTAATTACATTTCACATCATTCATTTTATTTATTTATTTATTTTAGTTGGGGCAACACATAGAATGTCTAAAGTGGACTATCAAAATAAAGTGTAGCACCTGCTGAATGAATGAGGGTGGCGTGCACTGCCTCGCACATGCTCTTATCCTTCCTGGTCAGTTCAGCACTCAGCAGTTTCAGAGTGTGGTCACGCTGGAGGCGTTCCCATAGCGTTTTCAGACGCAGTTCGAGTTCCTGAAAAGGAACTGGTTTACTCCGCATTTGAATTCATAACCTTCTTAAAATGATGACATATGAATGTACAATAGCACAAATTAACAAGGCTAAACCTTGTTAAAACATGTTTTTTTCTTCTAAAATATTCTCTATGAAGGAATGACAATATAATTTTTTTTTTCTTTTTTTTTGATTGTAAAATTATTGATTATTGATTTAATGTTATTGTGTTAATCTAAAGACAATAAAACGTTGATCACACAATAAAAAAAGAAAAAAAGCAACACACACCCTGCACTTTTGTGATAAATGAGAAATAATCTTTAAAGTATATCATAGACGTAAACAGTGGCCTTAAGGGTCACTACCTTATTAGTCACAGCCTCAGACGGCATGACCACACACAGCTCACAGACCATCACTGACCGTCTGTTGCATATAAGCCAAACATTAAAAATAAAAATAAAAAACTTTAAAAAACAGAAACACCTGTGTAAAACCACCAGTGCAGTGGTTAGGGCACACACGTCTTTATTTAGCATATTCCTGGGTTAATATATTTTGTTGACCCTGGAACAACATTTTATTCCAAAATTTTAGTTTTGACCATATCTCTACACCTAAACCTAACCCTACCCATGAGTAATGCCTAAAATCAGAGGAAATGATAGATGACTGACACTGATGTACAAGCACCAAACACTGATTGTAAGCCTAAACTTAACAAAAACTATCAACTGGTTCTTCAAATCTGATTGGCTAATCACAATGTTGTTCCAACAAAGGCCATGTCCACACTAGTACGTTTTAGTTTGAAAAGGCACCTTTTTCTATCTTCTTTTCTGTCCTCACTGAAACAGCATTTTTGGTCAAAGAACATTTTTTTGAAAACGCCTTCCAAAGTGGACAGATTTGAAAACGCTGTTTTTGCGTCGCAGTGTGGACTGTGGAGGCTTTTGAAAACAATAGGTGTGTTTGAGATGCACTACTCTAGCCTGCCACCGGCTGGCGAGAGCAGCCCCTTGCAGTCAGGGGAGGAGTAAAGACACGGCCGTCAAATCGGTCTCCGTAGTGACTTTTATATAATGCAATATGACGTTTATTATTTGTATCTTTGTTTTGTCAAAGGACATTTTTCAAATCCAAGGAGTTTATTCAGTGTAGTGAAGCCTCTCACAACATCCATGAAAAAATGGCCTCTGGTCAACCAGTTTTTTACTCTTATACAATACAAATATATATTTACCATATCGCCTAATCTTCATTTTCATCATTAATGTTTTGTTTGAATATCAGATATTCCATATAAAGATTGATTATATACAGGAACCTTTTAAAGATAAAAACAGGCAGCACACATAGTGCTTGTAAATCACATAATCTGACCAATGAGAATAAAGTGTGTCGTCATCAAGGCTTCCGCAGCCAACTTTGAGCAACTGCAGCGCCTGACCTGTGCTCTCTCTCGCGGTACTTTGATGGCACATGTTATCGAAAGGCAACTGCAGCGCCGATCAAAGTGTTTTGTAAGGTTGCAGCCGATTTCTTGCGCTGCCTCATTAAGTCGATCACACCTTATGACACATTTTAGTCATATGATGCAGTTATGTGACCAATTTGACAAAGACACGGACAGCTGTGTACAGCAGTTGTTTTGTTTGCGTTCAATTTTGACCACCCTATTAAAGATTAATATCAGTTTGTACATGCTCCAGCTCATTGTTAGTCCTTTTAAAAAACTCAACATGCTTTTCCTTTACATTTTGCCGTGATGTTTCAAGGAGCCGGAAAGTAAATAAACGGCAGACCGAATCGTGTTATGTTTCACACATGCGCAGTACAGAAACGTAAGCATTTTAAGTCATTTCAGTGTGGATGATCAACTCTTCGCAAACGATTTAAAACAATAGTGTTGACGCAGAGCATTTTTAGTGTTTTCAAATTAACCTGGATTAATAGACGTAGCCAAAGATGTTGACCCAGGGACACGCCGAACTCAGCAAAATCAGGTTCTGCATTAAGGTACACAGGTTTTTATCAGTCTGCCAGGAAACTTTTTCAGGAAGAAAAGAAGAATAAAAGTTATGTTTGCCAACAGATTGAAAGTTCAGGTATAAAATCACCAGTTCATAGAGTTCGAAGTTTGTTTAGACACTCAGTAGCAAATAAACAGACCTAAACACTCTCAGCTTTGCCAAGATTCTGCTTTTTAAGACTTACGGCATGTCACTCTTTCAGATTTAGATTAATGTTAATGTTTAATGTTTGCTCAGCACAAAAGTGAAGAACAGAAGGATCAAGGAGAAACTGTCAAGGACAAATAACTTTGACGAGCACTCTTGAGGGGCTGCTTGGGAATATCTGACAGTTATAATTAGATTAGTTAAAAAAGAGAGAGAGAAAGAGCAAAACCGATGACAAGAGATACTGTAGCAGTCTTGCGTTATCAGCATCAGATCTCCACATAAATCACATGCACACAAATAAATGGGGTTGCACTCCTGGTCGTAACACTGCATATTTTTATAGGAAACACAATCAACGTCTATGATTAGTTCAGTCATTAAGCTTTCTGAACATTTTGCTTGTGAGATAGCAAACAGACTCACTTTCATATGAAATAATTGAAAATATGTCAGGGTGCTGGTATCTGATTTATTAATCTCTTGTTTCAATTGTTTGTTGAATATAGCTCCAGGCAGAGTACAATGATGTCAGAATAAGTTTACTGTTTTCTCTGTGTTTTCGCAAAAAAAAAAAGTGGCCTCATGGGCCAAATCCAACTATGTAATAGCAGAAACTCAATGCATCGTTCTGTAAGGTAATGGGGGAGATGTTTATAACCATTTTAAACTAAGCCTGTATGATGTTGTTGTTGTTGTTGTTGTTGTTTTTTGCTCGTGGGATGCATGCAGAAAAAAAATAGAAAAGATTAAAGAAATATGGCCATATACTGTATATTATGGCACAGTATGTTATAATGTTAAATGTTATAATGAACTAATTAGACACTTATGAAGGGTCAAAATGGTTCAACAAAGCGTTTATGCAAATTGCAATGAATATGGCATGTTATTTTTGTCTATATAAATCGTAACATCAGATTTTTTTTACAAACATATACACTGATTATATCATAGAATCACATCACCATGCATTGTTACAGGAGAAAGTACAGCCTCCTCCATCAAAATAATAAAGAATAAAAGCCCATTAGTCTGTTTGTAGCTTCAAAGAGGAATATTTCAAGAGTGAACGCAGAGTTGACCTCCAGTCCTGCTGCTGCTTTGTGCATTTCACATTTCCATCACTTTGCAACAGCTTCAAATGTCACATTCTAAGAGACGTCCAAGCTCATGCCTAATTAGTCAAATCTTTTGCCTGTGGCACATTTAAACAAATCAGTTTGAATCGAGTGATGACCCTGCTGAATTCTAAGAGATATTAAATAAAATACAAGTTCAAAGACTTTATATTTCCGGAAGGAAAAAAGATAATAGCATTCAATGTTCAATACATATCTTGCTCTGTTATGGAGCCATGCGTGAAAATTACATTTTTTGTGAATATCATTAAAAATGTTCTCTGTTTGAACATATCAATTAGTGAAGAAGTAATATTCTCAGTTAATAGCACATTCATTGTTTGTGTAGGCAACAGAAGTTCAGATTACAGAAAAAAATCATTTGCATTTTTTGAAAAATAAAATATCCATGAAATTATATATATTATTACACTTAAATATGCACCTGAAATGGCAATTAAGACATTATTTTGAGGTTGGCAGGAGTACAGCTGGCTAATATGGATTACATGTCAGGTCACTATAGCGTTGGGGAGTAATAACATTCCTCCCACACATGCTGATTCCTTGTACTCCATATGTGATCAAACACATATGGAATCAAGGGCCTTCATTACAGCAGGTCTTGCCAAGACGTAAAAGAGTGAGAAAAATATGTGTGTGCTTCATACAAACTGTCAGTTGAGAATAACTTTGGTCTTCAAAATAAAGCGTACCTTTTTAAACCAGTTGACTGGTGCTTATAGGGCTCTGTGACATGGTGCACTGCTGAAAATGCTGACAGATTCATGGAATGCAGACATAATATCAATATTTCACAGAATTTGGCACATTTTGAATTGATAAATCAAAATTCTGTCTATACAATTAATCATGTAAAAAACTGATTTGGTTTTACAACAGTGAACAAGCGGTTTTGTCTACCACATTTGCGTTACAGATTTTATTTGAGTCTGCAGCTCGCTATTGAGTTTTTCTATTGTATTTTAAATCATAGGTGACACTAACTGTTTGAGGTTGTATACTTTAAAACTGTTATTTTCCCCTTTTTACAATCCCTTTTAGTGTTGACTGGAGCTTTAGTGTTAATGGTGGAACATTTTAATTAACAAGGCATACATAATATAGACATACAGTAGATATATTACTGTACTGGGGGGTTGGGGGAGATCAGCACATGCAATGTTTTTTGCATCCTGGATGGTCGTTTGGCACATAATTGACTGAGGTTTTAAAGGGAATGCATGCAAATGGGACACCCACTATAAACATATCCTGTGCAGGGAGGATTTCTTTGTGTTAAGCCTTGTTTTGTCCATGGTTTGTTCAGCACCATGGACAGTGGCTGCTGTGCAGGTTTATGAACCAGTCTAAATGAGTAACTGTGAATGAATGTCAATGCCACAGCGGGGAGATGAAACAGGAACAAAAATGCACCAAAATACAGGATTTGAGGAAAATTGGGTACATTGTGAATCTAAATATCTCTGCCGTGGTGGGATAGTTCTGTACTTCCTTCCCTGAAAACAATTTGCAATTTTTATAACAGGAGAAAGGGGAAGCAGAAAAAAAAGCAGTTTTAAAGAAAATTGACTAAAAGGATGACTCCAATTATATTACAAATGGCACCTCCATCAAAATACCACGGCATACATAACATTATACCCCTCACGGAAACTATTCAGAATGCTAAGCTGTGTTCTTTTATGAAGGCAGTTGGCAGCTGTATTTCAAGGTTGTTGCCATAAATGCTTATGTCACAACAACAGGCCCTCAATGGCTGCCTTCATTTGTAACCAAACGCCACATTTTAAAAGCATAACAGACTCCACTATGTTCCCAATGCTGGATGAATAGGACTATGAAGACATGGTTTATAGTCCATGTCAGTAAGTGTTACTCTTATGAAATGTCAGGGATAGGTCACTAGGACCACTTTGAAAAATCTCAATGGTTTGGAAATGGGCCCTTACAGAAAATAAACAATAGTCTTTCACCCCCCAAAAGATGCCACGGTCTGATTTGTTGGCCTTTTGAATGAGTTGCCTGCCCCTCTGCACAACTTCATCATGGGACTGTTTGTCTGTCATGGATGACTGCTGAGCTGCTCGCTTCTGTGACCTTAACAAGAGAAGTTTAGACAGGCAGAAACCATGGGCACACAAAAAACATTCAACTGTTGCAAAGCGAGTTAGTGGTAAACATGAATTGATGAAGCTTTCACAAAAAGATGAGGTCAGATTTTTTTTCTGTTTTTGAAAGGAAACTCAGACCCACTTCATATTAAATAGGTACTTACATGCAAAAATAATAATTTTATATAATGAGTACACACATAAAATATGCACATACAAACAGTAAAATTGTGATTATTATATCTTAAACGTATGACAAATAAAAAAAAAAGGTTTTTGCAACTTTTTAGCAATTGCAAGTTATAAAGTTATAAAGAATAATAATGTCACAATTGTGAGTTATAAGGTGACAATTGCGAGATATAGTCAAAATCCAAATCAGAATTGCAAGATATAAATTTACACTTGCACGTTATAAAGTCAGAATTGCAAGAGGATCCACGTAGGTATTTTTTCCTCAAGGTTGGAGCTAAACTCTGCAGAAGAACGACCCTCCAGGATCAACGTTCCCCACCCCTGGCCTATAACGTCACAATTATGACATTTTTTCTCAGAATTGTGAGATTTAATTTTGAATTATAAAAAAGACTAATATGTTCTCAGAAATGCAAGTATATATCTCACAATTCTGACTTTATATTTCACAATTCTGGCTTCCATAGAAATAAATGGACTAAAGTTAAGAAAAAATAACAATAATTTCAAATGGAAAATTTTTGACCAATTTCATGTATGCTCGTTATATAAAAGTATACATTTATTTCAATAGATCTCAAAGCTTTGAGCTGAAGTGTTTGGCATGCACTGTTTGAGTGAAAGCATGCTTAATAGAGATACATTGGGAATGTGTTCCATTTAAATACTTGCTCAGCTATGTTGAATGCAATTTGCTAAACTTGCACAACAATCACCAAGCTGCAGCCGTGTTTACTTATTTATGTATTCCGTAACATATTCATAAATTTCAGCACATTTTGCCATAAATCTTATTGTTTTTAATTAGCTTCCAATTACTCCATACACACACCTAAATATCTGCATAAATTCACTGATCTGTAAGTGCTTTTATTCAAAAGTTTTCAAGTCACTGTAGTTAATTATGTTCATTACAGCTCTCGAAAATTGAAAATGGATAAATATTACCTATACCAATGAAGATATAATTACAAATTGGTATTTAGTGCTATATATAAGCATAGCCCTTTTTATTGTAAAATTAATCAAGTCAAAATAAATTCTCCCTATTACATCTCTTTCACACTGTTTCACTTTCACACACACACACACACACACACATGTGCAAGCCTCTGTCAGGAAGCAGGGGGACTCAAGAACAATATTAAACCAGTCTGTGGACCATGCAATTTCAATTACCAAAGAGAATCAAAAAGCTGAAAGGAATTCAAATTGATTCCTCCATTTAAAAAAAAAAAAGTGCCAGCAGTCTCCTGGGTGCCACAGACAGAACTTGGAATTAAATCTGTTGTTTGTTTGTATATATCCCATCTATGAAGAACACATTTGTCTATGACATCAGAGTTATTGCATACTGAGCATAAAAAAGAGCCTCAAAATGCTGACACATGAGGCAATACGCAAAGTCACATTAAAAGGCATTGAGGTTTTGAGGAAGCAGCACAGAATAGGTACACACACGTTCATGCAGCCAGTCCGTACAGTGTTGATGGCCAGATAATAGATTTATGCACAGCTAAGAAGATTAATGTACGTGTTTTTAAAAAGCGCTCGCAGATCATTCTTACCCTGTAAACAGCTTTAGAGAAAACCAAAGCGATAAATAGGAAATACATTATTAATCTAAGCAGCTTAGTTCAGGTTGAACTCGTCCGGCAAATTAAGTTTGCTGGATTTCACAGGAAATAAACAGAACAGCCCGGTGGAGATGAGAAGGTGTCAGCAAAATATTGTATCGTGATTTATATTCCGCCTTCATGTGCAGATGATTTCCTTGCCTCCTCATTATCACGAGTACAGACTATTTTTAAGTTTGCTGTTGGGATGTGTGCGCGTAAGTTCGAAATGAGCAGGCTGGTCTTTGAGTATTATTTAAATTGCTTATGGTTGATGTCGAGGAGTGTGAGAATTTGGCGGTGAGAGAGACAGAAAGAGAAAGAGGATGATATTCTGTGCAAAGGGTGTTATATACGAAAATAGTCTGACTGATGGCTTAGAGTATGTTTTACAGTCTGTTGAAAACGAGAGAAGATTCACACCCTTTCTGAGAGAGATGTGATGCTGCAGCGCTGCAGAGTCAGAGTCAGGCTAGACTACGTTATAGGTGTGTGTGTTTACGTGTGGAACTGGGAGAGATAAACGTTGGGTTACAGTGTACATTGAGGTCAAGGCTTTGGGCTGCTCTCTCACCTGGTGAAACTCATAAAAGATGGAACACTCCCTGCGATGGCCCCCTCCTTCTTGCCCAACACAGACACACAGACACACATTCACTCACACTTACCTTCATTCTTCACAGTCATTCTTCACTTTCATTCCTGAGTCTCTTAGAGAAATCTGTCATCTTTCATTGCACTAAAACCCTAAATTATCTAGCAGTTTCTGTTAGTCAAATCATCATTGTGCAATACTTTTCAAATGTTTTGTCTGAAAACAAGACCAAAATAAATATCTAAGAAAGAAAATATTTTTCTTTTTATTTATTTATATTTTTTTCATTTTATACATTTCTCACACAAAAAAGATAAAGAGTATTGTATTTTTTATATAAGTCATTATACAAAATAAAAGAAAATATATATATATATTTTTATATTTTTCTTTTTTTGGGTGTGTGCTAGTTTTTTTTTTTTTTTTTTTTTTTTTTTGCACCAAACAAGCAGATCAGATTGATTGATTGATTAGTATCACATTTAATAAATAATAATTTGTCATTATATAATGCCATTTCTTTTTTACAAAATAAACAAACCAATAAACAAACAAAAATGTTACTGACTTCAAACTTTTAAACTGTAGTATTTATGTAATTAATGCATTTATGTATATAACACATACATTGGGACAGTTATTCCCCACCACTCACTGAATCAACAGCATCTTTAACACAGTTCGCAGGATTTCATCTTTGATCAAGCCCTTGTAAGGCCTTGGAAAGCCTTTATAACAAGTTTACACAAAGTGAAAAACTAACATTTGCATTGAATTTTTCCTAGGAAGTACAGTCGATATGTTGACAAAGTCCTGCGTTTGCTGTTTTTCATGTGTTACGCTTCTCACGACAGATCTGTTGATAATAGACCGGCGGCGGTTGATTGGAAAAGACAGAGCCAGGTATGATTTATGCTGCTGACGTTGCCAGATCATCCTTGAAGAGTAATGCATTATGGGAACGGCCTGACTGATAATGAGTGCTGTACGAATGAAAGGACTGAAGTTTAAATCGATTAGCGCTTGGCTCTCACTCACATCCATCACGACTCTGCTGATGCGTGCACTCCCAATCAGGTCCTGTTTTTCGATGGTGGATTTGTAAATTAATCTCTCTAATAAAACCTAGAAGACTGTTTAAACAACAATCAGTTGTGACATGCATGATTAACAAAAAATCAAGTATGAACGCGATCGAACCTCTATAGGAGGTTTATAATTCAGAAGAAATGATTATTCCAGCATAACAGTTCAACGGCAAATATAAAATGTGTAAGTTTTCACTGCAAAACTTTGCTAACCTACAAGTTTCTCACTTACAGTATTGCTTTTTCACTTAAATACATGCTTCAGAAGCTCTATTGACAGTTTGTCAATGGGCCTCTACCCTCAAAGGGACATATCTGATTATCATATCTGATATTAGATTCAATTTTTTAGTTTGTCTAGTAAAAAACAGTTTTTAAATATGTTAAATAATTAGAATCATTTTTAGATAATCAAAATGCTGATGGCAGAATATAATTTGTATTGAGTAGTCCTTTAAAAAAACATATTCTAATTGAATTTTTCTTTTGCAATGCAGTGATGCTAAAACTGTGTATGGTCATCTTCTTCCAATTTCCTAATTTGCTTAAATAGCCTTTTTCTTTAGCATATAGCTCTGGAATCCATTACAAATCCCTGAGATAGACAAGTCATTTGCACTGAAATAAACTGGAATCAGGAACTGTCCCCTTGACGTAATGTGACTCATTATCAAAATCCAATTAGCCTCAAACAGTGAGTGACAATGGAAAGAAGGAATGTAAAAAGCTTTATTATGTGTGTATTAGGCCCTCTGTGACAGAGCGGCGGAAATGAAACTTCTTTTCTTTCTTTTTTATGGCATTACTTTGTTAATTAGGGTGCACACGCTCTCTTTAGAGATGTTAATGGGTTCATCTCCCTATTTCTAAACATTTCAGGTCCAAAAATATCGTTTAATATTTATCAGAAGAGACAGAGAGAGATCCTGAGTCAGTCTTAAAGCTGAAAGAAAAGGGGGACGGAAATAAGAGAGATGAGATCAGATAAAAGAAAGGAAAATTAATGAAAGCAATTCCTGAATGTCGTCTCTTTTTATCTTATTTTAATATGAATATTCTTTTTTTAGGTATAAACAACAGCATGTTTACCGTCGCTGTTTTGTACTTTTAGTGACCGGAAATAAATCATGTTGTAAAATGCTGACAGCATTTCTCTTGCTGTTTCACATGCAGCAAACAGCAGTATATTGTTCTCTGTTCCTCTAAATGGCCAAACAGGGAAATGAGCGTGTGGGCTAAATTAGCAATAAGAACATGCACTGATAATGTTGCTGTCCCGTTCATACCCCCCTTTCTCTTTTCCAGCTCTTGAAGTCTGATCAATGTCCATGTCTCATGTGAAACGCTCTCAAAAACTGCGCCAGCACATCTGGGTTAATTGGCCGCCGTTCCCAGGGCCCACAAAACTAGTGATTTATGTAGCATTAGCGAAAACATGAACTTCATAAGATCCTTATTCCAAAAGCTGCTCCGGCAGAAGGTTTTTGAATAGAACATGTAGCCTTGAGATTCTGCAGATCGCGCCGCCGTGTAAATAACAATCTAATCTATAATTCCGAAAACATAAAGCCAGAAATAAATAAATGAATTGTGGGAGAAGGGGAGTATGGGAACAGAAAGGCTTTTCGAGCAGAACCAAAACTAGAAAACATGAAAGCGTTTGCATTTTTTAATGAGAAAACAAGCCAGGCTGCTTGTTTAGAGTATGTTACAGGTTCTCAGAGAGTTGTGGGGGTTGTTTTTATCTTCCTAATCAATCATTATCTCCATCACCATAATCACACTTCCTTCCAGAACTTCATACTTCATACTTTGGACAATTAAATAATATCTCAATTGAACCATGTAGGGCACTGTCATTGTTCGTAATTGGTCTTTCCCCAGAGGAGCTGAAATGCCAACGGTGTCATGTTGGCCCAAAAGCATCCCATCGTTACAGAAGAGCTGGAAGGTTAGGCTACAGCGCTATGCCGCTAATTAAAGCTAGTCTCTTCCTCTAACCACTGAATTATAGATGACAAGTCATCAGCGGGCCTGGTTTATAATTACCAGCTTGCAAACAGGACTTGTTTTCCTTCTCATGTTTTGAGTGTCATTGTTGGAATTATTCTTGTCTTTGATAGACCCGAGTTTTGCATCCATCTTTTTTTTTTTTCATATCGGAGTATCATTTATGGAGTTGCAGACACACAACCTGCCTGTAGTCACTGCACTTCCCAGCTGGCAAATCATGCTGCATTTGTAATTTCCACTATTTGGACCGACGCGTCTCTTTCTCACTCTCCCTTCCTCTCTCATTTGGACCGGGAGATTGCTCTGGAAGGGTGAGGAGAGACAGCAATCTGTCAAGGCCATAGGTTACACTGTGCCATCTGCCGTGGAGTGAGATTACGAGAGTTTGGCCGGCTGGCATTGTTTTGACTGTCTCAGCTCAATCCCAGATTTTCAACTATGCTTCTCACACACTGCACACGATGGAGGTGACGCTAGGGGTGAAAGAGAGAGGATGAGACAGAGAAAGAGGGAGGGAGGCAAAAGATACTATCTAACTGAATGCTGAAGAGGAAGAAGAAATCGATACGGCATGTTGTGACCACCCGTATGCTGTTTGTAAGGACCCAACGTCCTCCACCTGTAAAAGGAAATCGGTGTTTGTGGATACGGGGGTGGATAGGAGGGGTTGTATAAGAGCCTGCTTGTCTGGTGAACCATCTCATTATATCCGTGTTTAGATCCACAATCCATATTCTCCCGCGCCATGATTTTGTTGCATTGATCACTTTGCCTGAGGGCAGTATGTTGTTTGTGTGTTATGCTTGAAGATTTGGGATATCTTGGAATGTTCTACAATGAAATAAATAATAATAAAAAAATTATAGTGTAGAAACAACTCTCACTCAATTTTTACAAAACTGTAAGAAACATTGAATTCAAATTCTAAAAGCTCTTTTCTTTGAAATAACTGTTTATTATTATTGCTATTTATTTGCTGTACCATAGGATTTGAAGAAGTAGTAACAATGCAAAGCAGTAGCAGCGTAGTGGTGGTAGCATTTTTTTTGTTTTTCTGTTTATTTATTTACTTATTTATTTCCTTTACTTATTTCGAATTGAAAATTAACCACAAACTGATACGAGACTCATAATGTTTGTGAGACTTACAGTACATCTGTCTCTTAATACTGTATGTAAATATGCATATTCTCAGCGTTTTGTTAGAATTTAACAATGATATTATAAAAAGCACTCAAAAACAAACTAAAAAAGAGAAAAATAATATTAATGTTATTTTATGTTATTGTGAAATAGTGTTTCTGCACAACCATCTTTATCAAGCAATTATTCTCTAGTTCCCTAGGTTTTTTAGCTTTGTTCTGCAACCTCATAGTTCATAGTTTACTATTTTATTCACAGTCAGCCATCGAAACAACACTCTTCCTGTGTTCCTAAAATATTCAGAGCTGTTTTTGAATCAGCAGCCCCTAATGAATATGGTATGTCCACAGTATCAGCTCAATCGTTAGAGAAACAAAGGAAGACTGAATTGATTTCATCTCTTGCCTTAAAGGATAAACAAAATTTGGTTGTATAAACAACAATCTTTCTTGACTTCCCCGGTACATTTGAAATATCATTTTCCATAACACAAGGGCAACAGGAGAGTATGGAGGTATTTACAGCCTGAATATTTTTGCCCCAAGCTGGATTCCAGTATCTGCGTGGATCATCCAAATGCTCGCTAAATCTTACAGTAGTGTGTTTGCGTATGTATGTGTGTGTGTGTCTGAGGCTGTATTGCCTCGGGCAAAGTCGGAACTGCAGGTTGAGGCATCACTCTGTAGTCACTAATAAGGAGCCTAATCTTATTCCACATGCTGTTATCAACAAACTGATGCAATTCTACACAGGGATGGGGAGATTTTACAGAACACTACTGTTGAGTGCTGGTGTGAGGGAATCAGGCTCACGCATTAAGATTAAAAAATACTCAGTCTTACGCGTCAGGTGAGCGTCAACGCTCTGAAGAGAGTTTCGCCTACATGTGAGTTTTGTCTGATCTTATCAATGTCTGTGAGTTCACTCTTTGCACACCTACCTAACTCCCATTAGGCTTGAGTTTGACAGTGCAATACACTCCCAACATAGAGTGTTGCTTCCAAAACACAAACAGTATGCATAAAGAAGGAACACCCCAGTGAAAGAGTTTCGTTCAAACACCTGGCAGGCATGTTTGTACAGTAGAAACGGAGCTAAGTGATCCTGGAGAGAGTGAGAACGATCCCTCACCAGTAAACAAAACTAATGAGCTATTGTGATGTGGCCTTTCATTCTAAACGCTTTAATACCGCTCTCTTTTAGTTCAGCAGATGTGCAATAGAAAGCTAGAATTAGCCACCATAACAACTAGGGAAAATGGGGGACGGCTGTGTCCCTTTATAGAGCATTGATGAGTAGGGCAGAGTTGACTTCCTTAGCCATCTAGAATCTAATTTCACTAGCAAACACATATAGGAGGACATGGTTGCATTACGTTCACTTGATAGCACCCTGCCAAGTGCCCAGCTATCATAAGTGAAAATCCAAATTGCAGCGACTGTATACACACAGTCCTAAAAGCAACAGCACTTAAGGTTCACTGCAAAGCATAAACATAAAAAATACAGCCATGTAGCTAAACTTTATAAAAACATTGAAAAAACTGAATAAAATGACACACAAAACAGTTCTGTTGTGAAGTGGCAGTGATAATAAACAGACTTCATACATCCAGGCCAGTAGATGTCAGTAAAATATTATTGAAGATGGTGGAATGAATCGGATTATGCATTCAAATTTGCTTAGATACAGTACATATAGTACGCCCATAAGTACAAAAAGTGCGCACTTTCAGGTGTGTAGTAAAAGAGCAGGCAACCTTTGGGATATAAATCATGTCATACAACTGCATCTTTAGCAGACACTCTTGTCTCATAATCGCACGCATCTTGTCACAGTGAACTGGCCAGACTCCCGAGGAAAGGTGCGCTTGATCCTTTAATGGCGGCGGTGATGAGGCACTATTCGATCCAGGTGCGCCTTATCACACGCCAACAGACCTGTGTCCTGTGCCCGTTCTCTCATCCGCCCACTAATGTCGTGAGCCTGGCGAAGGGCGACAAGGAAGGCGATGATTGGCTGGGGAGGCGGCTGCCTCACCAAAATATAAAATATTATTACAAAATAACTTGTGTTCCCTGATTCAAATTAACTAGTGATTGTACAGAACTTCATTGGCTGTTGGATCCATTTGATTTGAGTTGGGTGTTGTGAAGCAGGGTTGTATGAAAAACTTAGAGGACTGCGGCTCTCAAGGACCAGGGTTCCCCACCCCTGGTATAAATCCTTATAATTTTTGGTGCAAATACTGTACATTAATGTAACTTGACATTATCATTGAAAACCAGCAATACTAATTTTAATTAAGATATAATACACGTTAAAATTGAGCTACTTTGGGAAGATAGGCCATGATGTCCGTAAGAAGTGTCCAACCAGTTTAAATCATCTCTGGGCAATCCTTCAGGGGGCTTGGAGTACAGTACAGGATACAGAATACAGTATATCAAGTCAATGTTTAAATAAAGTGACAGCTCGGATGCCCAGATTATGAACTGTTATAGCTGGTAATTGTGGATATTTTGATCATTCGAAAATGAATTTTCTATGTATAAACTGTTTTTGTAATAAAATATGTCGTAGGTAGTGGTGTCCCTTATCAGTGCAAAATTAGAATTAATTACAAATTAAAAAAAGATTCATGCCAATATTGTCCAAAACCCCACTTTTCCAGGGCGTTTCCAAACGTCCGGAGGGTAGTGTGCATATACATGTATATATAAGATATATCAAAACTATTCTTTGGGACAGACTCTAATCTCGCATCGTATTTAGGATGGATCAACACAATCTCACAAGAAATTTGTACATATTCGTCCGAAGTGTGAAATTTGTGCCAATTCGTACTAATTTGTACGACCTTACTCGTACGATTTGTCTAAAACCACATGATGGGTAGGTTTAGGGGCGGGGTTATGTTTAGGTCATTTGTACAAATTCATACAAACTGGGATCTAGTAAAATATGTGCGATTTAGAATAAATTGGATGAATTCATACGAGTGAGGTCATACAGTACAAATTCGTACGAATTCGCCACCTCGTAAAATATGTACGAATTGCCGTGAGATCAGGTTGGATGGATAGTATGAACCTTGGGAGTTAGGGAGAGCCAGTTAAACAGGGAACACAAGTTCCCTAACCAAGTTACTATATATATATATATATATATACTGCCGTGCAAAGGCAAAAGGCCGTAACTTCGATTTTAGTCGAAATTGAGTTATTGATATTTTTAGAATATTCAACA
>JAUMHP010000052.1:19737562-19757132 GCA_032361065.1 Enteromius trimaculatus | reverse complement strand
ACTGTTAGGTTAGGTTTAGGGTTAAAACAAGTTGACAAGCAAAGTTTCTGATAGTCAGTATGTTGTGGACCCATCAAAATAAAGCGTTAGAAGATATGAAGCAGACAGTGTACTTATGCTCTAATGACTGCTAGTTTACATGTACAGTATTTGCAATTGTTACTTACTGTTAGTAGAATGTCTAAAGTGGACTATTAAAATAATGTGTTACCGACTTACGCTCTTTATTCATCTTACTCAAACCAAAACATAGAAACATAATATTTCTCAAAGCGCACAGTTAATGCACTGAATTCAATGCAAAACTAAAATAATTAAATAACAATTATCCTACATGAACACACGTAATGTATAACATGCTCTGATGCTTGTCTCATTCAGTGTGTACAAATGACAGCGTGTTTTGCTTGTGGGTAATATATCATAGTTGTTGATCATCATTGTTAATTAAAGCAATTGCTTTAAGCAATTTTTAAAATGTCTTAGCTTAAGAGGGTGCGGTTTTGAGACTATGGCTTGTGGTTCAGGATAGCAGGATGAAAGGTATGTTAAAAAGTTAATATTGTTTATTTATTTATTTTTAATTGATTGCACATGTTAACAAGCTCATGCTACAACCCTGATTTCACAAACTATTCATGGGCAACTCATTAGTCTGGCTACATCATAATCAGCTCTGGCCATTTGGCAAGCAGGTGTAAAGAGTAAGGTTGCAGATTTGATTATAAATGTTCAGGTAAACTGAATGTAGGCAGTAGACACTAACCTTTGAGGGATAATTTGAGTATTGGGGCAGATTTACTAAAAGCTTGCACCAGTGCAAACCATCTTTTGGCATTAAAAGAGTACTGTCAGGATTTACAAAATACGCACAGTGAAGAATTAGCGCTGAAAAGGCGTGGACACAGCTGTTTTGTCACCTGACCTCATTAAATATGCATTTATTATAGTTTCAAGAGCTAGAAGAGGTAGAAGGAAAAGGTTTTTTTCTTTTTTTTTTTTTTTTTTTCAATAAAATAATAATTTATTAATTAATTTAGTTAACCAGTAGAACACATTATCTGAACATATTATTTGCTAAGCCATGTTATTTTTAATTTGCTTTAGAAAAGAAAAATGAAAAACCTAAGTTAGGAGGAGTAACCCACAAAACCAAGCTCTTTTATATTTCTTTATTCTATATTTGTGAATACACTAATTCGAGCAGCATTTTGTATACTGTGTTGGTCAATATGCAAATTAGGCTGCATCTGTGTTCTTCAATTTGAGAACACCCCCAGAAATTTCCATGACCATCGGCACTGTTCCGGAACCACGCTACACCGCTAATTTAGTAAATATAAAGGTATAATTTAAAAGAGACAATACACGCACTCATGCTGTTCTAAAAGCACTCTCTTTCTTCTCTGGAGCATAAAACACGTCTAAGGAATGAATGAGGACCCTGGTGGCTATCAGTGTATTGCAAAACAAAATAATAATAAAAAAATAATAATAATAAAATGTTATCTTTTCTTTGTTTGTTCGTATCCCATGGGGAATAAAAAATAAGTCCCAATACGTCACAAAGGTTTGGAATGTTACTTTATATACACAACAAAACCTATATGTACAATAATAATCCCAGTAGAACTGGTAAATGATGACAAACAATTGCTATGTATTATCAAAAGAGTTTTTGTTTGCTTGTTTGTTTGTTTGTTTGTTTTTTATTGATTATTTTGTAAGATGCTGATAGTGAAATTTACAGTATATCCATTATATATACAGGGTGGGCCATTTATATGGATACACCTTAATAAAATGACCACCATGGTCATCACCCATTTTGAAAAGTGTCCTCCCTCACATATACTAATGTGCCAAAAACAGGAAGTTAATAATATCACCAACCATTCCCATTTTATTAAGGTGTATCCATGTAAATGGCCCACCCTATATATATATATATATACTTTTATTATATACATGTTATTATTATATGCACATGGTAAGTTTTATGCATACATTAAGTAAAAAAAGAACTTCTATAAAAGAATTCCTCCAAATAACAATGGCGCAGTAATTAATAAACAAGCTCCTGACCACTCAGCCTGTCAAACACTAAGTTTGGCTTTCAGGGTGGTGTAGGTGAACCATAGCGGTAATTAAGGTGAGAAGTAGCATGACCTTTACTTGAGGACATAGCTCTACTTGTAATGATGTCACGGTTGTGCTGACATCATATCACCAGCGTGGCTGTTCAATCAATTTTCAACACTTTCTCCCTAGCGAGAGTATTTGCCTGATTTTGATTAAATTACCCTTGAATCGGCAGGCAACCCTAGAGACTTGTTTTCTGCTCTTTCTCTCTCCCTACCTCTGCCTCTGTCGCTCTCTCTCTCTCTCTCTCTCTCTCTCTCACTTTCTCCTGCTTGCTTGCTCCCCCTCACCCTTTTTCATTTTGAGGTTTAACTTGACTCAATTCCAAATCGAGATTGTACCCTTGACCTCCCAGGCTGCCTCCATTAATAGCGTCTGCTGAAGCGTTTAATAGGTTTCAGAAGCTCTAAGTAGTCAGTGGGCAGACTCCTTTGAGTAAATGGTTGTTATTTTTGTCGGCCATTTTGTGTGCTACCTTGAGTTATTAAGCCCTTATCATCTTGACTTGTAAACCGATCCCTGAGAGAAGTGTCATTCTCTGACCCAGGACCAGCCATAAAGAGGCTAAACAACATCATTTGATCAGGGTGGGGGAAAACACTACATATAAACAGAGGTGAATGAGACAAACAAGTTTCTTTTTCACAGTTGTGAAGTCGGTTGGTAAGCGTGGGCTTAATTTCAAATGAATACGAATTGAAAGCACTGCTTTTTGGCTCAAAAGACCTGTAGCTTCAAGGGTGTGTCTGTTCTGTTCAGAGACTTCTGTGCTTGAGGCAATTTTAGGCATATTTCATTTCCTGTCTGATTTGACAGTTTCTTACTTAAGCAAACTGGGTTCTATGCATATCATTACAACCTAACAGATTGTTAGTTAATTGCAGCTGAGTCTGGAGGCATCGCTTCTTCTGCAATCTTTCTTACAAGGAGAAAGGAACTGGGGCAAAACTCAAGATGCATCCCCATGCAAGTTTTGCTGATATCCAAAATACCAAAATTCTACCAAAATGAGGCGTGACACATTCCAGCTGGGCTGTTTTGAAGGTGTGTTTTGAAAATTCACTAGCTACTCCTTTCCTCAGGGAATGAATTGCTGAAAATAATATACATTAGGATGTATGCCACTTGCTGAACCTCTGTTAAAGCGTTAAAGTGGTTGTACTGTTTAGCCCTTCCATCGCTTTCTTTCTCACTGAAAAGCATCTCACAGTCTGTCAGACATCCAGAGAGGATGGCAGTGTGAACAGACATCACATGAGCAAATGTGAGCCCTTTTGCTTTTAGTGCCCTTGAGCGAGGTATTTTGTCTTCTGGAGGGAGCTACAGAGTGAATGTCACTGTTGTAAGGGATCGGTTATGTGCAAAATAAAGATGTTTAAATAGAATGTAGCTTGTGTTAATAAGTGGGTTGAGTAAGGGTTCGAATTTTCTGGCCATCGTTCATTATATTCTGGGTGTGTTATTTTAATGTCTGATGTTCCGGCGTGGATTCTCCCAAAGGCAGCTTTAGGGAAACCATCCATCGGCAGCAAGATTCTGCGAGAAGCAGATTTAGATGCAGTCGCTGCCGCAGCACATTACGCTCCTCACATAGAAATGGTATTTTTTTAACAAGCCGTGATATACAAACATAGAGCTAGCAAAGCACCTTAGGTTGTAAGTCTCTGTCTCTTTCTCTTACAAAGCAAAGAGGAACAGCAGACGCCACCATCATTTGGTGGTGTTTATTTATTTATTTATTTTTGCTGAACAACGTCTCAGCAAAAATGTGTTCCAATATGAGAACGCCAACATCATATGCCAGAAATAATCCAACTTTATATGCGCAAAAATTCTATGGGCTTCAGAACACTGTGGAGCATGAAGTGAATCTGTTTACTTTAGTTTTCTTGAAAAGAAAAGGAAACAAAAGAAAAGAAATAAAAAGTCTAAAATAAAAGAGTTCATAGTTAAATACAAGGGCACACTGTATGTGCATTCTGTGACATTTTTGTTGACCAGCAAATAAATGGATTTCTTTCAGATATCCCAGAAACCATTGAGCATAAAGACAATTTCAAATACTGAACTTTGTTATTTTTTATTTTTGTTTTTTATTTTTTTAACTGGTAGCTTGTTTTATAAGTAAATCTTGCTCCTGTTGAACACAAAAAGAGTTACATGTAGTAATAGCAGAATCTTCAAGCTGCTCTGTTCAATTAAATTAAATGGGGGCCATGGCTGTTTCCACAGCAGTATGGATCACCCTGATGATGGTTGTATGGTTCTCTTTGTTCTTTTAAAAGATGACAGTTCCAATCCTCATTCACTTCCTTTGTATAAAATAAAGCAGTCTAGACATTTTCCTTAGTGATCCATAAACTAAGAAAAAAAGTTATACTGGAATGGCTTATGAGTGAATGATGACAGAATTTTGACTTTTGAATCACTTTGACTTTTCCTTCAAAAAAAACAAAAAAAAAAAACTATAGGTAGAATTAGTTGAAATAGTTATGTGCTCAAATGTGGGCTATATATCCACAAATCATCCAACACAGTACGCTTTCATCCCAATTCATTGTGTATACTGTGTAACCAGCACATTTAAAGGGTTAAAAAAAAAAAAAATGCCATTAATTACCAAAATTACTAGGGATATTTGCTGTCTATGGAGGGTCAGCTAGCTCTCTGATTTTATCAATAATATTTTAATTTGTGTTCTGAAGATGAATACATTTCTTACAGGCTTAGAACGACATAAGAGTGAGTAATTGATAACATAATTTTAATTTTGGGGTGAACCAACCCTTTGGTGCCTGTGTAATACCTACTATAACTGAAACGTGATAGTTCATATTTCATAGATTTTTTTTATTTATTTATTTTTTTTAAATTAGCAATATGTAACTTTATATACAACAAAACCTATATGTACAATAATAATCCCAGTAGAACTGGTAAGCAATATTTAATACCCAATTAGAATTTGTGTGAACCCAGCTTTGAGGAAAAGTAAAATCAATTTTCAGCACCTTCTGTTTGCTTCTTTTTCTCAGTTCTGTAGAACAGAAAAATATTCACAAAATAGCAGCATTCCTTTCCACTCCAGGTGTTCTCCTAGTATCCACTGATCTTGAAAGGTTTGTTATTTAAATAGGTGTTTATAAATCAAAACTCAAAAGTGCTGGCTTTTATGAGAATCCCATGCTACTCTACTATATGGGTATAACTACCCATTCGGCTTGTCGACAGTCAGGAGACACAAATAAAAATATGTTGTCGCTGTGTGATTTTACAATAGAGTGACTTTCTATTCTTCACTTGGCATGAATTCAGATTATATCTCATTATGTGTCATGTAGCAGAGGCATGATGATGGAAGTGTGAACAGCAGTTTACTTCTGTTGTCTTTAAACCTCCAACCCTCTTTTGCTCCCCTTGCATTTCTGTTTTGTTTACCAAATGGTTAGAGAGTGCAGATTAATAGCGGTCCAGAGGGCAAAAGGTAATGAAAACTGGAGTAGTTTCCCTCCTGAGACAAAGGCGGCTGTGCAGAATTAATTATGTCTCTCACATAAAAAAAATAAATAAATAAACAAACAAAAAAAAAAAAGCTTGCGCTTACAAGGGGGAAAAGTAATACATATAATTTGGAATTTGTAGCTCTTGCAAAGACTCAATGTTTTAAACATCAATAGTTTTATGTATGTATTAACATCTAACAATAGTGTTAATCATCAAATCCAATTCACATGACTTTGAAGAGGTTAGATAGGCAGTCTTCCTGAGGATTTATTTTAATTTAGTTTATGGATGGTTGAAAATATATTATATTATTATTATATAATAATATATCATATAAAAATATTATTATATTTATTATTAAAATAAGGTATAACCTGAATTTTGGAAATGTTGGGCCAGTTTAAATGAGCTCAAATTTGATGCCTGCTACAGATGTCAAAATAGTTGGGACAGCGGTATCAAGGTTATGATTTCTGGAGTTTTGGTGTTGGAATTCAGTCCCATTTTTGCCTGATACTGGTTTCCAGCTGTTCCAACCGTGACAGAAACCAAAGGAGTATACTTGGATGAGGGCTAAACGAATCAATGTGTATAGTTTAAAGGCTGTATTATGAGTCTTATGGTGGATTGGTCAAATTCTGAATATTAGTCCAGTTTTATAAAACGACAGTGTTGGATTACTCCAACATTAACTATTAACATTAACTATTGTGTAATTACAATGCATAAATAAATAAATAAAACCCATATAGGCAATAATTCTATGCTTTTCAAGTGTATCAAGTGCCTTATGTTAGGTCAAATATTATTCCTGATCAGTAAGCAGGCTTATAGTTTAATGTGTTGTACTGTCTTGAAAGTTTTATCTTTTGAGAAAAGCATTGGTTATTCATCAAATTGCCCTTCAGCCTGGCTTAGGGGCGGTTCACTGCAAAAATATCATGATCCTCACATCAAACTTTAACACCACAATGTTGAGCATTATCTCCAGCGTTTCTTTTCATGATATTTGCAATAAAACAGCACAGTAATTGGGAGGCATTTTATACATTATAATCATATTTACATATACATATTAGTTCATGCATCTTGATCAGATTGCAGTCTGCCTGGGTTTGTACAATCCACACTAGTGACTCAGTAACATGGGTCTGAATTTGGTCTTCTAAGTAAACGGTCTTTGTTGGCATCAATGGTTCAATAAAGAACATTTCCATTGAACACTTGCCAGATTAATTCCATTGCAGATTATTATGATGTTTATTTTGAGGTTATTTTAGGAACTGTTCCATGAAAGGTTCCTTGGGGGACTCAAGTCTGTGTGTGGACACAGATTTGAATAATGACATAGGTATTACAATATGAAGGTGATTCACGAGAACAACCAACATGAGTGTGTGTGTTGGCATTGCATTGCATTGTTTTTTTTTGTTTGTTTGTTAAGTTCACTGATGATATTGCTGGCATATTAAATATCCTAAGCATCTTCTATGACTAATCAGGCAGTTGTGCATTTCAGATATGTCTCAGATGGAATTTGTACTAAGTCTTTTTAGAATTTGCTAGCTATCAGATTGCTAAAAATGCATGACGTGAGTAAGCGTAAATACCTCTGGTGTGTCAGTTTGTCACCGCATAGTGTGTTATTATCTTAATGTGCATGCTTCTGGAGATGTCTGACCTCCCAGTGATCACAGTGATTTATCTTTGACTCTCTATCAGCTACTCTGATTAAGGTTCAGCTCAAAAAGGAGCAGGTCAGAGGAATTTTACAGATACACAAATTATTTTATGCTATGTGAAAATCCACAAAGCAGCGTTACCTTGGCTGAATTCTGACAACAATAAGTCGAGATGCTTTTTCTCTCTGAGAAACTGCTGCATCTAAATGGTCAGCGGCTGAATACAAACAAAAGTGTCTAAACAGATCGATAGTCGTCTTCCCTAATCACAAGCGCTCATGATTGAGATTTTTAGCCCTGGACCGCGCCATGTGCCTTCCTTGTTCTTGCGTATATAAACTTGCTCAAGATTGCCTCCTGCATGCCAATGGCTGCATTTGATTCTAAACAAACAGCCAGCCAAACTCTCCCTCTAGGACTCTGAGTCAACCCCTCTTCTGTCAAACAACACAATTGATTCCAAAGCTGACCTGAGTGGAATGCATGATCAATCCTTCGGAACTTCCTTCCACAACCCTCTATTGACTTCAGTAATAACTGAGAGCATAGAAATTGGATGGGTGCTTGTCAGATGTGTAAAAGGAACGTCACTTGTCTTTAATATATAGTTCACTACATATCTCTTCATCTACACATGTCTGATTTCCACACCATCTGCTTTATCTGCTTGCTGCTTTTTTTTTTTTTTAAAGCATACCGTAGCTTAGCTCAGTGGCCTGACAAACACTAAGAGCTAGTGTGTTCTTTGGGCAATCTGCCAGTGTCTGCCTTTCTGATCATTCACATTCACTTTACGATCACCTAACCCCTACCCTATACCTATTTCAGTAGAGGACAGATCTGCTCTATTACTCCCTCATCTGATCTCCCTCTCAGTCTCAACATTTCTCATCACACTTTCCATTGTAATCTCATCTTTCTTAAGCCATTGGGGGCCCGCCATGCAGATCTGATTATTAATCAATCGGACGGGCAAGCGCCCAGAGATGCATAGAAACTACAAGATCCACAATGTAGTGTTTGTGTAGGGATTCAAGGTGTGTTGTATCACATTGGGGGGCAGTCGTGGCCTAATGAATAGGGAGTTGGACTTGTAACCCAAAAGTCGTGGGTTCAAGTCCCAGGTCCGGCAGGGATTGTGACTGCAATACCATGACTGAGGAGAGACCTTTGAGCAAGGCATCATACCCCCAACTGCTCCCTGGGTGTGTGTTCACTGTGTGTGTGCGCATGGTTGTTCACTTCTCACTGCTGTGTGTGTGCACGTTGGATGGGTTAAATGCAGAACACAAATTCCAAGTACGGGAAACCATACCTGGCCACAAGTCACTCACTCACTCATTGTGTTAAAGGAAAAGTTCACCCAAAATTATTTTTATAGATGGACTTTGCACACTTCCGGAGTGAACGCAGGCACTGTTAGCTGCTGCTGCTCTTGTGGAGAAAATTTTATTTATTTTTTATTTTTTTATTTAGAATTTGTTTTAATTTGTGCTCGAGTTATCTGACTTTGCAACTATACTATAGCCAACGTATATTTTAGCTACCCATTGTAGCGATTTTCTTGCCTCTATTGCTACTGGTCGATGGTGTGTGTACCTGTTGACTGTCCGCACCCCAAATACGGAAGTGCCTCCAGCTTGGAAATAACAACCATGAAGATCGCTGACTTACTTGGCTGGATCATTTGTCTGTGGGCTATTTGTTCTGCCTTATTCCATCCCACGGGGTCGATTCTTCAATACGCGGCGGAGGAACTTCTCCAACTTCGGCTGCATCTCACTGATCCTCCATCAACACTACGCTTTCATCCAGACATCACCTGCCAGCGTCGAAAATATTTTCACTGTGGATCCGTCGATCCTACAGCACTAATGATTCGTGTAAAATACGGTCAATACGGTCATCAGTTGTTGACCACAGCGTTCTCTCCAATCTGAAAAAATCGTCAGGTATCGATCCTAGTAAAAGCAAACTGTCATTTGAATTGCTTAATATCCACTCGCTCTCTGGGAAAGAATCTCTGCTACATGACGTGCTGTCTGACCATAAGTTGGATTTTTTCTGTTTAACTGAAACCTGACAGAAACACGGTGAATATTTACATTTGAATGAGTCTGTTCCTCTGGGTTATACTTTTATTTCTAAATCCCGTCCTGCTGACCGGGGTATGGGTCTTGCGATTCTGTATAAGGAGAAATGGAAAGTATCACAATTGACTGTGTCCACATATTCCTCCTTTGAATGTATTGCGATAAAGATAAATACCAATACCAGTTATTCTCATTTAGCTTTAACTGATCTGTGTGTCATGTCTTCCAATATAGTCATGTTGGGTGGTTTTTACATTCATATGGACAATCAGAGAAATGCAAGCACAAATGACTTTCTATCTTGCTTGGACAGTTTTGCCTTGCAGCAGTTTGTGAACCCTTCTACTCACTCTAAAGGTCATATTCTTGACCTCATCTGCTGCTCTGGTTTAGCTCCAAATAATTGTACTATCAGACTGTACTGTCTCTATCAGATAATTTTCTAGTCTCTTTCTGTGCTCAGTTGACATTTTTTAAGTTAAAAACGGCCCATAGTATCACTTTAAGAACATATGTCTCTAACCTCACTGATGAACTGGACGGCTTCTCCAACAAAGCGGACTTCTCCACTCCTGACGCTATAATTTCCCTTTACAAAAGTGGACTAACTGAGATCTTGGATGTTTTTGCTCCTGTTAAAACTGTTTTCTTTTAATGTTTCTGCTCCATGGTTTACCCCTGATCTGCGTCTATTCAAAACTAAGGGACGTAGGCTTGAACGACTATATGCTAAATCTGGCCTAATGGTACACAAATATATGTTGAGAGATCATATGTACCACTTTAAAGAAGCTCTCTCTAAAGCAAAATCAGAATATTATACTAATAAAATTGGAGCCAGCCAAGGAAACTCTAGATCTCTTTTTTCTGCATTAAAAAAAGGTTTCATGTCCAGCAGACACCCTGCCTTTAAGCATGTGTTCTACAGAACAATGTAATAATTTTATGACTTTCTTTGAGTCAAAAATTGATAAGATTCATCAGCAATTGGTTACTAGTAATTTAGATCATGAACCTAGTCTCTTAGTCTCACAAATGACTATACACTCTACTTTTAGTTCTTTTATCCTACCACCTCCAACAAAGATACAGGATTATATTCAAAGATCTAAATCTTCCACCTGTCAGCTCGACCCAATGCCTACTTGCTTAGTTAAAGCCTGTTTACCGTCACAGTCCTCATTATTCACTAAAATTATTCATTCTTCCCTTGATACCAGGTATGTACCTTCCTCTATGAAAACTGCTGTCATTACTCCCATTCTTAAGAAAATAGGGGCTGATCCATTAAACTTTGAAAACTATAGACCGATTTCCAATTTCCATTGCTATGCTGATGACACCCAGCTATATTTATCTTCTAAACCTTCTAGTTCTCCTCTGTTACATCCACACCAGGCTCCACCCTCACCAACACACAGCGTGCACCTTCCCCTGATTACTGATCAACCACACCTGCTACACACACCTGATACCTGTCATCACACCCTTTATAAGCCATACTCACCAGTTCAACCATTGTCCGAGCTCGTTCATACGTAAGTGGACTCTCTCCTGGTGTATACCTGCTTTACTTACCTGTGGATTACCTGTTCTCCTCCAGTGATCTCCTTCATTTCCTGTGTATTCAAAATTTTAAATCCCATCTAAAAACGTATCTTTTTACTCAGGCTTATGTGTGAATTGCAGCTTCCTTTTTATTTTGATGTGTGATGGATGTATTTATGCTGTAAATTTTATAATGTAATTTTTATATTGTTTGCTGTAAGGTGTCCTTTGGTGTTCAGAAAGGTGCCTTTAAATAAAATGAATTATTATTATTATTATTATTATTATTCTTATTATTAAATGAAAATTAGCCATCCTAGGTGCAAATGACTTTCTTCTTTGAGATGAACACAGTCCGAGTATTTTTAAAAATGTATCCTGGCTCTTTAAAGCTTGGTAATGCTTGTGGATAGCGGCCATTATTTTGAAGCTCTGTAAATCACATATATTCGCAAGTACTGCATTGTAAAACTATCACATATACTATTAATCAGATCAATAATTAGCTTAGATGTTCTGTATCCCTATGTATTATTTTTATTTGTTCTGTTTAGAAAATAACTAAGGCTTTAAATCTCCTTTGTAATAGATATGGTTATAAATCAAGAACAATGCATTTGCAGCTGTATTTATAAACTGCTTACTAATGACAATTAATGTTGGAACAATGCTTTTTAAAGGATTAACCGACTGTGTACAAATGATTCATAGTGTGTAGTTATTATAAAGTGTTACCATTTTTATTTGTATTGTTTAAGTATTGATTCAGGGACCTTTTAGGCACCGTTTTAAAACTATCGATTTGGCAAAAAAAAAATAAATAAATAAATAAACTAAACAATACCAAAAACTATTTATAAGTAATTAGCAAGATCTTTTATAAACCATTGTTGTTAAACTAAAACTGTTGTTTTACTAACATTATTAGTAAACAGTTTACAAGTGCATCTATAAATGCCAAATATAAAATGTTTAATAATTGTATTTTCATACTTTATTATTAAATGCTTTATTAACACATGTCCCTGCTGTAATGCATGATTAAGTCAGGTAGCTACAAAGTATTTAGTAGTTGCCAGACGTCTGTTTTTGTGAGCTCATCTAAAGTGAGGACTATTTATACCTTGTGAAGCATTTATAAAGCAGATGTAAAGTCTCATTTATAATCTAAACAGCAAAGTTAAACAAACACTACACAGAGGGATATGTAATCTGTAATATGTAAACTGTACACTTGATAAATGAAAAACAAACCTTCAATTTCATAGAAAAAAAAGTGTAGTTTCATATTTTTTTGCATCTTGAAATTAATAATACTGCATCCCCCTGTGTTGCTTATTTATTTTTTTTTCTGTTAGGAAGACAACTGACCATTTAAATCTCCTTTGTACATTTAGATATGCTCATAAATCATGAACAAGGCATTTATAGCTGTATTTATAATCTGCTTACTAATGACTATTGATGTTGGAACAATGTTTTATAAATGATAAACTGACTATTTACTAATGCTTAACTAATGATTCGAAATGTGCAATTATTCACATTCAAATTCAAATTTCTTTTTTGATTAAGATACTTCAACAGTTATGAAAAGTGTATGTAATGAAGCGAACTGCACACAGGAGGTAAGATTAATAATAATAAGTTTATTTACAACAGGATGAGTTCAGAAGGAATGGATCAACAGAAACTGGTAAGAATAGGAGTTAAATGATAATCTGGATGAACTTGTCGTAGAGTTTATGGAGTTATTTCTCTTGCAGCAAATGGAGATCGCTGGAGCACAGACTGAAGACGGAGAAAACACACAAACGAACCACAACACCACACACCACTTCTTTGGCGACACAAGGGATATTCAAGAGATTCCAAGGAGCCTGGAGAGGATACACAGAACTGAGGAGCATCACAGGGTTATCACACAAAGTTTAGTAGAAAGGTAAGTAATCGTCAAAGAGCTTTGCCTTATCAGGGGATGAGTCCGCTGGCTTGAAACGAGCTTGGGCACTGACTGTGGCGTGGTGTGTGGTTTTATTTGGTTCCTTAATGACGTGCTGATTGTATCCAGGTGTAAGTGACAGGTGATTGTGCTAATACTGTGTGCGTTGTGATTGGGGATTGAGGGTGGAGCCTAGTGTGTCTGAGACAGTGTAAGTGTAAGTAAAATTACTTTTAAAGAAGGAGTAACTAATATAAAAAGGGTACTTTGCGTATTTGTTTTAAACACAAGTTTTAAATAATTTACTTCCCTTTCCTGATAACTAAATCTCTAATTGGCCATTAAGTCACATGCTATTCAGAATGAACAAGAAACCTATCCAGGTTATGAATATAACCGTGGTTCCTTTAGGGAACGAGGCGCTGTGTCATAATGCTTTTGGAACGCCTTCAGTGTGACCGGCGTGTGCATTTGCTATTGCATCAGTCCAATGGAATGTCATGACATCATGGGCAGGTGACGTCAGAGACCAGGAAGCTTTAAAAGCATGCGAGGTAAGACCGGTGTCAGCCTCATGTCATGAAGAATTGCGCTGTCAGGAATGCCGGAAGTATGGCACTGAGAAGCAGCATCTCTACGAACCATTGTTATATTCATAACCGGGAGACGTTCCTTTTCTGGTACTCGAGGTGTCATAATACTTTGGGAACGAGATGCCCACACCCCCAGAGTTCTAAATCCCTCCCTTGTGTCTCAACATCAGGACGAGGGAACCAAAGAACCTGGGGTGTTACCGATGTCTAGGCAGTAAAACCAGACAAAGGTGGAAGGGGTGGACCAGCCCGCAGGTACAGAAAAGTTTTCGCCATTCCGGGCACAAAGTCTAAAAAGGAAGGGGCCACAGAGAGGGCCTGCAGGTCACCCATCCTCATAAGAGACGTGATGGCTAGTAAAATTTAACTCTTCATAGATAGATAATGATCTGAAATCTGTTCAATCAGTTTGAAGGGAGGTTTCGTAAGAGCCTCTAACACCACTGCCAGGTCCCGCGTGGAGAAACGAGATCACACTGGCAGTCTTATCCTCAGCGCACCATGGAGGAAGCATATTAGTAGGGGGTGTTTATAATAAGCCGATATTGCCGCCACATGCACCTTTAAAGTGGAGTGGGATACCCCAGCAGAGAATCTAGCCTGCAAATATTCAAGGACTGTACCAACTGGGCAGGATCTTGTTGGCGGTCTAAAATCTTGGGGTGAAGCCTCTATTCCCCGGGCCTCAGCCCCTGTCTCGACAGGATGACTGCCTCCACATTTAGGTGGCCAGGAATATAAAGTGCTCTCAGTGAGAGGAACTTGTTCTGGCCCCACAGGAGGATCTGGCGGGCCAGTTTGTACAGTGGCTTCAACCGTAGACCACCCTGATGGTTGATGTAAGAGAATGGGCAAACTGAATTTGATATTTTATGCAGACACGCACCAGCCTGACCCTCTGCCGAGTACCCCTTGCCTACTAATGATGATGTTGTATGCAAAAGTTTAGTGAGCCTTCATAGACGATGCCTCATTCGGCGACAGATACAGTAGTTTGCCAACGTCTGTTCAACCCGCGGCATTGCTCTGTAACCAAACTCACTCATTTATCAACTGCACGAGTGACCACCTCCAACAACTCTTCAAAGCTTTGTGACTGGGGCAGAGGCTCATATACACTTTCCTCATCCACCTGCAGACGCTCACAATGACTCAACGAGAGCCGCCATGCTCCGCTCCCAGGCAAGCCACGCAAAGAGAGTACGAATCCCCAGCCGTAATTTAACTCGTACATGGGGAGGCGCATCTCTTAAACAAGCGCAGCTTGCCTTGTTTACACTTTCTACTATTTCACTTTCACTTTTGGCAGAAGGACAAACACTTTTAAACTAGGACAGAACAACAGAGAAACACAAAGCGCGGTTCTAAATGACAGAAAGGCTGACGCTGGTCTTACCTCGCAAGCTTTTAATGCTTCCTGGTCTTTGACGTCACCTGCCCATGACGTCACAACATTCCATTGGACTGATGCGATTGCAGATTCACACGACGGTCACACTGAAGGCGTTCCCAAAGCGTTATGATGCAGCTCGAGTTCCCGAAAAGGAACATATTAAATACCTGTGATAAATAAGAGCAAAATATGTGTCTTCCAAGTTAATGTTCTTATAAGTAGATTTAGACAGAGAAATTACTAACCTTTCAAAAGTTAACAAATGGAATTTTCTTATTTTTTCCTCCTACAACTCACTTCCAGATCTACAGCTTCTGAAGACTTTTTTTTTTTTTTCACTCAGATAGGGCTGAAAAAGACTGTCCTGTCATATCCAATCATTACATTGTCTGCCAGGGAAGGAGGCTAACGAGGGAGGATCGCTCGAAGCAAACAGGCGCATAAACCCCCTTTCCTGCTGCCTAACCCTGCCTCACATCCTTCACTTCCTGTGAGACTCATCTAGACACTTGTTGGGATTGAAAGCAACAGTTCTCAGATATGGAAAAAGCAGCAGAGAAATGCCCTCTACCCTAACATCTTCCAGTTTCTGAGTGGCTAGAAGGGATGCCGTGCCAGTGCAGGGCATTAATTAAGGGGTTAAACTTCACATTTACATTGTGCTTTAAGAAAGACCTTACAATTATTAGCCATGCAAACCAAAGAACTATTCATGCCACGATAAACAGAAAATCTAGAGACGATATGCAATATCAACTGCAGCCAGATGCGTTTATCTATGCTGCCCTTTTTCCCCATTCATAAATGCACTGTATGCATTATCCAAATTCTGTTAATCCAATCTGCCATTCCCCTTCTCTGACATTGAGGAGGAGGACATCTGAAAGCCTCTGAGACCCAGAACCCTCCATCCATAGCAGCAGAGCGCGTCTGTAAAGCGCTCTTTCCATACCAGAGGATAATTCCTCCATAAGAGGTAGCAGATAGCAGGCGTCGGATCCCTTTCTCCCAGAGCTAAAACTTGGCACCTTCCACTCACTGTCACATCAATACAGGTTCCAAAACAGCCAGAACAATGCTTGAGAAGCCCACAGTTCTACCCTGTCCTGCTTTTCTGAGCCTGACGTGCAATCCCATGTTTGGCAGGAGAGAATGGTCCATGCAGCCACAGGCTTAGGAGATAAAAGATTAATTGAAACAAATCAGTGGGGGAGAACTTAAAGCACAGAGTGAGCAGAAAGAGGGGGAGATTGGGATTAGAGTTTAGAGGAGAGTGTAACCAAGCACATCCTGAGCACTGACCCATCCTTCAGCCAAGTCGAACTTGGAATGGGGTTCAAAGGCTTGGCACAGCTACTCAGATTTTGTTAACCCTCTCCCATCCCTGCTGCTTTTTTGGCCTTGCTCATTTATTTTAGCATGTTCTTCTCTTGCCCAATTGGATATAATATATGAACCCAAGCATAACCTTTATCTTTGAGGCTTTAAGTCAGCATGAAAATAAGCCATGCCTAATTTCAAAATGCTTCTTATTGATTGTATTATGAATGATCAGTGTGTCTTTTATTATCTTTTTTAAATCCATTTTAAGAGTTCTAATCAAAATGTCACTCATAAACACTTGCCCTTTTCTTACAATTTGCAGTTTTCATGCTATGCATATGGTGGGCAAAATCCAGCTGACAGCCAGTTATTTTTATAAAGTTTGTATTAAGTAGTAATATATTAATACAATGATATTAAAAGGTCAAATTTAGTATAAACCTTATTGATGATGCATAATTTGTAAATCCTGAATATAAATGCAATGTGCAAAGTTTCACATAATTGTTTCACGTTTCCGTGTTTCTCTGCAGTGGAAGTCATCATAGCTGGGTTAACTTGAAGAGCAGTGAATGGAAAAATACCACCAATATATTTATTTGCATTCTCATATGCTCAATTGGCAAAAGAACAGCAAGTCAGATTAGCAAATAATGTCAAATTTATCGTCCTCCCATAGACCTGACATTAGAAACACCCTCGCTTTAGCGTAAAATATATACTGTATATATAGTATATATATATATATATATATATATATATATATACATACAATTATGCAAAAGTAATATAATACAGGGAATAGTGATTATAAATGTTTTATTTACTTTAAATATAGTTTACAATGCTGGTGACCATTAAACGCATCATCAGTTTTGTGAAAAGGGTTCATTATTAAGAAAACCATTTAGTGCATTGCATACAATGGTCTGGGCTCATCTGCTTTGTCTGTACAAAGTATGCATCATAAATAAGGTGTAAACTGAATTTGATCTTTTAATATCACTCTTTTAATACATTAAGGCAGTTTCAGTGTTTTTCCCATTGTCCTGCTATTTTTAGTTACTGAAATATGCCTCCATCCAATGAACATGCGATGGTTACAGATTTCTAATCCAATTATCCATTTCCAGGGTGTTTTTTGTTTTGTTTAAAACAAACACTTACAGACATTGTTATTTTGCTTTAAGCAAGCCTGTTTTATAAAGGACTACGGGTCTAAAAATACCCATTGTTGAAGAAACAGCTCATATGTACTATACCCTGTTTATATACAGTAACATTATTTAAAGGTCTTGCATGTAGCTGGATTCTTTGAGTAACATTATGACAAGGAATCAAAAATGGCCCCAGGCTGTAGGGACCATAAATATAAGAGCTTTCCAAGACATGGCTCCTTTAGTTAACTAAATTTGGTAACTAAATTTCTTTGAGAAATACCATCAGCATTATGTCCTAACAAATCACTGGAGGCCTGTGCAATGCAGAGTGATCTAATACAACCAAAGAAAAACACATTATAAGAACTAATTGCAATATATTGTAGTTTTTGAAATCATTGATTATTTGATGAATGTAAGCACTTTTTGAGGAGAACTGTGCATGGGTTTCCAATTAGACTGCTTTCAGCTTAAGTTTGAAGTTTTCCATTTTTCTTGCCTCTCCTAATTTAATTCTTTCTCAATAGAAACTTTATTTTCTTTAATCTTCAAAAAGTGTTTCCTAGATGAACCGTTCTGAAAGTGATGATGGACTGAACTAAGGAATTATGGCCTGCAGGTTGGAGCAGGTCTGTTTTAGAAGCTTAGGGAACAGTGAAGATCTGAAGGGACCGTCTATCTGGAGGATTAAGGGTTCCGAGGGTTATCTACTGGCTGCAGGTCAGCGGGCAACAGCTTAATGAACACATTCTCTTCAGCCATTGCTGCAGAGCTGAGGAAGTGACACTCAGCACTAATTACCAAATTCCCTCTCTGCTGGGGTCAAAGGCCCACTTCCTTCATGATTAAATTCAAGGAGTGAGTGAAAAAGGAAAAGGGTAAACTTTGAAATCCTGTTTTGAAAAAGAAAAAGATAGTGATTTTTATTCTTTCAACATGTTCCATAATTCCTACCTGGTTAATTATCTTATTCATTTCTAAAAAGTCTTCCTCTAGACAGTTTTACTCTTAAACTTGCCTTTGTCTAGGCAACTCAACCTCTGATAAGTTGTACAGTGAAATTTACTACTGCACAATTCCATCTCCAGTACAAAGCACAAAATGAGAAACACATTCATCTGACACCTGAACGTATGGGAAATCCAGGAAAGTGTGTGCTCTTTGCCTCTGATTCATCTTAAACATGCAGGTGGCCTATCACTATGGGAACCATTAACACAATCAAAGTGATGTTTGCCACAGTTGGCTGTGTTTCAGCGTATGTGAGCCAGCCGAGTCTCTTGATATACATATACAGCAAAAATAATAACCGGTGCTGCCTGGAGTTATGTCGAAAATAAATAAATAAAATCCAAGCAGCATAAATATTCACACAGTATAAAAAAGATTTTCAGAGCCTACATTTCTAATTATTTCATAATTGTCTGTCTGTATGTGAAGGCAGAGAACCTTGTTGTACAATGATGCTGTACTCGGCCAGATTTCAGCACCAAGGACAGCGCCGAACATGAACACACAGCCAAGAGATGATCCTGGAACAAGACACAGTGGAAAACAGTAAGGTGCTCTTCAGCTCTGAATTCAAAAGATGCCCAGTGAGCAGTGAAGACAGTATGACTTAAACGAGCAATCCCAGTTTAGTTGTCCGTATGCTAGGGTTAGTACCATTACAATGACTACACACCGCCAAAGATGCCTTTTCCAAGGATTTATTTTATTATCTCCAGTGATTTCAGACTGTTCATGCCTTTAAACTCCAAGCTGTTGTTCACCTCACAAGCCTTCAATCTGCAAACCTCTATTAAACCTCAGTAGCCTCAATCACTGCTCTCTGTATGACTTCACTTCCACCCTGAAAACTTAAAGAAACACCTGGAAAAGGAGTCACCACTGTCACTGTTTAAATTTAAATGTCAAATTAAAATTGTATTTATCACATATACAGTCATATACAGTACGACATGCAGTGAAATGCATGTTTTATGTTTAAAAAATGGCTTTGCCACCAAATTCATGTCTACAGTAATCTACTAAATAACATGTATTGTGTGATAAATTGGTCAAAACATGACAATTTCTCTTTTTCATTTGGACTAAATCCGAACCATTTCGGATTGGTGTGTCATATTAATAGTCATATTACTGTCAATTGTCAAATCAAAATTATTTCTGAAGGATCACGTGACAATG
>JAUMHP010000052.1:19699336-19730634 GCA_032361065.1 Enteromius trimaculatus | reverse complement strand
TATTAAACAAGACAAATTAATTGGTTACACGTTTTTCGATATTCCACTATGTAAGACATTCTATAAGTAGCTTTGTAACAGAGTAGTCTTTTAGGGAAGGTTTAAGCTTAGTAAAGTAAGTTGACCTATCCTAAAGTTTTTGATATTCAGTATCAGAAAAAAAGTGTTAGAAGATATTAAGAAGACAGTCTACTAATACTCTGACTGCCAATTGACATGTAGTTGGAAAGTTACTTACTGTAATATTAGAATATCTCATATATATATCAAAATAAAGTGTTAACAATAAATGAAATGAGTAAAAAGAGGAAAATGTTTAAGTTTAGAATTGCATTTTTCTTTACATCTCAAAACATAGGCCTAAGTCTCATTTTATTGAAGTAAAATAGTTAAATTTATAGATAAAGTGAGTAACATATAGTCCTGTGTCAGAATCACATATACTCATGTGCCAAACACAGTATACAATTACAAATTAGTGTTAAAACAAGGACACAGACAGTTAACACAATCTGTGCACCCAACCCAGTCATCTCTTACTGACTTCCTCTTCTCACAGTTCTCCTCCAGCCTAGTCCCCATGTAATCCTTCCATACCAGACATATGTTTAAATGGTTTGTGCCACTTCCCCATTCCAACATGTCGAGGAAGTGACAGAAAATAACTCCAGAATCTGGACAGAACTGATAGCATTGAGGCCTGTTAGCAAATGGAAGTTTGCCAGTTTCTCTGAACCCCAATCAACAAGAAATAAACACTCTGCTGAGAATGTTTCAGATAAAAGTGCAACAAATATGTCTGCCACAGATGAGGGAAGCCTTTGATAGTCACCTTGCCCATGCGGCAAAGACATAATTTTGAGCAAAAACAGCTTCCTGACTGAAGTGCTAATTGATTTTGAAAGTCAAACAGGACCCCAAAATGAGCAGTCCAGTAAAAATGAGGTCAAACAAGAGCTTGTTAACCAATTATCCATCTGTATGTATTATATAGTAAAATATGAATATGTTACGACAACTGTGCCTTGATTCAAATGGTCTTACACTTGAGCTCAGAAGTAAATGGTAAATATTTCTGAAATATTCGTCTGTAGTCGTGTTAATCTGGTGCTGTGTGAGAACACTGTCATCAATAGGGAGGAGGCATGATGGGAGGGGGAGAAGAAATAGAGCAGGAGGTGAAAGAGCCACAGCTCAGCAAAGGAGGGATTAGAGAGAATAGAGAAGTGAAAGAGAGAGGGATGAAAGAACTGGATATGGAAGATGTAGAGGCCTCCCTTTGTACATAGACAGTCTGTCAGGGTCATGCGCCAGGTGGCCCCTGTGAAGGACAAGTTTAAAAGAGTTACTGCTCTCAGAGAATGAGGGGTGCACATTGATACAGTATTTTATCAGATTAATGTCTGTGTTTGGCATGCTAGGAAGATAAAGAAGGACAAAATGCATCTGAAAGGTTGTTGTCTCGTCGTGGCTTCATGGTCGAACATAAACATGCTATAAAAATGCATGTTGGGTATGCATGCATTACATTTTTCAAAAAAGGTACAGTTTATTAGATGCTAACCAAGCACATGCTTACGGGTCTGCATGCAAGTAGAGATGGAAATTGTAAAGAATGTAATATTCTGGTTTCTTCAAAAGTTAGTTCAACTAAAAATTAAAACTATATTATCGTTTACTCACATTGTTCCACACTCATAGGATTGTCATCCAACTTTAAGACATTAATGAAGATATTTTCAATACTCTGTAACTCTTTTGTTGTCCATCCACTGAAAAACCATGTGATCAAAACAAGGAAGCTGATAACCAATGATTTACAATTGAACCAAGCAGAGCTTCTGTATTTACCACATGAACCGACATTTTATTTAACCCTCAATTATGTATTTAACAAAAAATAAAGAAATAATACCTTTGAGCAGTGTTGTGGCATTGAACAAAAACTTGTGCAAGAAACTATGTCTCTTTCTCAGTTTTCAACTCTACAAAAGAGTACTTTCAATGACATTTAACCGTGTTATTCATGTCATGCTACACGTACTGTAAGTAGGTTACTCCCTTGTCTTGACAATACCCGTCATGTGCATAGAGCTCAACAGTTGAGAATATTTAATTAGGTCTACGGCTCTTCTGTAGGAGGTAAGTATGGTGGGTGATGTGCCCGACTGCCTGCCATCGTAGTATTGTTTGTGCGAGATGAAGCTTAGGCTAATTTGTTTGACATTTGTGTGTCAAACCTTAGTCTTGGTATGACTCTGTGTGAGTGTTGCAGAAGTGATAGAGGACTCTTGTACTCTTGTGACATGACATAGTGCTGGCATGGTTGTGTGTGTGTGTGTGTGTCATGTCATGAGAGCACACTTAAGGACAGAACCTCGACAGTCCTTCATCAGTACAGGGTGGACCGCAGTGCAAGTGAAGTGAATGTGGAGCATGAAGGGTGTGGGAAATGGAAAACCTGGGGTGGAGCTGGGGCAGAGTGATTAGAATTACAGAAGGATTCTGGGCAAGGAGGAGAAATTGCTGCCACTCCACCAACTCTGTTCTAAACTGAGCGTTGCTTAGTGACACTCAAGGCACACAATCTGACTTCTTTTGTACAGTTTTTTGGCAGAAACAATATATAAACTAGTGCACAGGTTACAAAATCTAAACTTTATCTAAACTTAATCATGTAACACTTTAGAATAGAGAACATTAATTCACTATTAACTATTTCCTTTTTCCTCAATAACTTCCTAATTTGCTTATTAATAGTTAGTAGGTAGTTGTAGGATTAGGGATGTAGAATAAGGTATTGTAGAATTAGGCATTATTTTGTGCTTAATTACTCCTAAAATGGCAAATATTTTAGAATTATGCATGCTAATAAGCAGACCCTAAAATCTAGTGTTACAGAACTGTTGCATACATATCTTATAATCAATCATTTAGCAGCCTTGCATATATGCGCTGCATTCAAAAACAATAGGTATCATACAATACATAATAGTATATATTACCATTATATTAAACATCTTTCCAATTTGGAAATTCTTTGTATCTCTTTTTTCTTTCAAAAGTTGAAGATGCTATAAATATTGGATATTCTGACCATATCACTGTTAAGATCAGAATTTTCATCCTTGCTCTCTCTATTTTTCCATATGTCAGTCTTTCTTTTAGAGTCTCTTTAAATTTCCCAAACACAATCGCTTTTAGCTGTTCAGTGTTTTCACTGTATACATCAAATTAGAGACAGACAGACTTTGCAGAACTGTTTGTTGCTAATCGCTACCCTCCCTACCAGCTGTCTGACTGGCCGCACTGAGGTCTGGCTCTCCCTGGAGAAAAACCATACCCACAGTGCCCCCTGTTGGACACAACCACTGTGTCCTCTAAGAGCCAGAAAGAGACTGAGAGAGAGTAAGTGTATACTGTATGCTTAGTCCCTAGAACTGAGCCTCAGACAAAACCTCGTTTTGGAATACATCGGTGACAAACATTTCCTTCATTTATAATGTATAAATTAAGAAAATGCATTAGTATGAGTGTGCAGGGATGTTCTGAAATATCTTTCTTATAATGTATTTCATATGTCAAAATAATAAATATAACTATAACACATATATTATAATATATGTGTGTGAGTTGTTTACTTGTTAAGTTAGTCGTCCCACTAAAACTATTATTTAGCTGTTCATTCAACCAACTTGTAGATGCAGAATGTACACAAAAACGAGCGACAATGTTTATCAGGAAATACCCAATTGGGGTTTGCTTTGGGGTCTGTTAAAAAACAGAGGGGGCAAGTGAGATGCAGGCTCCAGCTGTTATTTTAACCACTGTTGTCACTGTTGGACCCACTTATACACTTTTTAATGTCATAATTTGTAAAATTTGTTCTATGTTCTATGTACATAGTCCAAAATTTAGTAATTGAGTGACCTTGGACAACAGCAAACATTTTCTGCTACCAAGTTAAACAGCTTCAGCTCATTAATATCATCTGGATATGGACTCATTAAAAGCCATGTTGTGTTAATGAACAAGAGAAGACGGTCATTTGTGCAACTACACTGGTGGTCAATTCTCCACATAATGTGTTCTTCTCAGATCTGCTGTGATGGCTTTAGCTGCATTTGTTTGAGTAACGAGTGCCGACTTAACAGGCCTGGGAACAGCTTAAAAAGGACAACCTGTACCTGGAGCCCCAATTATCTTTTCTTTCCTGACAACACTGCATGTTTCCTCAGATACCCTTTTGCATGTGTGATTGGGCTCTAATCAAGGAAACAGAATTTCCCCTAAAGAATATGCCTTAAAAGTCAATTGACAGACATGGGGGATAACGATCAAGGCAGCATTAAAATGGATCAACACACTCTCGCACTCTCCCCTGGTAGCTGAACCTTAGATGAATACACTTGTAATGAGACCAAGGTGTCAAATTAAGATACAGAGATGAATCAATGGCTCTTTGTACTGTATGTAGGCTTTGCTGCATACGGTTCTGTAATGCCAAGTGTGCACTACATGACCGACAAAATCCCCAAGTGTTAATACAGAGCACACATACTGCATGACTGAGGGATACGAGGCACATAAATTTTCTGTAAACTCCCCAACATATCCTGAAAACTCAATGTTTCACATTAAAAAGGTAAATAAAAACACACAATCATTTTCATCTGGTTGTTAAAATGGTCTAAACTGCTCAAATGGATTATTAGAGTGTATGCTATACAGTATTTGCTTCTAATTGTTTTGAATAGACCACATACAACGAATATTGCTTGCCAGCGCTCTCGCTAATTGTCATAATGATCAAAACAGCCTGGTCCATCTCGCACTACAGACATCCACCAGATAAAGGCAAACATTTCAATAATGGATATCTTTAAAATTGCATATAGATGTTTGCAGACACTTCAATTAAATAAACACTTCATTTATTCATTTTGAGACAATGGCTTCATAAAGCTGAGAGAATAGCATTTACAACAACTCCACAACAAGATGGTGTTTAGAGCAAGCTGTTTAAGTTAAAAACATTTAATTCTATTTTTTATGGCTGAATTTATTTGATCAAAAAACAGAAAAATTATTTTTATTTCTTATTATTATGTTGAATATTGAAAATGTGTTGTGTAATTTTTTTATCAGTAAAAAAATTGTAATTTAATTTAAAAATGTTACAATCATTTTAAAAACGTTTAATAAGTGTATATGTATAACTATTAGTGCCATCAAACGATTAATCACAATAACTGCATCTAAAATAACAGTTTTTGATTGCATAGTATATGCGTGTGCTGAATATATTTATCATGTAAAAATAAATACACCCACATGCATGCATATATTTAGAAAATATACAAATACACGTATATACATCCAGGTATTCATATTATTGTATTTTATATTAAATATAAACGTATTTGATGTATAAACATAACATATTTTTTCTTAAAGATATGCATGTGTTTGTATATATATATATATATATATATATATGCATTATAAATTAACACAGTAAAAACACATTTATTATGTAAAGAAAAACGTTTATTTTGAATTTGATCATTGCAGTTAATCGATTCACAGCACTAGTAAATATATGTATGTTTTCAGCTTCCCTCACTTACTCCAACTGGACAAAATGTTGGTGAAGGGATAAGGCTGATATAATTTGGCCTTCAGCATGAGAAAAAAAATAAGCACTTTCCATCAAATGTCAAATTTATGTAGTGATTTACATATTATTATTAGAACAAGCATTAAAATAATTTCAGTTTTGGAGCATTGCCAGTTATCTACTGTATTCGAAATGAAAGCTGCTCAACTTGTTTTCAAAAAAATGTGCTTGTTTGAATTCTCAGTGGTTACCTGAGGGGTCCTGGCATCGCTATGAGCACAAAGAGAGATTAGCAAGATTTGCTTCGATCCAGAGATTTTGGCACAAATTGCAGCACAGCATGTGGTGGGGTAGTCATGTACTGTAATGTTAGCAGTGGTCCTCTTCCTAATTCTTTTCAAAGCTGAGTGGTGACTTTGCTATAATCCAGTTTTGTCTCCTGACAAAGATTTTAATTCAATAATCAGAATAGGACATGTTTGTATATTGACATTGACAAGGCTAAAAATGTTGCCGGTGATTAGCAAAAAATTCATTTTTAGAAAAAGTTATTTCCCATTGCTCACACAAGCAGGAACTCACATTTGAGCTTAAAAGTGGCCTTCGACTAAGGCTTCGTATCTTTAATTCTAGATAGTGGGTTCTTACTTTGAATTGTACAATGAAAGAGAGCTGTGGGAGGCTTCAAAACTCTTGAAGGGCATTTCTATTTATACTTGCGCCACATCGCAAAATAAATATGCCACGCACGATGTAGAAAAACATAAATTGCTTTATCAGTATGATCATAAATAACCAGAATATTCAACATATAAATGAAAAACCACACACTTCAGGTGACCAGACGTCTCCGCTTTTTAAACAAGCCTTCAAAACAGCCTGCAAAGTCAATGGCTAATGTGTCACATGCTTGTTATACCATTGTGTTTATCATTCAATGTGTTTTTTTTGTTTTTTTTTCTAGTAAAATAAACAGAAACTCACTTAACAGAAGACTATTTAATTAAATTAGCTAATTAAACATTTGTCAAGCTATGCAAACACACACATAGAATTGACAGATATTGAAAACAAAGGGTCTAAAGGTATTATTGTTTTTACTTTATTGGATGTTAAAATACTGAAATATATTACTTTACTTAATAAAATCCATGTAATGTATTTATATAACATAGTTATTTTGATTTTTAAATTTGGTCACATTCACCTTAACAGGAAGTCACTTAAAAAAGGTCTGAGAAAAAGGAAAGGAAGATTATTTGTCAAAATAAAACAGACAATAAAAGACGTGCTAATGCAAACTCAAATATAGTTTCAGTAGCATGTCAATCATTGAACACTTTCACAAATAATAGATAAATTACATACTCTCTTACTGTTTCATGGTGCAAACATTTGCATCTGGTATAGTCAAAAATAAATCAACTGCAAAAAAAGCCTTAAGAGCAAAAGACATCTTTATATAAAAACCAATTACACTGAAGACAGTGATGAGTTATCTGTCATCTGCAATTGTTGTGCAATCTCTCTGTTTGTTCCCTGCCTCTTCCAGCCCATTATATATCAAAGACCTCTAAGACCCCTCAAAAATGAAGTCTTTCCAAATGTGCTTGATCTATGACTGTCATTAGATAATCTGATGATCCTTTAACACTCAAAACACACATATAGAAGTCTTATCAGCGCTGAAAACATACAATGTGAGTATCATTTTGGGAGCAGACTTAAAATACAAAAAAAAATAAAAAATAAAAATCAGTGCTATTAGGCCCTTCATGTAACATTTCTTAAGTCCAGGATTACATATGCACTCCATATTCACAGTATTATCAAAACGCCGCTAAACGATGTACAAAAATGTATCTTAAATTATACAATGAATAAATAAAGAACTGTTAAATGTTATTTGCTTCGCTCTGATCTGCAAAAGCAGTAATGGTCAGCGGAGGTGGAAAATTCTGTGAATGCCTTAAGCAATATACATCCAAAACAACTTACCAGACCAGCCTGAGAAAAGAAGAAACCACAAACAGAAACATTTCTCTCTCGGTTTCTGCTCACCCTCTTTATCTCTTTTTCACCGCCTATGTACATTTTTCCTTTGATTAGGGGACAAGGTGACAGAAAAAAGTGTGTAAAAGTAGACCTACTGTAGGCTGTTCGAGTGAATGTCTTTGAGTCAGGACAGACCATGAGAGGCAGAATCTGTCTCTGTGTGTGTGTGTGTGAGACAGACAGACAGTGAGTAGTGTCCGAGTGGGAGCACACTCATGTATTTTAAAGGAAAGTGATTAGGTACAAGGCTTGGATCCACACGGACAGATGAGTGGTGAGAAGCAGATAAGAATGAATGTAAATATACACTAAAAGTGACAGATTAACCTTGGGCAAGGGCAAATGGAGCGTACGCACACACCTTATCTACACATGCGTGGCAAATTATCATAGAGCTGGAAGTTGATATGCTAAGGTCTATTTCCTCCACGCTATTTCACAGAAACTAGTATAAATGCACATTCTAATAAAAAAGGTTTCCGAACACGAAACACCCACAAACACACATTAAACTGACAAAATCCAGCCTACAGGATGCATCGCACTTCATTTGCATAAATAGGTTGCGACTGTGGCATTAGGCAAATCATCCGGTGGAGAAACGCTAGTGTACTACGGGCTGCTAATACACGATCCGAACGCAAACAATATCCCTGCTAGATTTGGACGACGTCTGAGAAGCTTTGTTTGCCACTGGAACCGAATACAAGCTAAACAGTCTATCTCTCTGTCTCCATCCCTTGCTTTCTGATGGAAATGATGTGGAGCAGCATCCATTCGCTTGTAAAAATAGCAGCTCAGCTGAGGACGGGCGAATGCAGTTTTTCTCAACAGATGGAGAGCTGAAGCTATGGAAACTGGCAAAGTGTTCCACTGCTTTTTGCGGTTTGTCTGGGGTGAATTGAATGCCGTGAAGCATATTTGTTGGTGATTTCGTCTCTTCCTCTGATGAATGATATTGCTCATAAGCCAGGCAGTATGATCTTTGAATAGGATCGGCTGATTAATTGGTCACTTCACTAATTGAACCGAAATCTAATTTGTTCACGTGAGGACATTTACCTGAGGCCCTTTGTGAATAACATAGCAAAGAGTCTGCCGCATAACAACAGAACGGGCGCTAATTAAGTGTGTTCATCCAGTTTGACCCCTGGGGATTAACTGAACTGAAACAATCAAGAATGGCATTTCGAGACCCTCAAACGGGTTGGAAATTAATTTATATATGAATTAAGCCATGCATCAACTCGTTCCAATCTGCTCACGGTAATGACTGTGCTCTCTGTTTCCTCTGTTTTGCGTTAAAACTCTCTGTGAGATTTATCTCAGTGATTCCGAAAGGAACAAAGAATAACGACCGTTGCGGGGAAAGAAAGAAAAAAACTAAATCATACCGCAACATGTTCTTGGCAAGTAGCTTTTTGAGGCACCCAGGAATGCAATTACTTTATGGTATTTGCGTAAAAAGCATTCCTCATCAAACTCCTATTGTGTTCTCTTCTAATGCAATCAATTTTTGAGCCAATTGAAGTACATGCTCAACCTGTTTACTAGCTAGCCGGTGTAATTAGCCTGAGACACAGCAGCGGTTTATAAATATCCAGCACACCAGCCCTCATTTAAGCAGATAAAAACAAAATGCGTCTATAAGGACGCTGGAAGCCAAATATCACTGCCCGTGCCAGCTGTGTTTAAATGTGTAGTAATATTCAAGTAGTTACCATCATAGTTATGTCACCATTAGAATAGAAACATTGTATATGCCTTTTTATCTGTAAGGTCTAGGTCTTCAATTGTATTCATTGCATGCAATAAAATAAAAAGCTATTGTTTACAGCTTTTGTTTAATATGAAATGCAGCACCTCTTTCCTACCAATATAAAGGCACATAAAAGATAAAAAATACTGTCCTATATGTGCCCCTAGACCAAAAAAACAGCCATAAGTGTCCTTTTTTTTCTCCAAAATTGAGATTCTTGCATCATCTTTTCAGATGAATAAATAACCTTTCCATTGATGTATGGTTTGTTAGGATAGTACAATATTTGAAAATCTGGAATCTGAGGGTTCGAATTGCTGAGAAAGCTGCCTTTAAAGTTGTCCAAATTGTGGTTTGAAAGTTTTTATATATTTATGGTAGGAAATTTACAAAATATCTTAATGGAACATGATATTTACTTAACCTGATGATTTTTGGCATAAGAGAAAAATTAATAATTTTGACCTTTTTTGCTTTTGCTACATTTTTTAAATTTTTGTCTATTGCTACAAATATACCTGACTTAAGGCTGCCACATACAGTATCAAAAGTGGTATTGCCATATACTTTCTTATAATACATATTTCATTTTCATTTGTACATTTGCTGTACAGATGTAGATAATAAGTGTTCTGTATAATAAAATAAAATCTCTGTTTAAAATTTGTATACAGTATGTGCATATGTTAATAATGTTTTTTATTATTATCATATGTAGCAACAGTAAGTCAACTATAGCTGTCTATTTTATTTATATTTGCAACTTCCATTTGTCATATCATTTTTTTTTTCATTCAGTTCATTTAAAAAATAAGTCTACATTTGGTATTGACTTATATATTATACAAATAGGTTTTAAAATTGTTTCAAAATCTAATATGTCGTAAATATGTTTTACCTGCATTTACATTTGCGTGTAGTCATGTAACAGATACTTTTATCCAAAGCAACTTGCAAATGAGGACAATTAGCAAACAAAATCAACAAAAAAGACATAATATTTCAATGATATACCTTCACATGACAATTTGATACTGTAATTTCATATATTACATTTACTTATATGAGAATATGCAGAGCTGCAGGTCACACATACAGCAAAGAACAAAAGAATTGTAACGTACATTACAAGCATTTTACTTGATAGCATTTTACTTTTACTTTATTTAATACTGCATTTCTGCTACTTTGTTAAATAGTAAATATTAAAATGTTAGCTTTAACATTAACACTCAGTATAACCTTGATTTGACTAGTCTGCTTTACACAGGTGCTCGGATAAAGCAGAGGTCATATATTAAGTCAAAGCAGAATACAGCTTTCTCCTTGTGATTGTGAAATCAATGCAGGATGACCCGTGCACCCTATTTCTGACTCTCCTTCTCGCTTTCATTCTCTCTCTCACACACACATGCACGTTCTCCTTCTCCATGCTCTTTATGACTCACACAGCTTGAATCTATCCCATCCACACCACAGCTGTAGCTGTAAACCCCCTCCACTTGTCACTCAATCACAGGGCTATTACCTCCAATAAATCTGCACTAGACTGACAGCCAACATAAGCAGCGGAGAGCTACCCTTTATTCAGTAGTCTGATCCTGCTAGGCAGCCCAGAGTAGCTCGTGTCAACTTTACACTCACTGAGGCTGAACTTTACACTGAAGATATAACAACTGAGACTAAGTTTACACTTGCTTTCAAGGCAGTGTGGTGTACTAAGACTTACAATCAAAGCAGCGGAGCTGGTGAAGTCAAGCAACTTTACACCTCCTGAAAGAAACAGTGCAATTATAATGTTAGAGAGAGGAAATTCTGTAGAACACAGATGAAACAGGAAGAGAGACACCTGAAAATTACAAGTTAGGCTAAATTTTACATCTGAAAAAAAAAAAGGCTTTAGCAGAAGGGGGAAAAGGGAGAGATCTAAAGAGTTATAAGAAAAAAATGCTGCTCCACATTATGCCATATTTACACTGCTTGAATAAATCGGGTGAAAATAGTTCATTTAAATTAATTCATACAACACAACGCAGTGAATAAGTTATGAAAATCCTAAAAAAAAAACTAGCATTCTCTCCTAGGCAACTGTACACCCTTAAAGGCAATTAGAGGAAGTGAGTGTGAAAAATCTCTCTAAAAAAAAGTTCATCTTCCAGTGTTCACAAATCACTCTACTCATACAGAACTTTCTGTCGGTCTGTCTGTATTGGAATGACTTGCTCCTTGAACTTCTAGTGCTTTATTTTGATTTACATGGAAGCAATTTAGCTCTCAACACTCTCAGTGCTGACTTTAAATCTATGGCAGCCTTATACTTCCCGCTCACATCACTCATTTTCAAACTGCAATTAACACAAACATCAGAATGGCTTTCCTCTCCCTCATTAAAACAGAATAAGGATACATGAGGTGAATGGTAATTTTACATGACAGAAAAACGCAGTTTTCACCATTTCTGTAAAAGCTAATCCTTACACCTAGAGTAATTGCTCATCGTATTTCTTTTATGCTGTGTAAGACTGTGACATGCATGGGTAAAATGTGAGATGTTAAATCTGGTTTAATTCCTCATGAGACCAGACGTTTGCCTGTGGTTAAGGTAATGACTTTGAAATGATGAAAGTCAATGTCCTGCTGGTTTTTAGGAAAAGTGCAATTCAGTCTCATACTTTCAGCAGCTTCAGGCATGCAGACAAGAGAGCAAAGTTTCAGAGTCAGTCTGTCCTGCCCCAAAGGACCTATTAATGAGAACTATACCTATAACCAAGCATTGCTGTTTGAGAACCCTTACACCCCGGTTTTTATGATAAAGAAGTTCCCTTTTTAATTATTCACTTAATTCTATTAAAATCAAATTGTTAGCTATCAATCAAACAAGCAAACACATGTAAGATAAATTGTTGTGTAAAAATTGAATGTAAATGTTACTTCTGAATGTGCAGATGTTTCTATCCAAATGTTAAGGGAACATTCAATTTTATAAATTTGCAAACGTTACTTTTTATTTTTGTTCAAAACATGATCTGATACAAGTAGCAACATTATTAGCAAAATTATGTTCTAAAAAAGGTTCTCTAAGACATATTTTTTAAAATGTATTTATTGGTTGTACAAATGGTAAAGGCATGTGTAAACATTTCCATAATGTTTACACATGCCTTTACCATTTGTACAACCAATAAATACATTTTAAAAAATATGTCTTAGAGAACCTTTTTTTGTTTGTTTTTTTTTTATTTAGAAATAAATAGTAATTTAAAAAAAACAAAAAACAAACAAAAAAAAAAAACAGATGAACATCCAACTAAAATGTTTCAGAAATAAAATGTCTCATTGATGTCTCATTTTTTTTTTTTTTTTATTGAGTAACTTTTTTAAATTTAGTACTGCAGTTAGTCAATTGGCTAATCACAAATGCGGATTGTCCAAAGTGCCAATTAACCGTTGAAAGTCAACTTATGTTATTCTGCATGCTTTTTTTCTTATTTTTTTTTTTTTACAGGTTATCTAAAAGATGTTTCCATTTTAATTTCAGTTTTAGTATAACATTATAATACCATTCCTAGATTAGCTTTTTTATTATTTAAAGAATAAACAATCCAATGTATAATTGACATTTGAAGCTTAGTACTATAGTAAAGTCATATGTTTTCTGTTTGTTTATGCAAAAATACGGCATGCATTTGCTTTAAACAATGGTATAAACAGCATTCAGTGTAAATTGTGATAATCATAATTAACAATCGCAACAGTAATTTTAAAGAAAAAATCGACAATCATGACTTTTGTCATAATCATGCAGCCCTAGCCTAACTCTTTATTTTATAGATCTATAACTGTCATCTTTGTAATCATGCCATATAATTGAAAGTACCACAGTCAGAACAGTGGCTTCACGGTCAGTGTGAGTTTAACCTGAGTTGTGGTGCCCATGTGAGATACCAGGGCACATCTCCATCCTGTCTATCAAAAGCGTGGCTTGAGTATGCATTGTAAGCAGTCTTGATGATTTGAAAACCTTGCTGTTTTGCACATTGTGTGTGTTTAGCACCTTTCTTTGTATAATGTAAATGCAGTTGCCCTGCAGGTGTGAAACCCCTTGCTGCTAAACCGCACTGTATAAAAAAAGCCTGTTTGTAAAGGTTAGGTGAAAAGAGAAGATGTGTATTGAAATTCAACACCACTTCACTACAAACTCAGGAGAGGCCGTCAGAAGATTAATGAGCTATTGGGCTAGAGTTGTGCCGTTTCTCATGCGCAAGGCCCACATTAGTGAAATAATTAATTTTACAACGCTAGAGTGCTGTGTCCCTGCCGAGGCATGGCATGTGGCTATGATAAGCATTCGCTAATTAACCACCTAAAAGAAAATGGAGGTGCAAGCCACCTTTTGACATTCAAACATTTTGGAGCAAAACAAGCTTTCAGCAAGAATGTTTCTAAAAGGATGTGATGCTGGGCTACTTCTGAATTCACTTTTCAAATACAGGCCGTTCTGTGGATTTTTGATTATGCAAGAAGGTGACTTTGCCAGATGCCCGCAGGTGGGCAAAACTGACCCATCACCTGGTGGCAAAGTATTGTCAGGATAAGAATAGATAAACATCAGTCTCACATCACTTCAGCCCACAGTCAATATGTCTTGAATGCACATGCTGAACTTTCTTCCTCTAGGTATCTCATCTGTGCTTTTCTGTGCAACAGAAATTAGCAACATTAGAGTCAAGTGTGGGATATGATAATACCCAGATGCATAAAACATGTGCTCGGTGAAAGTGTGTGTCTATGAGAGTGACTCACAGGTAAAAACACTGTCATCGAGGATGCGTGAATTTAGATTTTTCTGAACTTCATGACGGTTTTAAGCTCAATGCATTATTAATGGTGCCAGCTCAGGAGCAATTTCAAACACTGCATATTTGAAAAGATGAAATATAAGAAAAAAAAATGGTGTACTTTAGACTTTAGAGTTTTTTTTTCTCTCCTTTTTTTTTAGTGTTCAGAGTGTGCCTGCACCTATACTGCTTATTCATACAGTATATGTGTGGGGGTGTTTGCTTGTGTGCATAAGCAATCGTCTATAAAGAGTAGCTAAAACTTGGATTCAGACCACAACAACCGGTCTAATTCCAAATGTTCCCAGAACAGCAGTAATATCTATGAGCCAGCCATGATAAACAAGCTGAAAAGACTCCGTGTGGACATCAGCACTCCACAGGAAATCCGTCTCGCAGAGTCTGGCAGGCTAAAAGACTGTACTTTCTTCTGACAAGGAAAAAGCACCAACTACACAATGGAAAATAGCATGTGCTTCACTGTCAGGAACTTGCTATTATAGATGGTTGAGGCAACTGTCAAGGCAACTGTTGGCCATCGGCCCACATACCTCAGAAGGGGCAGTCACTGTAGTCAACTTGTACATATCAACCTTACGCGTTTCTCTGGAAATGAAGAACGAGTGTTGTGAGGTTCACTTTCAACAAAGAACGTCTTAGAACCTGCAGTCAGGCAGCTACAGAACCATGAGCTACTTTGGACAACAGATTTTAATCTTTCTTTGGCTGTTTTTTGACAGGAGAGAGAGGCAATAAACTATTAAACTTTGAATTTGACATATTCTACTGCATTCTGACTCATTGTACTGATAACTTCAGTGGGTTCACAGCAGAACTAACTCAAGGTGACTCATAACTCAAATATGATTAAGTCGAGCTAATTTAAAAACTGATATTGATTGAACCTTGAACCCACACAGGGATGAAAAAAAGCCTTTGGTCTCACTAATCAATGACCTGGTCCCACCATAAAGAACCTGGTCACTAAGCTAATGCCTGAAGTCTGGTGGGTAGAATAGCTCTGGGCAGCTTCTGGATTTCCTCAGGCTTGACCAGGCACTGTAAGAGTTCACTGCTCGTCTATCTGCCTGAACTCACGTGTCACACATCTTTAATAATCACAAGCTACACAAAAAGGGAATCAGAAGTGACTGACAAATACAGAGGCAATGGCTTGCAAAGAAAGGTTGTGTGAAGCACACTTCTTTTTACCTGATCAGCAGCCGGTTGCAACAAACCAACATTTTTACTTCAGAGGGCCCCTCTGAGAGGGGTAGTTCACTCATAAACGAAAATTTCTTGTTTTTCAACCAAGACTCTTTTTTATCTTTAGAAATGAAAATAGTTTTATTAAAACCGTGGCCGCACTTTAGTTTGGGGACCAATTCTAATTGGCTGCTTAATAATAGTTAGTAAAGTAGTGGTTAGGATTAGGCATAGACAGAATATGCAGAATAAGGCATTAATATGTGTTTTATGAGTACTAATAAACAGCCAATATGATCAAGTGTTACAGCATGAGACACTTCTGTCATTCCACTGAAAGTTCAACATTTTAGCACTTCACAAAGTTCATTAAGACATCACAGAAGTAATCCATATAAAATATAATCCATATTTAAAATAATAATAAATAACCATTTAATCATACATGATGAAATACTAAATTATTCACACACACACACACGTTTCATACTGTATGTTTTTATTTTTGTAAAGCTTCAGAAACAAAATTAACACTCCTATACATGACATTGTATGAATAAATGTGATTTCTTGTTTGGACTTTAAGGCTGACATAGCTTTCATGAAACTCTGCTCACGGAACTTAACCTAAATTAGAAAATGAGGACGCTGTTAAATAATTTCCTAGGGGGGAAATACATCCATGAACAGTGAGACTTATGAGGTCTCATGTACTACCCTCCCATTCTTGTACTTGATGCCATCACAGTATGCATTTAATTGGCATTATTCAGGGATAAAGAATGTGTACTATTGGTCATCTGCAGCCGTGCTGCCATATGGATGACAGCTCTGGATTTTCACACAAAGTGCATTCAAGACGTTGCAGGTAACCAGACCAAAGGTATTCTCAGACACGTCTGGAGATGGTGAGAAAGGATTCACCTGCCAAACCGGAGACAAAAGGAGTTAAATGAAAGGAACCGTGAGCCATCACCCACCAGGACCAACAAATAGATGTGAACACTGATGGAAACTGTTACTCCCACTCAAACCTTATCAGTGCAAAAGTTGCATAGCCCAGGATACCTAGAAAAAAAAGGATACCTAGTATGAGAAGCCCCTCTAGCAGCTCCAAATTGGAAAAAAAAATAACAACTACTGTATTTCTGAGCAAGTTTTAAACTCTTTTTCTCTCTGCCTTGTTTGGACAAGTAGTCCTGCTTTTGACATTGACTGAATCATTGCTGAACCCTGTCTGGTCGCTCAAATAAACAGGTTTAAAGAAATTACACACTTCACCTTTAAGCAGCATATACAGTACATGGAAGTACTACAGAAAATAGCACTATATTAGAGGGATAATAAGATACTGATAAGGAAAAGAGAAAGACCTTTGGAAAAAGAGAAACTTGAAGTAGTAAAAAAGAAACTTTAATGACAGAGCGGGCATGGTAAATATGCTGGATTTCCGATATCCTAGACCTGAGATGTAAAGATATAATATTATCAAGGTTATGTTATTAGGAGCTATCAAGCTAGTGCTTTCAAGATATCATGATTGTATCAATTTCTGCTGCCTCGGTCAGAATCCATTTACGGATGCTAGTAATAGCTTTTCTTTGTACAACACATAGGTTTGGAGTTATGTGCTGGGTCAAACAGGGACTACTCCTTCTGGCTGCTTGATAAATACCACACTACAACAACACATCCACACACACACATAGTCACTCTGGTGCCAAGACCTTGAGTCCCTGCTTAGGCAACAGATGGATATTGTCTGTGGACAGATTAATGTGCGCTCTGGGCCCCCTCCTCTAATCCCTGGATGAGGGAAGAGGGGAGAGGGACTTATTGATCCATTCATCCTCCCATTCATATACCACAGGTGTTCCACATGTTTCATACACTCACAGTATGCAGAAGGCCTGAGGACTGTACTTTAGCTCCACTGAGGAGCGAGACACTGCCTACACTGTAAAAAGAACAACAGTACAGGATGCATCGTGATATAGTGGTGGCATCACAAGAACATATTAATGGAACTGAATTGTAATATGATATTTACAGGGTATTAGGAAATGCAAGAGTGCAATTGAATTATCATGGAACATATGTACTATTCTCATGGTAGTGTCTGGGTTTCATTCATCTTTAGTGTGCAGCTAGTTTTCATGATAAGAAGGTAACTGTGAGATACCTTTTGTTTTCTGTGAGATAGAGATGTAAACTAAAATGATAACCTCTAAAAAAAGACGTTTGAATTGTAAGAAATAGTAACTACAGAATGCTGCAATTACAAGAAGCATATAGATATACAGTCATATAGCGATAGTTGTTTTTTTTTTTTTTTTTATATTGTTTGCTACTTTAAACAAAAATAAAATGGCATGATTTAAGTCTTTATATCATATTGAAAAGTTAAAATTATGAAATATATAGTCACATTAATATTAATGTTGAGATATTGTAAAAGTCAAAGACATAATTGTGAGATGTATGGTAACAATATTAAGAAACAAAGTTGTAATTATGAATTTTAAATTAGCTATTTTTTTTAATCAACAGTAGCAATTTCAAGTTATGATTTTTTTTTTTATTATTATATATTTGGTACCCTGAGGCAGAAGCAGGCTTCTATTCATTGCAGTGTTTACCTGGCAAATATAAAATACCAAAATTTAATAGCAGGTACTAACAAGGCTGTCATCATATATACCAGTGTATTGCATCTATTGCATGTTCTGCTTTATTTACAGTTTATTCCCATAATAAAGAGTAAGTAAAACCTACAGGAATGGGTGAGGCAGTCCATTGTTCATTTGGAATCAGATTTAATGTATGTGCCTTGGGTTGCCTATTAGAATAAGCTCGGTATCCCCCATTGTCCTGGTCCCTTTATGCTGAGGAGTTTGATTTTATTCCTCCACTAAGCTGTTTCGTGGCTTACATGCCCCACTGCACTGGTATTTACTCATTGCTTCTTTGTCTGGAGAATTTCTCTATTAGAATCCACATATATATATATAAAAGAGAAAAATCAATATGCAGCGGTTCTCGTGGGTCAGAGGATTGGGCTTAACTCTCCACTTTATCACACAACCACACAGCCCGGTCACTTTAAGTGGCCCGCTGCCTCTCTCAGGAGCACCTATGGTGGGCCAAAATCGACAAGGCCCAACACCCCCTTCACAGTCCCAAAGGTGCTCTCAGAACAATGCGTATTATCTCACCTGTCCTAATAAACTTGATAATAAATACACACACACACCCTATAGACCTGTGTCATATGTCACACTAAAGCCACACTGTTAACCGATAGCAGCCTAAAATGACACTTCAGCATCTCTACAGGGAGAAGAGTGGCATTCTATTACAAAGACAACATAATACTCCTGTAGACGCACTTTCTATCTCTCCGTCTATCTTTTCCCTGTCTTTCCTCTATCCATCTCTCTCCCTGTATCTTCTCATCTGTTCCCCCTTCTTGCTTAAAGCTCCTCTCCCCTGTTGAGCAGAAGCAGGCAAAATGAAAAATAGTGTTTTCTGTGCTCTGACACCTCATCTGTTTGTCAAGCTTTAATTTCCCATGATGCTGTGTCATCCGTGGGCCGCTGGCATGCTGCCTTTGTTCTTACAAAGTCAACAGTCAACTCCTCATTTTTTATATCACTGCTGACTTCTTCAGTTGAAGCTCAGCTACTTTTCCCCTATGCATGTGCTAATGCATGAACTTTATGGGGGCAAATACAGAGAATGACCCTGCAGAAGCTTGACTCTATCATATTTCTATCTTCTTTCCCTCCGTTTGACCTTCTGATAAAAATGTATTTGTTGCTCGGAGGTCTGTCAAAACACAGCCTTGTCTTTCTGATATGTCATGATCAAGACTGAGGGCCATTTCTTCTCACTGAGCGAACAGATAACAGGAAGAGGTTTGGGTGTGAGGTGAGGAGTTAGGAAACAGGATGGCAAATTATTTTTATTTTAGCCCCTGACTAATGTCATCATCGAGGCTGTCATGGTTACATAACCCTCGCCTGCGAAATAGTTCCCTATTGGGCATCCGCTTATCTGTCTGAGAAATATTCACAGGGGCAGGAGAGTGAACACAGCATTGTGTCATGCGATATGTTCTCACACAATAACTTTCACGCTATAAACTGCTCTATGCCAAGGCAAAATTAAACAGAAAAGTCTACAGATCCTGGAATGTGCGTGTGACTTTGATTCAAAATGATTAATTAATGAGCCATAATTTCAGCTACTAAATAGTTTTAGTATTTAGAATTAAAAAAAATAGTGGTTGTTTTTCTATGACCACCTATAGTCACATAATTACACATAATTTCTTTTTACTTAAGTTTGCCATTTCCCATGAAGCCCATTTTAGTTTTAACGTTCATTATGTATGAAAATGGGTAGAAATTAATGTTCATGCTTTTTGGTTAATTACACATGCAAATAAACAACTAAACTATTGTGTTCAAAATGCACATTTTAAAAGCAACCAAGCACTGGTTACGTAAAAAGAAATATATTTTTTTTTACCAAACTACAATATTCCTCATGTAATATTCAGTATTCTACTCAAATCCAGATTACAGTCTTACATATTATTCAGTAATTAAGAGCAATCTACCATTTTGAATAGTACATCAATAATTAGTGAATGATGAGGGTTCCATTGAGTGAGTATATCTGCATTCATATAAACAGTGCTCATTAATTTCACATTAATATTTTTCCCTTCTGCTTCTAGTATAATAGAAATACATAGCATTGGCAGAAATGACAATGTGAAATAAGGTGTAGAATTATATTCTGGTCAAAAGATTTGAATATGGCCCAAAGCTGAGCTGAATTAAAACACACATTATACAGTATAAATAGGCTATAACTGATATAGATGCTATGCCATATAGGCTGATATGGAAACGGCATTAACATGTTTGCCATGAAATAATTTCTATCTGTCTTCACTGTAGCTGTCTTCAGCAATAATAATAATGATATTGTCTGTTCATCTGCTGACAAAACTTCACACATTGACACTGAGACATCCCTTTCTCTCTTTGCCACTCTCTTTACAGAACTTCTTTAACTGTGTCATTGAGAGGGATGGTTGTTCTCCTGAGGGGAGGCCCGTCCCTGTCCAGCTCTGACTCAGAGGGACCATTAAGGCAAACCATTGCCCTCCATTACTCACCTGCCCATAGGGGCTGATGGAGGTACTTTAGCCACAGGCTTCACAAACGGTCCTATACATACACTAGGAATACACCACAAAGCTTGAGTGGTATGTAAAAAAAGAAAAATTCCTGATATCTCCCTCAGTATGAGAAAAATTAAATGCTATATAATGTTAATCTGGTTGCACTTTATTTTATGGTACACTAATTGTCAGTTTATTCTACTAACCCTAAACCTACCCTAACAGTCTACTCTGAGAGTTAGCAGGCATGCAGTAGCAAATTAATGAAAATGAGCTGACATGGTTACAGTTACTTATAGTTAGTAGAATGTCTAAAGTGGTCAAAATATAAAGATAAAGAGTATCAAAGTATAGTATAACAGAAAACACTGGTAATATAAGGTAACTACATGGAGTACGATTAGGTTTAGGGGTAGGTTCAGGGTTAATACTTAGTTATTACCTAGTTATTGTACTTACAATAATAAGTACACAGTATGTATAAGGAACAGGAGTATAAAATAAAGTGCTACCGTTAACCTTTTTAATATAAAATAATCATGATATTTTACATAATAATTGCAGAAATGTGTACAAGAAGATATTATTTAATCAGTGATGATACACATTACTATACAGTTATTTGTGCTAGAATTTCAACCAATTTTTTAATAAAAACATTCATTTAAAATAATAAAAATTTGGAACGCTTTATTGTAGGGCATCTTAATTTGCTTATTAGCATGCATATTTTTAGAATATTAGCAATTGATTAGACAGCAAATTAGATAACATAAAATGTTAAGCAGTACAACTCTTTTCAGAATTGATAATAAAAAAGTGTTGTTCCAGTGTAACCAAAAAACCCTATTTTGGTTACACTGGAAGTGTTCTAATCTGACACAGTTATTCTGTTTTTTGTTTTTTTAATTACTCACAGACCATACATCATTATAAACAGTATACACTTCCAGCTGTCTAGAAAATGATCATACCACCCAGCCCAAATCTACAGAGGCACAAGATGAATGTGTAAGAAAGCCTTTTGAAAAATGATAAACGCTGTGCTGTTTGAAATGTTGATCTGAACCCAAATGTGTTGATATAGTAATTACTTCAGAGGGTCACACTAAGAGGGCAAATAAGAGATGAGACAGAGAGGAGAGAGGCAGAAATTTTCCATCAGGAAGCTTCAGGACTGATTCAGTAATGATACCCTCAGAGGGTGCACATGACTCTAATGAGCAAAATGTAAATGATGCTTCTAAATTAGGGGGGAAATATCAGAAAAGGCTTACAGGAAAGCCACAGTGGCAGGCAAAATAGTTTTTTTTCTTCCTCATTTTGCCCCTCTCTTTCTATTTCTCTGTTTCTGTGTGTGTCTCTTTCTCTCTCTGTCTCTCTCCTTCTTTCCCTGAAGCCGAATTGATGCTGCTATCTCAGGGAATTATTTTATCAAAGCCACTTTCATCCCTCTCCCCTCCTAACAAAACTGCTGAGTATCAAGTTAAATTCTCAGTGTTTTAGAAACATTGTTTTGAAAGTGTGGGGGTACAGTGACCCTGGGGGGCACAACACAACAACATTAGAGAGGCAAACAAACACTGACATCACAGCCACATTAACCCTGCTACACAGAATTAACAAAGAAAAAATATTTGTATACTTAACATACTGCAAGAGTTAATGCAGAAATGTATGTCGTCAGTTAGAAAAAAAAGTAAAAAATAAATAAATAAATAACTTTCCTATGAATTTGTTAAATTAATTCAGTATTAGCGCATTTATTTCTAGAATGGCAGTGTCTATTTGCAATAAGTGTAAAGAGCGAGAGATGCTATTCACCTTAAGTGCAAATAGCAATTAGATGCCATTTACGCTATGTGAAAATAATGTATTTTGTAATTTATTTCCACTAAGTACATTCAGTATAAATGTCAATTAAAATTATTAAATGGGTGCCACCTTATTGGGACAATAAGGTCCATCCTAATCCAACCCTATACCTGATAGGCTATGTTTTGGTAATTTCCTTCATTTTTATTGACAATAAATTCCTTTCTAGTGTTATGAGATTTAAAAGTGAGAAAAGAAGTTTGGAAAATGGCAGATTCAAACGTAGGTTGAATTGAGGCTTGAGGCAGTAGTAGCTTGTTGGAAGGCAGGCTGGAGGATCATAATTCTCTCGGAGGAATGTTAGGCAGACGAGTCAAAGTAAGACGTTGAGTTTGTAGGATGTGTCTTCGGTCATGCAATCTGAAGAATGCACGAAAGCGAGATGCAGAAAAGAGAAAAGCAGGGATATTTATAGTGAAGAGAAAATATTTGATTGGGTGTGAATTAACGAGGAGATAATTAGATGATGGGCTACCAGCCATGCGTGATTGACTCATCCAGCGATCCTCTCAAAATGACGTTTATTTGCAGTGTAGTGTCACGGTTCGGTATGTTTTCGATATGGCAAAAAAAGAGAGAATTTCTTTTTTTTTTTTTTTTCACATTTTTATTTATTAAAACTAACATTATATGACCTTGTTTTTCCCCCCTTTTCTTTTACTTTGAACAACAATGGAGCTATACTTCACTTATTTTCTGTTTTTTTTTTTCTTAGCAGCAAATAAAGAAGTGTTTTGTTTATTAATTATTTATTTATTAATTAAAACTTCATAAAAAGTAGATTTGAGCTGTTTCAAATGGTGAAAGCTGAGTGTCCCGCGTTCGTAGACCATGCACGCCATCCAGGGCGCCGTTTCTTCTTGCGTGAAGGACGACAGGGGAGAGATCCACTATTTAATTTCATGGTGTATGTGTCACCAAAGGCTTAAAGGGGGTCGCGTGGCACGGCAGGGATTTGAACAGCATCCTGAGTCATAGCCGGGCGCCGCGGACAGACGCCGAATTGCGCTGCCGGTGTGCGTACACCCATAGAAAACAATGTGTTCGAATTTTAAAGACATGGCGCGATGTGGCGCGATGTGGCGCGATGTGGCGCTTCGCTGCGCTTCGCTGTGCTTCTCGTATGGTGTGCGACCCCCTTAAGGGTTTCTGGTTCTCGTCTGTTTGGATGTGGGAGGAGCAGACCGCGGGTTCCCTGTCCTGTCGTTTGCGCTGCCTTGTTGTGCATAGCATTGAAAACATTATATTTTACACAGTTTACTAGCTCTCTCTTTTTTTTTTTTTTTTTTCTCTGAATCATTCGGTTCATCTGCATTCTAAACCGAAAGCCTCGTACCGAACGGTTCGATACGATTACGCGTATCGTTACACCCCTAATAATTACTATTAATTGTGATTAGCTGCTAGTAGTAACTGTAGCAGAATTAACATCAACTAAACTTAGGTGTTCCCTGGAGTTAAATCATCATTTTAGTGTCTCAAAGGACGGTAGCCTGTGCTGCAGTCTAGGCCCTCGTTCGATGCGTTTACATTGTGCCTGTGAGCTTAGGAGACCGTAGAGAGATGGTGTGGTTCCGGCATCCAGGAAAGTAGAAAGAGAAAGAAGTTTCTGCTGTGTAGGCTTTTGTAACCTGTTGAGGTCACACTTCCTGTGGAACAACGGCCAATGGTGTGCTGATGCTTTGGAGGGAATTTTTTATGGTTTTTATGGTTCCTTTGTTTCTAAGCATGCTAATTTGCATATTTGTTTGGGTTTGGAGGCTGACACACGAATCAACAAGATATCAACATATAACATACACTCTCAATTAGATCATCTGAAGCAGCATCATTAGGTAACAAACGTGAAATGTATTGATCTGATGAGATGGTGTAAGTTGACAATATATCAAAAACATGCATGAAACAGCATACCACAAACAAGATGATATACAAGCACAATAACAATATACACTATGACCTGAAGGATATGTGTTCAAATGCTACACCAGGTTCCCTGAGGTACAGGAATGAGTACTGCGTCTGCTAAGACGCAAATGGGAAATATTCCTTATTTCCTCCTAACTGAATCCTATTCCATCACACAGTGAAACTGCAACAGCCATTTGTCACTGCTCCACATGTGCATTAAATCATTCTTACACTTTAAGGCGTGTGAGCCTGCTCTCATGGTTGGGCAGGTATTGGCCAATGCGGTGAGCTTTTAAAGGAATAAGAGACATAAAGTTAATAATTGTGTCAGCTGTTTGAGCGCAAGTTGGTAAAAGCAGCGAGTAACATAAACTGAGCTTAAGACCGTGGGTTGTGACTGTAATGACCAAGACACCGGGCATTAACAGTTAATCCTTTAAATATGATGCTGAGTTTGTGGTTGGGCAACTGAGCAGCCAACGTCACGTACCTGTAAAGACAATAGAATTATCAGTCAGTGCCTGCTATTTGAGCGCTTCAGCGGCCAAATAGCTGACTGACATTCTCTCGTTAGAGGCTTTTTCCCTGAGTTTGTGGCATGCAAAGCCAGGACATCCAGATTATAAAACCTGGTGAAAGTGGATGGTGAGGACCAGTAGCCCGGTAGCCCTTTGGCGCGGGCGCCGAAGCAGATAAACAGCTGGTCAGATCACCTAAAGGCAGCTTGCCATTCAATGTAGGCTTTTAACATTCTGACAGGGCAGAGGGGGTTAAAGTCATGGCCTTCACTAGGAGGTAGAGCCGAGATGTATACCACTGCACGCTGAACGGTGTGGAGAGCACCTTCGGCACATAGCCGGGACTCAGTTTCAGGGTGACTTTAGAGTCATTTGGCCTGAACTCCAGGCAGACGGGGTTCATAGACAGCGCTTACAGGTCGCCTATTCATTTAACAGATGCCAGTGCCAATAGCAGGACTTTGAAGACGGAGCAGCTTATGGGGCGGTCCAGTGTCTGCGAGATCATTGACCACTCTTTTCCCCTCTCCTAGGCTAGGAGGACGCCGGAGGCGGTTGGTCCAGCACAATCTTGGGACGGGGACCCTGCCTTCATGAGAGGGGAAGCGCCGTGTAGCAGATCAGGAAGTGTTGAATGGCTTGCGACAACTTCTGAGCCTCTGTGAATCTCTCCGCGAATCCCTCGACGGAGGGACCAAACAGCCCGCTAGGTGAAATCGGTGCATCAAGGAAGGAGATCTTGTCAGCCTCCTTGATCTGTGTTAGGTTCAGCCACAAGTGCCTTTCCAGCATGACGATGCTGGGCATGGATCTGCGGATTCGTCCCATGGCAGCAGCTTTTCGCAGCCCTTCTCTTCAGAGCTGTTGAGCGATGCAAAGGTGTTTGCAGTGGGGTTACGAAGCCACGCTGAGTATTCGCCTTCCAAGTTTGGTCAGCTCATCGTGGACTTTTGGGAAGAAATATGTGGCTCTTTGTCGAGGGACCTGGGGGTGCACCGACAAATACCACTCATCCAGGCAGCTCTTGAGACGGAGCCCAATCAAGTCCTAGCTCGCTGACTGCCTTGGAGAGGACATGGAACAACTCGGTGTCCATCCCAGCTTTGACTGAGCTAGACTCTGACGGAGCAGAGGGGGCAGGGTCTCCTTGGAAAGGACGCTATCCTGGCGTATAGAGTCGCGATGGCAATAGGCATGAGAAGTGCGTCGCCTGCCTGGGACTACCTCATGTGGAGCCCGGCCTCTCCGGATCGCCATCGCGACTCTATACGCCAGGATAGCTTCCTTTCGAAGGAGACCCTGCCCCCTCTGCTCCGTCAGGGTGGATCCGCAGACAGAGCAACGGCGACCAGGCATGTTGCTCAGTTGAAAATTTGCGCTTTTAGAATAAGGCACTTCAGATGCATTAATGTCAGGTAGGGAAGTTCTCCAGCTGCAAGGCGATGATCTGATAGGCGCAGGCTTCTTAGTCAGGACCAGCAAAGGCTTCGTCGCTGAAGGAGAAGAATCTGACTCTACCGGCGAAGGTATATATACATACTGGCCCCGCCCATTCTGGCGGGCTTCAGCGGGAGCCACGTCCATTGGTCGCTCTAATATGGTGCCCTGCCAATTGGTTTAATCTAAACCACTGCAGCGACCAATGTCAGTTTCACTGATTGAATAGGCTACAGTTAGGAGGAAATAAGGAGTATTTCCCATAGCGTCTTAGCAGATGCAGTACGAGTGAAGTATCGACAGGGAACTAACAAACTGTTAATAGTATTACTTTTTCCACATGTGAATTATATAGTACACCTTGTTCATGAACTACTTTTCAAACTTTTCAAATCCAAACACAGCATGGTGGACAAACAAGGTTTTCAAACAGAGTTGGGTCATTTTTAACAAGAAAATGTAATCTTGAATTCCATGAAAACATTAAATAAAGCCGAGACTGTTATAATTCTTTGCCATTTCACACATGAGTTACGACTAACAGAGACGAAAGAAAAGGGAAGTAAACCACAACAGAGAGAGGCAAAAGGTGCAAAAAGAAGGCAGATTGAAGAAAGGAGGAGTGTAAAGAGCAAGAGAGGGTAAGAAGATAAAACCCTTTTTTCTGTGCAAATATTAGGAGGCTTGTTATCTAAAGGCAAAAAATGCAGCTTTCAGCATTTTCATATTACAGTGAGTAGATATTGCTTACAAGCTATAAATTACTTTTTAATACTCTCCAGATTACAGACACTAATACAAATGTAAAACCAATGACCCTGACTTTCTCTCTGTCTCTCTTTCCATCATTTGCATGAATCCGGTGGGACTCCTCATACATAGATGGTGGATTCAGATATCCTATAGACCATTAAATGTTCAATCATTTGCATAAGTACATTCAAGGAATTTTCAAATTACTATTAAAGGCATTGTAGAAGCGTAATATAATGTGATCAATTTGAAGGCTGTCCAAAAACACTGGCATGGACATGCATTTAAGAAAAACAGACAGGTGGTCAAGATGGAGAAAGGAAGAGAAAGCAAACGAGCGAAACGGGGAGCTACTGATATGCCCTTCCAAGTTTGCTAAGGCTGCTTGTAAGAAATGCTGAGGATGCAATGTGCTGACCCACATACATACAGTAGTACCTGTTCCCCACAGACTCTGCCGGCTGCTCTCCCTCTGCCTCTCTCTCCTCAGATTCCCCATTGTTAACACTGTTTCTCAGTGCTTGCATTTTGTATTGTCTTGTCACTCTGCTCTTTGCAGTCTCACCCTTTTCCGTGCAATCTTCAATGGATTCGTAAATTCTTCACCTTAAATGGTGAACAAAAAAAAACAAAAAAAACAGATTCTAAGTCCCACTGAGTTAAATCAAATCAATGAAGTCATCACTACTTTCTGCTACTTGTCTGCTTTGCAGTTTGTTGGCCTCATCTTCTTTAACTGTGATTTTCTGTTTCTTCAATGTTCAATCAATGACAAAAAAAAAACAAAAAAAACCCTTTTTTAATTGTAATTTGATTTTTTATTTTTTTATTTTACATTGTCTTTTTTTTATTGTTAGGTATTTTTACACATAAATTACACATTTAGGTGTGTAATGTTTAAAAATTTTCAATCATTTCTATGACAGCACAATTAATGTTATATAAAAATATATTTTTAATTGTATACACTATGTACCCCTTTAAATATATTTCTTTATTTTTAAAAGTTTAATTTTATTGAGATTTATTTTCACAAAAACATATATATTCAGTGATGTCAATAAGTATTTGATCACCCTGTGATTTTGCAAGTACTCTTACTCAGAAATCATGGAGGGGTCTGCAATTTTCAGTATAGATGCATTTCCGCTGTGAGAGACAGAATCTCTCAGAAACTCCAGACAAATACGGAAATCACATTGTATGATTTTTTTTAACAATTTATTTTGGAATTATTGTATCAAATAAGTATTTGATCACTTGAGTCATTTTTTATTTTTTTTTTTTGAAGCAGAAGAATCTGTTAACAATTACAGAGGTCAAACGGTTCCTGTAGTCCTCTAGAAAGAGGTTTTTGCCCAATATGTCACAATACATGGCCCCGTTCTCCTTAATACAGTGTAGTCGGTCGGTCCCCTGTGAGGAAAACACCCCCAGAGCTTGATGCTTCCAGCCCCATGCTTCACTGTAGGTATGGAATTATTAGGATGATACTCATCATTCTTCTTCCTCCAATCACGGCGAATGGAGTGAAGACCACAATCTGACCACAGGACTTTCTCCCAGAACTCCTCTGGATCATTCAGATGGTCCCTGGCAAACTTCAGATGGACAGGGACATGGACTGACTGTATTACTGATAGTAGCCTTGGAAACGATGGTCCCAGCTCTCTTTACGGCATGGACCACACTGTATATATAAATACAAACAGCAATAATTATTGTTTTCTATGATGCAAACTATCATTCTTGCAATTATGACAAAATCAAATTGTTGCTAGCAAGTTTCATTCCATGAAGCTGACAAGTTAAAAAAAAATGTGTCAAGCTGAATTTGCACAAAAATGACATATTTCACCTTTAATGTCTGTCCTCTTTTCTTTTTCTCCACTCCGTCTCTCCTCCATCTCTTTCAGACTTTCTAAATGCAACAACAGGGATATTTTGTTGACATGGCTCACAGCATATAAGTACTGATGGCAACATGGTGTTTGATCGAAAGCTGATCAGCGCATCAATGAGTTTTTTTTTTTTTTTTTTTTTCTGTAATTGGAAGAGGTGAAGTAATCTTCACCACTTTACTTATATGTCACGTCAGATATCTGAATTGTGTTAAAGGCCCTAATGAACCCAGTCTTCTGCATTCAACGACGATATTACGGCATGTCATGTTTCACAGACCAATCTGATGACCAGCATTTCACAATAAGAAGTGAAAAGAACATGAAAGAGGCATCATATCCTGACAGAGCTTGCATGAAAACCTCTCCCCAGAGACTTTAGACCAAACATTTCTGTCATTTAACAATACATCAATGCAGTTGTAAGGGGAGCAGTTCTTGCTTTTGACGTTTATGACTGCATAAAAGAGATGTGCAAAGCAGCACATATAAGCATGTTGCAGCGTGGGTAGGTCTATGTGAGAGACAGAGAGATGAAGGTATATTATGCAATATAATGTTCAACAGATTATGTTTAACGAATTTTAATTTAGAAAACTTTAGAATGAGGATTATATTCTAAATATTTATCTTTATCTTTATTCTGCAATAACAACCTGCTGGATGTACATTATCCAAGTTATTACACGGCCTCTTGCCTAAAAAGTAAATAATTAGTAAATAAATAATATAATATAATACAATAGCCTAATACATAATTGTTTTAACCGTGTTTTAACCGTCGAGTCATGTTCTATCCACTGCTGAAAACTGTATTTTTTTTTTTTTTTTTTTTATAAAAATTAATGTTGAAGTCCTCCATTTTAACTTGTGGTTAAGCATTTTTAAGCCACAGGATAGCGCCAAACTGTCAGCGACAGTGAAGGGATATTATTACTAATTGTCAAGATGATTCCTTTGTACCCGGATGAGCCTGTGCTATTAGTTTTACCGGTTGTTATCTGGGAGTAACAAACCTTGTAATGTGGCAACTGACCAATCAGAATCGAGTATTCCACAAAGTGTATTAATATGCAATATAATGCTCAACAGATTATAGTGAATATTAATTTAGAATACATTCACATATTCTTAAGAGTTTCCCCTCAAAATTAAAATATTAATTAGTATAGAGTTTCTTAAGTTTAGGTAGGAGGATTAAGGGATGTAAAATAACGCACTAATGTACAGTAATATACAGAAAATAAAATGTACTTTTTAAGTACTAGTATATATGTTAGTAATATGCGTGTTAATAGTTAATTTTGAGAATTGGTGCTTAAAATAAAGTGTTACCATAATAATAATAATAATAATAATAATGCTCTAAATATTTAACACAACAATGTAATATCATTGAATTATGTATCTGAATTTAGGAGTTTTTTTATGATATATTTATGAATACAAATCAATTTAGAATTGTATTTACTAAGGTATATAACATTGTATGTGATTATAAATAATTGCGATGACGTCTTAGGACCAAGTTAATATACTGTACACAGCTCCAAAAATTAAAGGGAACACTTAAACAATACAAGGTAACTCCAAGTCAATCACACTTTTGTGAAATCAAACTGCCCACTTAGGACACAACATTTGGCATCTGCCAGAGAACACCAAGATTGGCAAATTCTCCACTGGCTCCCTGTGCTCTTCACAGATGAAAGCAGGTTCACACTGAGCACATGTTGACAGATGTGACAGAGTCTGGAGATGCAGTGGAGAAAGTTCTACTGCCTGCAACATCCTCCAGCATGACCGGTTTGGCGGTGGGTCAGTAATGGTGTGGGCTAGCAGTTCTTTGTAGGGCCTCTCGCCAAAGGTATAGCCTGACTGCCATTAGGTACCGAGATGAGATCCTCAGACCCCTAGTGAGACCATCTGCCAGTGCGGTTGGCCTTGGGTTCTTCCTAATACAAGAAAATACTGTTTTAAGGACATTACATCAAAGTTGGATCAGCCTGTAGTGTATTTTTCCACTTCAATTTCGAGTGTGACTCCAAATCCAGACCTCCATGGGGTAATGCATTTGATTTCCATTTATCATTTTTGTGTGATTTTGTCGTCAGAACATTCAGTACAGAACAAAGTATTCAATAAGAATATTTCCTTCTAGGAATGTGTTATTTTATTAGTGTTGCCTTTATTTATTTATTTTTTATTTTTATTTTTATTTTATATAT
>JAUMHP010000052.1:19677180-19694478 GCA_032361065.1 Enteromius trimaculatus | reverse complement strand
AAAAGTAATATTGTGAAATATTACACCAATTCAAAATAATGGTAGTCTATTTGAATAGTGGGAAAAAATGTATTTGCTGTGATGGTAAAGCGGACATTTCAGCACTTAATATCAATCAAGTCTGATTTTGGTGTTCAAGAAACATCTTATCACAGTTGAAACATTTATTATTGTTGTCTTTATTAATTATTATTAGGGGCCAAGCATTGAAGGTGCTTAGGCACCTACTGTTTTTGTTGGCGTTTTTCTTCGTCTTCTTCCATCTATGGCAGCCTTTATGCCGGTTTCACACTGTACACGTCAGCAGGGCACAGACAGTTCATATGCAGAGCAGGAGCAGCATGTGCGGATTGTGCTTTCACACTGGTAGTGTTTGCTTTCACACTGGTAGCTGAACCGTGGTGTGTACTGCAGTAGTCTATAGACAAGCATCTTATTCCTGTCATATTTTCCAGCATGCTTCTCCAAACATTGTGCACCATGTGATTTGATTTATGTCATTGCCAGCATTCTTTGTTATGTTACTGTCTATATTATAGTTTACACAATAAACTTGAGCAATGTTTTCAAAACGTGTATATGAAAAAATAGCAGAGCTAAAATTATGTCTGACCCTTCTCACATTTTGTATAAGAAATATTATATTTTGCCATGCCACACAAGGCTTGCATGCAGATGCTAGATTGAATAGGTTACGCTTTGAGATCCAAGACAAATTTTGGAAAGAATTCCAACAATAAAGTGTATTTGGACTGAATAATTTAATTGAAAAACTAATCTTAAAACTAACAAATGCCTCTAGTTTTATTCATTTGAAGTTCCCCTATTATGCCTTTTCAAATATGATCGTTCATGCAGGGTGTCATGTAGCTGTATGTGAACAGAAACTATCTGCAAAGTTATATGGATCAGTGCCAGTTTACGTGGACCGGCTTGCTCCTCTGAACTTCTACCTGTAAGTATGATTAATAATGGATGATGGCATTTTCTAGCGATCATTCAAAACACAAGTTATGCAGTATACAACGTTGAAGTTCACAACGTAGAGGTGTGCCTGATTTGCTTACAAAAGCAAATTGCGAGCACTTTCCATGGTATTCTGTGCTATCTACAGTAGTTGATGAATTCTCTCTGAAAGCACCTCTAGTAATGTAAGAAAGTATAGTATATATAGTATAGTATAGTAGTTTTGGTACAAGCTCTGTGGACCGCTGTAGTAGAAGACCAATCATAAAGGACTGCACCATCTGACCAATCACAGCAGTGAGGGCACATGGAATGGAGGGGTTTAGACAGACTGTCGTGTCACCCCTGCGTGCTGTGTGAAAGCTCTCATCCGTTTACATGGGCCCCAAAAAGGCATTCATACTGAAGATATGGTGTCAACTACCCCTTTAGGTAGGTCAACTAAAACCTCTGCGTCTCATCCAGGGACCAGACATGGAGTTTCCAGAGGTCTTGATGCGGGTGCCAAAGGGTGCCCTGTCTCTGAGTCAGACGGTCCTTCCTCAGAGGAATCGGCCAAGGAGGGCTACTCCAGAGGAGGAGGTGGTAGGTAAGTTACGACATGTGACAATAGCGTAGACCACCTTGTCAGTTGATGTACGCAATGGTCGCAGTGTTGTCTGTATGGACTAGGTACGTGTCTGCTCTGTAAGCGCTTTTTGAGATGACCCAGGGCTAGCCGTACTGCCAGCAACTCTAGGCAGTTTATATTCAAAAAGTTCAAAACAACTGAGCATGTGAGGCACATGAGCCTGCACGAGGCATTCTGTTTGTTCGACAGAATCCAACTCCATGCCGAGAAAAGAGATCCTATGTGTTGGACAGAGTTTGCTCTTTTCCCGGTTGACCCGAAGACCCAGCAGGCCAACAGGAAGACCCAAGGTGTCGTAACACCAAGTCCCTGTATTCTGTGCTATAATGACTTTGTCATCTAGGTTAGTTGAGAATGCAAACCCCTTGCTCATTGAGTGGAGTCAGGGCAGCCCCTGCTACTTTTGTAAATACATGGGGTTACAGGGAGAGCCCGAAGGGTAGGACCCTGTACTGATATGCTCGACCTTTGAACGTGAACCCTTGGAATGGCCTGGGGTGCGGAAGAATCGAAACATGAAAGTACGCATCCAACAAACGCACCAGCTTCCATCTATGCAGTGTAGAAACGCACGGATGGTATGTCATCTTTAAAAAGACGCATCTTGAAAAAGACGTGCCACCCGTGAGCTGCTCTTTTAGATTGCTCTTTAGAGTGCTAGAGGCGCATAGGGGAGATCTTTTGTCCAAACTTGTAAAAAGGTTTATGCTAATAACTTTTGAACTGTAAAACCGTAACCTCTGATTCCTTGACTTATGACAAATGAAAATTCAAGATTTGTAAAGTTTAGTTTTATTACTATTTTTAATTGTTCATTATATCTACTTTTCCGAACTCACCCTTCATCTGACTTTCTAAGATCATCTACAGACCATACTGGCAAAAACGAAAACGAAAATTAAACAAACAAAATCACAGAATAAATTGCACATATTTAATATCTGGGTGCTTAAAAAGCTAAATGTTACATTGTTTTTCTATTAAATATACAAAGCTAAGCTATTCTAAATAATATGTAAATTAGAAATTGTAACTCCTGTGCATAGATCAATAAATCTACTGCAGTCTATCAACACAGACACTGGCAGTCTGAGAGCAGACTATGTTTCAAATAATGAAAGAAAGAACCAAAAAAAAAACATCCACTGAATATTGACTTGCTGACACAGATGTGATATATGGATACATTTGGTGAAGACCAAACAGTAATAAAAAACAATAATAGCCAAGCTATCTTGACCTGTCATGAATCAAAATCCATGCCAACACAATTTCGTAGTGCCAGCTAGAAAACTAAATGAAATCAGTGGTGAATGTCATACTGTCATTCTACAATCAGGAATGCCTCACAAACATAGTGATGTACCACAAGAGAAAAAAAAAAAAAGGTTCTGGTCATAATTACAAAGCTAAACACTTTGCGACTTAAATTCTGTGAAGCAGATCTCTAAGGAGAAAATGTGTTTGGACTGTTCCAAATTATCAACAGGGAGCAGAAATGCACAACGTGTCTTTGTTTCAACAAAAAAAGAGTCATTAAAAAATATGGCAAACATTTTTTGCTGCCAAGTTTACAAACAGATTGTACAGAAGGACAAAAGATTAACTTCTCAGTCTCAGAACTGAGAGAGAGTTTTGATGAAAATACCTTAAAATTTACAAAAAAAAAAAAAAAAGAGTATGTGTAGTAAAGGGAAGTTTCATAGCAGAGTAATGGATAAGCTTTAAGGGAACTGATGAGATCAGGTCGTGAACAAAAATGCTGCCTTGCAGACATCACTATTTAGGTCACAGCGATGAGGGTATGGACTGTCTTTCCTGACACAAATCTTAGAAGTACAAGCAGACAAACAGAGACACATTCCACAAAATGCACACACACACACACACACACACACAAAGCACTGGATTATGGCCCAAACGAACTGTGTCATTGAAATCCTGTACTCTTTGTCAACAAGGATCTCATATTGTGCTGCGCACTGCATACAGGCGGGCAAACTTCCTCTAATTGATCCCCATTGTGGAATCCTGATCTTAACAGCAATCTCAAATGCAAGTGTGCATGCTAAAGAGAGAGAGGGGGTGGGGGGTGCAGAATGCATGCAAATATTCCCAGCATAAAAGAGTGTGCCCCTGAGGACATCGCATTAGCATTTGCAGATCTAAGCCTGATTATGGCACACCACTCTTTGCTAAGCTCTGTATAAAAGAAAGTTGTGAGAGAGAGAGGGAGAGTCTTGTCAATACAGACTTGTCAATAGTTGCTATTGACCCATCCCACTTTTCCTTATTAAAGCTCCAGCTCCTTGGCCTACTATTGGCGCGAGACACTTTGATATGCTATCGCGCTAGTTTATTCTGTCATACTGCTGATGGATGGTATTTCCACATTGATTACACCTATGGGATTAGCCGGAATGCTAATGCTTGAGAGTTAAGCCTTTCGCAGACTTCCCTAAACATATTTTTTGTCAGTAACACTTTGTAATAATAAGTTGACGTGGTACATTTGTACAATTTTTCTTGAATTCAAATTCTTTATTCTTTAAGAGTTTGTCATTTATTTATAAAACCAAATTCGTATGAATTATTTTTGATAAATACATTTCATGAAGTAAATTAAGATCTTCAACCATGGCCACTTTTGACACTGTGGACATTCAGAAATTAAACTAGTGACACACAGACTATTTCACACAGATACTAGTTTAGTGATGTCTAACAGTGGACATACATGCATAATTTGATAATAAAAATGAAATAATTTAAATAACAACATATTTTACTCACACCCAAACCTTCCTAATTGTGTAGGACTTTCTTCTTTCAGACAAACACATTCTGAGTTTTTTATTATTATTATTATTATTATTATTATTATTAATCCTGGCTTTTCCAAGCTTGGTAATGCAGGTAGATAGTGTATCTTATTTTGAAGCTCTGTAAACTAGATATATTTGCAAGTACTGTGACGTAAAAATAACCTATATGCCCTATAGATCGATGTGTTTTGGTAACATAAATATTTGTGTAAATATAAGCTTGGAAGAGCCAGGATAAATAAAAAAAAACTCTGTATGCTTACATCCATGCCAGTGCTCGTCTTTATGAAAGCATTTTTTGACGTGGAAAAGTGCTTATTGTCTCATCAGGGTCTGAGCAGACGTGCATTACGCACTTTTTATTGTCGGAGTATTGCAGATTTTTGAAAATATAAGCTGTTCTTCCAGTGAATTTTTAAGTTATTTACGGTTTATTTTATGTTAATTGATCAAGAGGTTTTTACAAGGCGGAGAGCAGAAACCATTCAGTTGTGTTAATTTCACAATCATTTTGCGATGGCAAATTGCAATTCATAAATTGAATGAGAGGCACATGTGAATTTTCTGTATGTACACATACAGTATTTCAGAGATGATTGTAAGATCAAGTTTAGGATGTTTTTTGTATCATTTTATGAATTAGGTCTGTGAAGTATAAAAGCACCTCAAGTTAAAGAAACATAAATTATAGATATACATAAAAGTAATATTTCAGCCATTCCTGTAACCTGACTGTAACCTTTATGAAGCACTCAATCAATTTGAAGTACAGTGCACCGTAAATGATTATTGGCACATTTAAAAAGGATTGCTGTATACCTCATTTTTTACCTATACATTTATCCAATATGTAGCGAATCAGAGTGAATCAGACACTTAAGACCTTGTTGCGTGCCTGATGTATTCACAGGCATTAAAAAAGCAGTTTTGTGCTTGTTCTATCCAGTCTTAAAATACACTAAACTGGATTTAAATCACTGATATGCATAGTCGGATATCACATGTAACCCACATTTTTAACTATCATGAGTTAATCACTTATTGTATATGTATTTTGAATAACTATTGAATGGCTTATAGTTTATAGTGCTTATAGTGTTTAGTATGATTTTGCTTCAGTCTTCTTGCTTGAAATGTTTCTTCCCACCAAATCTTAGTCAAATGTATCATATTCATGTCATAGAAATCGGAAATTATATTCTGCAAGTGTGGGAAAATTTGGACCAAGTGACTGACGAGATAACATTTGGATTTATGATTTGTGGAGGAGAAATATCTCTGCACACCCTGAGCTAGAATTAAATATCTATTGGTTTAAACACGATTTTGGGATGTGTCCAAAGATGGGTTTAAAAGCTCAAGACACTATTCAAATTATGCTCTTAGCCTCAACTCCTAGACAAGTTTCAACTGGCTTTTAGTCATTAGATTTTCATACCGTTTTGTATTCTTTAAGAGCTGCCTAGCCACAATAAGAAGAAAACTCATCTAGTCTCATTACTTTATTTCATTATTTTATTTTCTGTCTGTGAGAGTTTTGCCCGCCGTGTCTCCAAGTCTCTGACTGCACCGCATCAAACTTCAAACGGACCACGACTCGCTTCTCCTTTTAGCCACTGTCGAATCATCACTTACTTCCAGCCAATCAGCAACCTCAGGAAACCGGAAAGAAGGAATACCATAGCAGAAAGACAATGCAAGTACAAACCTCGAGATTCAGGCTGAACTGGTGAAATTGATACAAACCTCAATACGAGAGTTATTTTTTTGATCGATGGTTGTTCAAGTCAGTGCAATAGCTCCTACAGTATTGCTGTAAAATTGGGATTTCACATTTTAATTTTCTTAAACTCTTAAACGCTTTCCCCATTTTCTCTATTCCTGCAGCTCGTACGAATTTGTGAATGCGTGTGTTTGTGTGTTAGTTCAGTTCATGTGTCTTAGGTTTATCCAATTAAGCCATATTTATAAGAGAAGTATCTTGTGTTTTGTGCTTACAAGTTAATGTCTTAAATTGTTGCTCTTTTTTGTGCTTATTAATAGTGTTTCCACTATAATCTGAATTTTAATATCCAGTGCAAAGTTGATGTTATACGACTCTGTGACCAGCCGTAAAACAGTGATTCTGTTCAAATTCCCAATAGAATCTTAAATGATTCTGATTTGATTCTGTTTGAGCTAATTTGCTAGTTAACTGAATTAATAACTTCAGTTTTTATACCATATAGTTAGTACATTTTCTTAATACAACATTATTATACTTAACTCAGTGCCACATATCAGTGCTAATGTGAACACAAGTCAGTTAAGCTAAAATAGCACTTCAATATACCACAGACAGAGAGAAAGAGCGAGAGAGTGAAAGTGTAGATAGATTTTGGGGGAGAGAGAGAAAGATTTAAAACCTAATTCATAAATGTGTGTGGTTAACTAAGTTCATTTCAAAATCTGATCAGTAAGCCCATCAACTGGTCAATTTATATTAAGCTTGTCTGCTTCACCTCTCCGAAGATTGTGATCCTTCGGAGGCAGCCTGAAATGAAATTAATTATATCTTTTTGTGAAAATAGATTACAGTCATAAGACCTGAGAACCCATCAGTGTCACGTTTAGATAAGCTTTCAAAGAGTTTGATTTTAAAAACTTGAAATTAAATAAGCATCAAGAAAATTTCACCACACATACAGTAATGAGATTGACCACCACCCAACCATTCAATGAGACCTGTGGGGGGGGGGGTAATTCATATTTTCTTACATATGTACGGGAGTTGTATCTTCACAAAACATGCCATAAAAACACCACGAGACGTTATCCATGCAGTGGCTCTGTGCTATTTATGATTTGCATATGCTTAAGAGATTATGCATAATGATAAAAACTCTTTAGAGAAGATTTTATGAATACACTTGCATGCTTTATTCCAAAACTTAGGCACTGCAAGATAATACATTAACATGTTTGCTTTGACCTCCACATGTTTGCATGACCTACATTAACTTACTGCTGAAACTCATTTCTGTTAAGGCTCTCTGATTCCCCAAGTATTCCTGATAATGGCCGTCTGGCTATGCGTTTGCACCAGGGTTAAACAATAAAGCTCACACTGTCGGTGGAGAAAGACTGCAGAGCTGCCCAGGTTTTAAAGGTATAGTTCAGCAAAAAATAAAAATTCCGTCATCACTCTCAAGTTGTTCCAAACCTGTATGAATTTCTTTATTCTGTAGAACATAGAAGAGATTTTGAAGAATGTGGGTAACAAAACAGTTCCTATTCTCAGGGGAGGGGGAAATATTATTGAAGTAAATGGAAAGTTTTTATCAGATGAAATAAATTAATTAATGCTTGGGGTAGAAAAAAAAATGATGACAGAATTTTAATTTTTGGGTCCTTTTGATCAGCCAGCTTTTATTTCAACCACTGTAGCAACCCTTTTTTAATTTTACTTTAATTTTTCATTAATCATTTCAAAGCATGTAATATTAACAATGTACAGTGCTGTAACTGAGCTGTTAGGTTTATAAATTCACATTAAAGTTCAATTCATTAACATTATTTAATCTTTTAGGCATCATGTATCAATGAAGCCAATTTATTATTCACATATTTATTATTTACAGCATTAATTCAACTAGATTTATATTAATTTATTTTAAAGTACAAAAAAAAAAAAATTATGTTCACTCATAGTTAAGTTAAATCTAATTTGAAACTTACTGTATTCTGAAATAAACATTTACATGTAATATAATTGTTCCTTATTATTTGATATTTTATTAATGCTAATTTACAAGACCTTACTAAAAGTGATACAAATTCATTATACGTTGGCGTATTACGATTTGTGAGTTAAGGAATGCCGGATATTAAAAATAATAATAAAAAATTAAATAAAACTTAGAGCTGTCAATGTGAAATGATAGACAATATGCAGACACTTGTACATACTGATGTACTGTATATAACATGGGCTTGAGAGATGGCTTTTCCACTGCTAACACCTCAAGAGGATAATTACGTTGTGCCTCAAGATTTTGTATCTCTCCTATGTCTGCTGTCAGCCACTATCTATCATGCCAAAGACCACACACACACACACACCCTCAGTACTGCCAGTCCTGCAGATTGATAAGGGCCCCTGCAAACCAAGTTTGAGTGGGACCCCAGGGATAAATGCATTGTAAGTATTGCGAGTGGCATTCCACAGGAAAGTGGTGAGGCTTCCCTAGAACTGCACTGCATGAGCAAAAAGTTGAAATGACTAGAATCATGCTTACAGTCTCAAAGGACAGGACATGATGGAAGATTGGTTGACTTTAATACAGATGTCAGAGATGTCAGTCACAGTTGTGTGATTTCATGTCAAGAGGGTCTCCAGCCACGACTTTGTTGCAAGGTATCCACAAAGTGTGAGTAAAGACTTCAAGACAGTTTTGGATCATCAAAGTCAGAGCACGGAAGCCACAAAAACAGTGACTGTCCTTTTGCTGGATCTTCAAACACAAAGTTTCCTGTTGTCAAACGGACAAAAGGCTTGACTAAAACCCAGTTCCACTGCAACTCCTGTTCACTAATGTTTGAAATGCAATTATTAACTAAAACTAACTGTATTGTTAAAAAATAAATAAATATGTAATTTTACATAATGCATTTGCAATCATTATTTATCAGTTAAACAATATTTAAGGTTTACAGTAAATGTGAATTCATAATACATTGGTCAATGCAGATGTTTCAAATGACCAATTAACAACATTTTTTTAAAGGGGTCATATTATGCAATTTTAAATCTTTTAAATTGTCTTTTCTCTTTAGAGTATTACATGCTATTGTTGCATTAAGAAGATCTGTAAAGTTTCAAAAACTAAAGTCGCATAATAAAAGAGATTGTTTATGCAAAGAAAGAAGGCGTAGCTATTATTCTAGCTGTAGCTGCTGCCGGTCGCTGTGTCATTGTGAAAGTGAATCTACTATCGTTTTGTTTCAAAAAGAGTGCATAACTAGAAATCAATGGCCAAGTTGTATTCACAACACTGTTGTAGAACAATTCAACACAAATTTTAGAGTATATTCAACACATTTACAGAGGACAAACTGAAAAATGGAGAGTAGCCTATGCTTGCTATGCACACAGACTATAAAGTGGAGCAATTGTACCTCTGCATGGACAGTCTGGCACTTGTGACTCACAACCTTTAAGTGAGTTGCGTTTTCTTATTAAAAGAACCTGCTACTTACTATTCAATTACTATTACTATTAGTTTTGAGCAGTGAAAGGGAGTGCTTGTTGTTAGGCATTACTCCGATCATGAATACAGACATGGTGTTATGTTTACAAGGCACGATGCAATGCGATGCGGAAAAAGACAGTATAAGTCATTATAACCAGTAATTGTGTCCTCACTGGATGTAACAAATGGCTCGTTTGTAATGTGTTTTCTTGTTTTGGTGTCATACTGTAACACCGGGACACAGTGTCAAGTTATGGTTAGAAGCGTAACATTTCCACCAAGTGCTTGCTGTATTCTCCCAATCACAATGCACTGGATAGCTGGCCAATCAGAGCACACCCTGCTATTTTAGAACAATGAGCTCTGTACAAATCAACCCGTTTCAGGAGGTTTTTTTGCACCTTAAACTGCATAAACACATTACATTACACCAAATAATGTATTTTTTTGCCCCTTCACATGACCCCCTTTAAGCTAATTTAAATCCAAAATAATAATTATATTTGCAGCATTTGTTTGTAAATGTACTGCTCTTCATTGTTAAAGGAATATTCTGAGTATTTAACGTTGTCATTACTGACTGTTCTGCACTTTGATTATGTTCAGTGCTTTGACACAATCTGTATTGTAATATGTGTGTTTGGTGTTTGATTGATTGATTAATTTATTGATTGATTGATATTCATGCTCTTGTTGTTCTAAGCCTGTGTGACTTTCTTTTTTCTGTGAAACAGAAGATACTTTTTCTCAGCAGACGAGAGAAAGTCATAAAGGTTTAGAACAAGAACCAGCATTCTGAAAATATGTACACTATATTATGTTATTTTGAATTGATTGTAAAAATGAATGTCTGCACAAAAACACTGTATTTCGTCTATTACCGCATATCCTTAAAAATCATGTCATTTTGCCCTGTAAAGATTAACAAAGTTATAATTTAAATAAAAAAATGGTCTGTATTCAAGGCAAGCAGAGGCGTACATAAATCTCTGCCATCTGGTGTAGGTGAAACACCTTCAAAAAAAACATACATCAGCGTCAGGACCCAAAACTCCTTGCTAGGGAGGAACGCAGATGAGAGAATAAAATGAGCACTATAGAAAACTTCAGTTTTTGCCAAAGGCAACAGCACTTGACAGCTTGAAGTGTCATCAAAACATAATAAATAATCTGTAAACGAGAAGATGGAGCATAAAAATCCTCCATAAATTGAAATATATTTATTAAGTACAGCTGAGACCTAATACATCACTACACAAGCAACAGCTGCAATAAAAGTGAAACTTTTCCCACTTGAGCATTGAATCTAGGAGAAACAGTTTGCAACATTTAGGTTTTACTGTAACAATCTAAATCTCAAGTATTTGTGGTTTGGGATGTGTCCATTTTATTCCCTATAGACCATTTTAATCTGATATTAATGCTAGACTCAAGCTGTCTAACGGTCTCTAGTTATTTGGAAAGCTGCTGCTGCCCCAGGTGTTAATTTAGCCCTCTAAATGACAATGTGTCTCTGCCAGCAGTCAAAATGAATGGGACAATGGCCATTATTCCAAATAATCAGAATCTGGCTATCACAAAGACACTGTTAAAAGTGTAGGAGTGAAAAAGGCTGATTTTTCCAAGAGCATGATCTAGAGAAAGATAAGTTTCTCTGAACAAAGTATGGAATCAAGACATTTAGCTTGTTGTCAGCATGCTATACTGGTGTCTTTCTGGCGCAAAGTTTATTTAAAAGGCATTATAGAAACTACATACATTTTCCTACATGTTTTCCTGATGCACATCTGAACAAGCTGCTGTCAGTTTATCAGAACATCTGAAACTCAGTTTAAAGATTACTGTAAATTGTAGTTGCCTGTTGCATTGACTTTCTCTTTTATGTTTAGAACTATGGATACATGTGAGTGTTCTACAATCCCATTTGTCCTACAATCAAACAAATCAGTCAAAATGGTTGAGAGATGCACCTTCTAGTTCTTAGGATTTTATTGATTTATTTTTCTTGTGTGTTTTAGTTTTACATTAGTAACATTTTTTTACTGTGGATGAATAAATGTATGCTTGGGCTATGAACACAAGAACAATCCTTTGAAAACATTCACTGAGAATCAGTAATATTAATAAAGTAATATTGATTTTACAGAGACATATAATAAACTAAATAAAACACAATGTTTTAAGTGTGAGTTAATAAAATGCCAAACAAACACATAAAAATAGAAAATCATGCCAGGTGATCATTTTGACTTGGGAACCCAAACAAATAGTTCAGATTGTTCCCAACATAATCCCCTGCATCCCAAAAAGAATATACAGTATACCAATGTTATGAACTATGTTTTCTAAGCTTTTATGATATGTTAACTAAATTATTGGATTCTTATATATGAAATGAACAGACCCAGGGTCATGCAAGCAAAATGCCACTTTATTGAAATCATTAAGATTAAAAAAATATTTTGAAATTGTATTATAATTTTAAAAACACCTAAAAAAAAACCTTCAGATCATATTATTTGGTGAATAAAAAGTACAAAAGAATATTTCTGAGCAAGTACACCAGCAAAATGAAGACATAATGCTGTCCTGGACTATAACATAGACGAATTGGACTGACAGTTCCAGAACACTGTATCCGGATCATTCTGACCCAATTTAACTACTGAATGTAGCATATTGAATCCATATCAGTTCATTTTAAAACTGGTTACATACAGCTTGTTCTCCGTACGATGAATCAGTCAAGAGGTCTGTTATAAGTCTTCATTTTCTATTGCTAACAAAAAATGGGAACATGACTGCAATAACCTCTCCCAATCATTTCACTTGTGTAGGCTTACTCAATCAATGATATAGCCTAACTACTGTTGCTGTGATTAGCTCATATCTCTGCAGGCTCCTCCACATTTGTTCATCTTTACAAAGTCTTTGTACAAGTCACAGTCAAGATATTCCAGCCAAGCCTTAGGCCTGCTTCCCCAATACACTTTAAAGAGTGTTAGCTAGTGACAAGACATTTATTAAAACTTTCACAGAGACTGTCAGAGCACTACACCTCAACATTCTGACAGATAAATTGTGGCAGTGAAATGACTCTGAGGTCTTATTCAGTACTATCTTTACATTTTAAACACTTTTGCCTTCTTTTCCTGTTTCAGACACACTTTCTCTCTCATATTGCACAGTCATAATGCATAGAGGAGGATTTTGGTACTTAAATTAGTTTTAATCAAATTTTCGTTGTGTTCACAAATGTGAAATGAATTTAAATCATCAACAATTAGCAGAAGTGCAAAACGTTTTACAGCAATTTTACCAGTGTAGGAATCCAAAGCATTGTATTATAGATCTGCTGTAGTTGTTCTTCATCATTCTCATCTGCTGCCGATTTATGTACCACCTCCCAAGGGACAAACTGTTTACTCTAGCAAGACAAAATCAGTTCACCCGTTAGAGTCACTCCTGCTTCAGCAAGCGACTGTTCACTTTCTGTCTCTTTGTTTTAAAGGTCTGGCACCATGAGAATTATTACTGCTCGAGCATGACTGCAAACAAGCACTGCAGTTCTCTGCAAGGCAGCCGACTCCCTCCTACTGACAAATACTATCACACTGTGAGACTCTAAGGGCATCAAATCTGGAAAACAAACAAAAGAACATTACATTATATCGCATGCTGTCGTATACAAACACACCAGGAGTTGAGCTGATGGCCTGCAAGCATCACAGCCCAAAGTCAAATGCAAAGGAGGTGCTGAGAAACCTGTTGGGAAAGTTAAATATTGATTATAAATTCTTCAGCTGGAGAATTGGGTGTTGCTTTATTCAGTTTCTGTGATTGTGCCCTTCTGTCACCACTATTATTGTCCACAACTGATTACAGAAGCAGAAAGCGGAAAGACACAGAAAGAACAACAGACATACAGTCTCTTCATACATTTCTGCAAAACTGGAAAAACGTACCTATACATACGAGTACAAGTAAAACTCCCACAACTTGTATTCCTTTTTTACACAAAAGTATGATTTACAGGTACATTTTTGATTATAAGTTTCACACAATTAGTTGCAGAATGTTATGTAATGACTTCAAAACATTTTTAACATCCGGTACTATTTAAAAACTGTTACCTTTGAACGTTGTCGTCACATATACAGTACAGCTTCATATGTATCTGGTTCAGAGAAGAGAAACAAGAGAAACAGGGAAAATAAATAAATATTAAATAATAACATTATCTTCAAAAGCATTTTTTTTTCACCCCCATCAAAGCATGCAAAATATTTTTTTTTTAAGAGGCTAACAGCTATTTTGCTAAGTGCAGCCATAAATCCCAGACTAGAGAGAAAAAGAAATTAGAGAGAAAGTTGAGTGTTGTGGAAACAAATAATGTTTCATAAACGATACATCTGTGATATTGAGTGCATTTGTTTAATAGGAATTCTTCTGAAGAACAAGCATGACAGATGGCGTGAGGGTTCTCAATGTGTCTGTTGCTTCTCTTTGCCAATAACATCAAAGAGATATGTGCAAACATCACTTTTTGTGTGAAGAGGAATTCACTACAAATTGGAGGTTGGCAAAGAAAAGAAGTGCAATTTGGAAGAGGGTCTAATTAACAACTTGTTATAGAAACCGGATACATAAATGAAGTAAATGCTCATAATGAAAAATAAAGGCAATGAATGACAGGCTGAACTGAACGAAGATATTTAATTTGTCATACGTATTTTTAATTTACATTTGGTAATCTGACATCACTTTGGAGCTGCAGACCATTGCAGACAATATTAAACTGACACACCCAGTTACTGCTAATGAGATCTCAAGTAATAGGTGACTCATAAAAACAATCATTCAATTTTGCAATGAACACTTCCCTGATTAAGATAAGTGTGTGTGCGTGTGTGTGTGTGTGTGTGTGTAGGCATAACTTGATTACTGTAATTTGATTAAAAAACAGCATAGCTTTTTGGAGACTTAATAGAAGGAGGCACACTAGGAGAGTATTACAGGTGAATTTAAAGTTCTCAATGCAATTAAAATATACACAATGACTTGCATTACACAAGCCAAGGCAATTATGCAACAATCTCTTAAAGTTTACATTGTGTCTGAAAAGTGTGTCACCTTATCTTCTTTATTTAGTCTCTCCATAATGTGAACATACTTGGTAATTCAATGTACGGATAACTAAAAAACCAACACACAGAGGAAGGTTATGAGGAACTGTGTTGAGGAACATAATTGTTGTATAACTGCATAACCTCATAGTAGTTTATTTGTATTCATTACAATACAATCGTTCATTAAATGTTACATTGTATAGCATATACATATCTGAAAAATAATTTCCCATCTGGCATGATTTTCAGTCAGCATTAGGAAAACAAAGAAATTGGACTACAGAAAATCAAAGTGGAAATAAAAATTTCCACTTTTCCACATTTCCATTGCCATGAAACAACACAAGTAAACTGTCTGTTCTACCTAATTTCATATTTAAGAAAATGTATGTCTAACTCTCTACATTCAAGTACAGTAAGTGATGCTGGACTGAGCAATTCTGTAACTGTGTGTGTGTTTGGTTGCGGGACGGTGGCTTTATTTGGCACAGAAGTGCTTAATTTCCCTGAGGAAATTAATTTGCTCAGCTGTAAGTAGATAGAGGCAGAAGATGAATGCTGCCTACTTTCTCTGATGTAAATACTGAAGGTACACATATATATCACACTTCTCATACAGAGACAGGGTGAGATATGCCTATGTGTAGTCTTTTGTCAATATGGAGACATAATGCATCAGACAGAAAGACAAAATGCGGGATGCATGAAAACCCAGAAATGAGTTTCTATTTTGCTGGTTTCTATGCCCCAAAGTCAATAGTTTATATATATATATATATATATATATATATAATAAAGTATAAATATTGCACATTTAGAAACTATCCAAAGGAGATAATGAAGCTTATTTTTATTAATGATCTAAAAGCCAAAAGAGTTACTCTGAATCGTGTCTGAATGAGCATGCAATAGGAGTCAAGAACTATTTCTTTCTGGTAAACACAGCGACCTTTACCAAAGCAATATAAAAGAAGTAACATGAGTCACATCAATCCATAACTTTACACATCAAATCTTTATTAACCAACGGCAGCTTTTTATATGGAACATTTGAGTCAACAAATGTATACAACACAAAATGTATGCTAAACTCCAGAAAAGAACAGTTACTGAATCTAACCCTTCAGTTGACTTTGCTGCTTTAAGTCTCGCACTGTATGATGTGATCGAAAATTTCTGAATTACCAGAAATTACCCAAATTTTAATTTTTGGGTGAACTATTCCTTTAAATAGCATCTTTTAGATCTATGCATACTCTCAGGACTCATTACATTCTATTGTCCATGAGCCTAGTCTATTGCTGAAAGGGCCATTATAAGGGGTCACACCCAACATATCACCTCCCTACGGAAGGTCTGACCATTTGCATCTTCTTTCACCATTGAGAAACCTGGCGAACCCTAAGTCGATAACGTCCACAACAGATCTGAATAGAAATGTTTTGTTCTGGCAAACACTCATCCTCTAGGGATCAAAGCTCCGACCTCTGCTCCAGAAGCTCAAAGGCTTGCTAAGAGACTCTGGCATTTGCCACAGTAACAATATAAAAGGCCAAGATGCAAACACGTCCATTTTATTGCTTTCAAATGCATAGACCAAAGCTTTTGTGCTACAAGGAGGGCTTACACATGTCTCCTCAAAAGCTCTCTCAAGATGCCAAGCTTCACACGATTCCAATAAGAACCCTTCCAGCTCTGTCCAGTGCATTCCCACTCCTCTGTTTGATGTCTAATAATCAGGCAGTCATTGAAGCTTTTACTCGTCTCTTAGCAAAATGCTTCAGGTAGTGGTTAAATCTAATGACTCATTCAAAGGTTTAATAGGGATGAGAGATTGAGGATGTTTTTTAAGTACGCACACTAGCCGGAGAACAACACAAAGTTTTTCCACTCTCAATTTCATTTTCTAAGGCAATAGTGTTGTCTGGACTGGTGACCAATGCCCCTTTTGTGACCTTTGTCCCTCACCCTCCCTTTTTGTCTTCACATTCAAGATTAGTTTGGCATCTCTCATCTGAAAGATCCATATCCCCACTGATCCAACCCACTGTGAGTTGAGGTAGACAATAGGGGGGTGCAGAATAAGGTAAACATGGTCTTATTTTCTCTTCACTGCACTCATGACAACCACAGCACGTAGCTGCCCGACTCTGAGAGTCCGAAGAGACCACCAACCAGCAAGGCTACAACATTTGCATCATGTTCCTGAGAGCGAGAAAAAAAAAAAAAAGAGAGAAACTTTTGTCTCTGGAAAATATAATTTATGAAAAATCTCTATATTCCCAAACTCAAAATTCTGCAATACAATTTGGACATAGAAGCAGGCTATTAAGCATAGGCTTCTTCTAAATATACAAGGAGTTAAAAGAAACCTACCTGAAGTTCTCCCAGTAAGTGTAAAGCTCCTCATTCTTCAGCAGCTCACACCTGATGAGGTTGTCACGCAGGCCAAACTGCGGCATGGTCAGTATCTGAGCTTTGTTAGATGGGGTGTGGCTGGAGGAGCGCACTAGGTC
>JAUMHP010000052.1:19598760-19633626 GCA_032361065.1 Enteromius trimaculatus | reverse complement strand
CGCTCGCGTTTCTTCCGCGTTTGAGTATTCCGCTACGCAACAAGGGGACGCGTTCAGACCATTCATCTCTCGTCTAGACTCCATGACAATATGTGTGTCTTATTATCACTGGTATATTAGTTCAGTTATGTGTTTGTTTCTTTTATCTGGTCTTACGTCTTTGTTGGATGCTTTGCTGTTGTTGCCTGTATCTGGATATGCCTTTATTGAATGCATTTTTTAAAGACTTCCTTTATCATCATCTTTTTTTTGTATTTAACAACACCGCTATGTAAAAAACTGGTCTAGCCACTGTGTTTATTTTTAAGTTAAGTTACAACTTGGACATATATTTTATATATTTTATTATATTTTGCTATATTTTCGATAACACTTTATTTTAATAATCCACTTTAGAAATTTTCTAACAATAAGTAACTTTGCAACTAATGTCAACTAGCATCACTTCATTTTGATGAGCCCACAACTTATAACATACTTACTATCAGAGACAGGTGTGTGTCAACTTATTGTAACCCTAAAGTCTACTTTACTGTACGCAAAGTCTGAGAGTTATTCGACATATAGTTGCAAATGAATGAAAATAAGTTGATATGTAGTTATTAGTTATTAAAGTGTCTAAACTGTATCAAAACAAGTATAACCATATTTTATAAAGGCAAAAAATAAAAATAAAGATAAAAGTATTTTATATGGAATTGTGCTTTTGTGTAGTATTTTTCATATTTTACAGTTTGAAATTTATTGGAATCATTTGGGACATGGCTGTACTGAACAGGTTTTTTTTAATGAAATGAATAATTTTACAAAAACCTTTGTACTAAAAACCTCTCTTCCAATCTACATAAAGATTCAATTTTTCCATGGAAATTTAAAAATAATTTACTCAAATAGTAAATAGTAGACTTTACTTAACTCCACTAACTAAGAGATAGCTGAATGAAGTAATGAAGTCTAAAGTTGAGTGAAAAAATACAATGTAATAAGCTCAGTAATATTTTACATTTCAATACTCTCAATAACTATGACCAATGATCCCACCAGTTTGATACCCAAACCAGAGTTTGTGTGAAATGAGAGAGTCTGTTGAGTAAGAGATGGAAGTAAAGCCATTTCTGTTAACCAATGACCAATGGAAAATCAAGTGTTCTGAAAGCCATGTAAAAAAAAATTGCAGCAGTTATCAAATAAAAGATAATCCAAAATAAAAGATCAGAAAACTCTTTTCAAACAGTGGATTCACCATGCTAATTTCAAAAATTCCAAATGAATAAGTGGGCAATCACATGTTGCTACCGCAGTCTGTAGTTACAGGATATTTGCATAACGTCTAACATACTGTAAGCCTTCAGTGGCCTGCAGTCCACAGCAAGCCGTTTTGTAATGGAGTTTGTCAGTTTGTCCAAGGTGTTGAAGAACGCTGTCAACAGGGAGTAAGCAAGCAGAAATAATGACATCAGTGGACTCCACAACGATTATGCCCTGTATTGCACAGTTAAAAATAGCACAAAAATAACAAGGGACATGAGATGGATAGGGCCATATTATCCTATCATAGCATGCCTCAATTTTCTACACATCATTGAGCTGAAAATGTCTAGTGCTGAAGATATGTCTCAAATAAGCACAGCAATCATAAGGTATTACAAATAACAACAATTAAATGCACAATGTATTTTAATTATAGTTCATATTTCAGATTCCATAGCTAATCCTTTGATATACTGGCATGCATTTTAAAACTCAGCTGATGAGCATGAGATTGATTTTCCTTCTGTACATTTCCAGAAATATTTCTTTTTCGAAACTGCCTCGAAATCAAGAGAAAAGAGCTTTTAATTTAGGAACCCTTTCTTGGAATAAAGAGACTTCCCATTTTCATTTACTTAAAAGGTACAATGGTATAGATTCCAGCGAAGATGAGAAACACAAAAGTGGCAAAGAATGTAAAAGGCGAAAATAACTTCGAGGAAAAAAGAAAGAGGAAAAATACGAGGGACAGGGGTGAAAAAAAACAGCAAAACAGCTTTTAAAGGCAATTGAAAACCCATTAAGCAGTGACAGGAAACGAAAAAGTGGAAAAGAGGGATTTGCTCATAATTATTGCACTCACAGAAAAGGTCATGTAATAACCCTGCCGTGGCATAATCACACTACAAGCAGCATCACCTGGGTGTGTTTTAGCACTGACACTTTGTAAAAACTGGATGAAAGGCCCATGATTTATGTACATTACCATGATCATTATTGTTGCTGAACTTTTTGTTCACACACTGTGCTAGATAGTATTTATGCTAGAGTGTAATTAAATAAATACAGTGACGGCATTGAATTGGACCAATATAGGTCACACTTTATATTAGGTGGCCTTAACTACCATGTACTTCCATGGAAAAATAAGAGCGAAGTACTTATTGTGGTTATAGTGTATTGCAAAACACTTTTGTTGCTTTTAAGGTAGGATACGGGTAAGGTTGGTGGTATGGGTAGGTTTAAGGGTGGAATTAATAACAGATGTAATTACATATAGGTATTTTTAAATATATATATATATATATATATATATATGTACAATGTAAAAAATAATATGTACACAATAAGTGCATTGTACCAAATGATTTATTTAAATGTAAGTACACAGCAATTAAGGTCACCTAATATAAAGTGGTACTGGTTTCATTGATACAGTGGAAATAATAGCTAATGACTGAATATTAATCAACAACATGTACAGTACTTGTACTGTAAAGTGTTTGGTTCGGATTAGCTGCCTGTAATTATGCATAATGTAGTGTTATTACAATAGTAAGTACAAGGGCACTATAAAGTTTAGTGTTATCATGAGCCTGTCCAACAAACAAGATTCTCTAGGTTGTATGAGCAAATACCTTATTACAACCTATATTTACATTTTAAAGGTACATGCCCTCTATCAGGCGTAAAATAATCACAGTGTCGTATTGCGTCTGTTGTCATGAAATGACGTATGACTGTAATTACCAATCAAAATGCGCGTTATGTTTAAATGAAGTGTGTAGAGTTTTTGCAATGATCTCACTGTGATTAAAACATATTTTACAAGGTTTCATTTGTATGAATGACCACACTAACTCACCCATAAACCTACCCGTTACAACAATTGTGCGAAACCATGATTTATAAGGTTTATGTGCACATACTTTCTCTGGGTTCGAGCCCATGTTCGCATGATCACTTCCCGTCTTATATCGTATCTCTCTACAAACTGAGATCCCCCAACACTGAATCACATAGCTGATAAAATAGTACAAAACATTAACACGCAAATGTTCTGTTGCCGAAAGGGGTGCAAATTTTCTGTATACTCTCTGATGGGTCGTATTTGACTGCTATTGTACAAAAAACCTATACAGGCATATTAGCAAACGGCTGTGAGCATGGCTATATCATAAATGTGCATAATAAAAGAAGTTAATTGTAGGAAAATATTTCATAACACTTTGGTTTAGTGACCAAACCAAACTATTAACTTGTTACTTATTAGCATGCATGTTATTACTACTATATTGACTAGATATCAGTACTAATAAAGCACATATTAATTTTCATTAATCCTACCTAGTACTTAAACCTAACACTGCATCTTACTAACTACTAATAGGTATCAAATAGATCTATCTGTAAGCCCCTCCCCTTAAATGCCTAAGTGTCAAAGGCAGTAAAAAAACATTAGACGATCCAAAGCTTTCATTGATGGTGTTTATTGCTACAAACATTTTTAAAATGATGTGACTGGGTTACTTCAAAAACTAATTCCAAGTACTCTGAGAGAATAGAGCCTGAGGAGAACACACAGATCGTGGAGAACACAAGAAATGACTCAAGGTAAGTAGCATTTAAGGAATAGGTCTTGCCAGCTTAGAGTCCACTTGTCATGAAACGAGCTCGGACCTTGAGTGTTGTGTGCTTTTATGTGGTGGCTGATGAGTGTCTTGATTGGATCCAGACGGTGGTGTCAGGTAACGGCGATTATTTTTCAGGTCAGAGAGAGCGTGGATGATGACAGAGCCTGTTGTGACTGTGACAATAGAATTTGGAATTTATTTTATTATTTAATGTGTCCTTCTGTGTCCAAAATTTATCAAAAACATCTTGGGACAAGGTTTTTACACTGACAGCTGCCGTTGTAAGACAGTTTGCATCCTTCAAAACAAGCTGAATATAAGACATTAAACAAAACCTGCCTTCCAAGGATCTTTCAAATTGAGACAGCATACTGAGAGGCACCCTTTCAACTGAAATCCTATGTCTGCAGATAATATATTCTTTATTTATTATTCTTTTTTTATGTTTTATAATATATATTCAAGGTTGTATTTTTTTTCTTAATTCATGTTTTTCGTCAAGGGTTTCAAGTGGGGTTTACAAGCCCTTGGGGGTTCACAAGCTCCAGTCTGGATCCAGAACACTTAAGAAAAGATGATGCCAAACCCACAGAGGACTTCAGATGATGCCAACCCTGAAACAACACACAACACTACTGAATTCTGCTACTAATTTATAATGTTCCATGTCTGTTCGATTACGTCATTAATTGATCTTTACCTCACATCTATGCCATATCTACACATACAAGCTACTACTACATATACTGTAAAACATTACTTTTGTCACGATCTGCTGGAAGTGCCAGCCGAACTCTAGTGTGGCACTTCCAGCCACTCTGTTGTGTGTTGGCTTTTTCCACTCCTTGTATGTCTTGTCACATGTTATCAGTGTCTCCACCCTCCTCATGTGTTCCCCCGGCAACTGATATGTTGATATGTTCTCCTCCCCCTCATGTGATTAACCTGTGTATTTATACCTCCCCATTTCCCTTTGTTCCCCGCTCATCATTGTGTCTGGTTCGTCCGACCCTTGTAAGCGTTTTTCCCTGTCTTGTTTCTCGTGTTTTCTGGATTTCCCGTTACCGACCTTGCATCGCCTTATCGTTTGAATCTTTGCCTGTTACCACAAACTTTTGCCCGGACCCTGTTTCTCTGTTTGTTTGCTGGAAACCCCGATCTCACGCCTGTTTATTGTTTACGATTCTGTCTTACCTCTGCTGTGCCGACTGCCGTTGTTTGATCCTCGCCTGTACGACTCTGCCTTCAATAAACACACTCTGCTCATGGATCGGAATGTCTGCTTCGCTCCCCGCGTTACAACTTCGGTGTAAAGCTGCATTGCATTGATATGTATCGTGAAAAGCACTATACAAATAAATCTGAATTGAATTGAATTGAATTGAATTGAATTGAATTGTGATGTGATGTGATCATAAACTGGCATCAGAGAACTATGAACATTCCAATATACAGTTATAAAATCTCAGAAAGTACAGTAGCCTATTTCAGTAAAATAAGGTCAGCTGACAAAAAGGTTTGGGATAGTTTACCTTACTACAATGTTCTACAGCTTTCTGTTAAGGATTTCTAAACCTTGACTGATGAAGCTACTCTGAAAGCATGCCATGCTTCATTCTGTAACTGGACAGAATATTAAACAGGGAAAAAAAAATTGTGTTGGCTGTCAGCTTGATAGTTTTCTGACAGTTATATGTGATCATCAAGCACCATTTCATTGACTGTGTATAAATGGCCATAGTTATGACGTTCCACTAGCCAACTCGAAAACAACTCAGTTTTAGTTTGGGATGTCACTTTTACCCAGTTTTAGCTGAAATCTGGCCCCTTGCATGTCAGAGGTCTGTCATACTCAACGATTAAGAATGAAAAAGAGCTGACAGGCTAAATGACTGCCTCTGACATTTCTCTATGATTCCCTGTCACGAATTGCAAAGCCCCATTTTGTCAGCAAATCAATGTGATTTCTTCCGAATTTAAAAAAAAGAGGGGGGGGTACAACACAAAAACATAGCTGTAATAATGAATTATTATTCTAAAGGAATTAATCAGTTCCGTACTAATCAATTACAGTAAAATGCATAAACATCATTTGTTCACGTAACTTCCACTTCATAAAATGTACTGTAGTTATTTTTTAGTGACCCAATAAAGTAGTTTCAACGTCATGTTACATGGTTCTCTGACAGGATTAATTCACTCAGTTCCATATTTTGTCACATCATTGTCACATACAAGATTCTACCAGTTACAGTAGCTAATGAACTGTTAGCAAAGATTCTTCTCGATTAAAGCGGCGGAAACTTTCTCTGTGTATTCGTCCTAAACCAAGAAAAGCTCCACTCTTCACCACCATTGTAAACCCACTAGAAGCTAAACAAAATCTCAAAATAACTGAACATTCAACTTGTCTCCCTGTTTTGTTCAAAACACACACACACACAAAATTGCTTTTCCTCATCATGCTGTGAAGCACAGTTTCTTTAATGTCAAGAGCAAAAATTACTTTTAAGCATTTGATTGGTTCACATTCTTCCTACATAATTAAATCTAGTAGATTGCACATTTCAGAGAATGATATTAATCAAAAGCAATAAAAAAATAAGTTGAGAAGAGAAACAAAGTTTGGTTCTATAGACATTCTGTGTTTTCAGCACATATAGCCATTAGCTTATATAATTCTTTGCATAAAATAAAGCTAATATAAATCTTTCATATTTGTTTACAAAAATAAAAAATCTCCCTGCTTTCCATTGATTCTCCAGTGACTTTGTAAATGAAGATCATGTCTCAAGATACTATTAGGGTGCCCAAGTTAAGATCCAAAATATTAATATATTTTCTTTTTGGCCAAAAAGTTGCTGTAATTAATTGTCCTTAATTAAAACAATATCATCTTTATAGCAGATAATCGTTGAGGACTCCTGAGCCTATTCATGGCCAGAGTGCAAGAGTGTGCTGGTGCATTTAAATGTATGTTGATCTCTCTCTGTTCTCTCTCTCTTTCTCTCTAGGCTGTTACTTTGGCTCACATCCCTAAACTCCTGTCAGACATCTACTCATCCACAGCCCTCTCACCAGGGGTGGGATAAGATGTCCAAACTCTCCTCGACCTCCAACCCCCTCCCGCTTGTTTCGGTCAGGCCCTTCAACGCTGCCCTGGTCCTCCTGAGAGAGTTTTGCTGCCGATGCAAACATTAACAAACTGCACATCTCACTGCCCTCCTGTTAAGATAACACAATTAGCATGTGGACCCACCGCTCCGTCAGCAGAAGCCAAATCTCACCCTCAATACCAATTAACACGTAACACATCACAGAGTAACACTAATTTTAGGAAGGAGGTTGATAAGGTTCTAATTTCTTTCAAGATGCAATTTCGCCTATTTAGACAAAAGGCTAAGTTAAAACCAGGTTTAGTTTAACAAATAATTAAGCATTCATTGACTCTAGTTATGTGTCAACAGTATATCTCTCATCTTAAGAAAGACACCAACGATAACATATGAAATGAATGATATTCAATTAACTTATTTTATTAAGGTAATTACTGATATGCATAATACTCTTAATTATGCTTGCAAGGGAATAATGTAATATTGTAATAATGAGGCACATTTTAATTAGTGAGATTATTGTATACATAATGAGGTGTACTACTTAGAAATACAGTATGAAGATATTTTGACAGTAGGTTTGAAAATCAGCTTGAAAAAGATACGACATTGCTATGGCTTGGAAAATTACACATTCACATAATTTTAATCAAATAAAATATGTAGGAAAAAGAAAAACATTGTCAGGAATTGTTTTCTTATCTCTTTACTTTTTACTGAATAAATATTTTCAAAACGTCTGTGTCACTCCACTCAAATCTTTATGTCTTTTACTCTTTCTCACCTCCTCAGCAAACGTCACACTACACTGCAGTTCAATTAAGTCAAGGGGAAACTTTTCTAGCACGTTGTCAAAGTTTCCTTTGACAGATATTTTCACTTCCTTCTTAACATGAATTCAATCTGCTGAACAGCCGTGGAGAAAATGGCGTACCGTGTGGTAGAATGAAAATATCTGTGAATTCTTGCTAAGCCAACTGTATCGTTTAAAAAGTTTTACGTTTCTTGTCATGGAATACATCAGTGAAATTCCCATTTAGAGTCACGCAAACTCTGGACACCTGTGAGATTAAGAACTTTAAAGTTTTCTATGGAGACATTGTTTTCATGAGTTTCGTCGTTCCAAATCACAGGTGTGGAAACACAAGCATTTGATGGACGCACAAAGTCTGGCTGACTTTGATGTAGTGATGTCGCTTTGGTACGGTGGAGCTGCAGTCTCATGGGAGGTTGTGCTGAAGCTAAACAGGGGGAAATGCATGTCGAACATGCTCGGCTTTGGACAGTTGACAGCTGGTGGAAATAACAAAACAGCCACTTCAATAGGACCCCAGAACATTCCAACACACTTTCCTTCAGATCTGCCATGTTTGCCTTGTTCTGTCTTTGTAGAGTTTGTGTGCTTAGAGCGATTGAGTTTTGGGGGGAGGGGTGTTGTAAAGGATCCAAGAACCCCAAAGAACAGACTGGGAGTTGGAAGCTTCAGGTGGCCTTGGAGAGGATCAGAGCAAAGAAAAGAAAAAAAGAACCGGAGGGAGCAAAATATCAAAGTTTTTTCATCATTTTTAAAAAATACTTACTCAGGAGTTAGAGAGATGAAAAAGCAGTTGAAATATTCATTTGTATCCAGTAAAAGCGTGGTGGGGAATAACACTGTCCAAGATTTGTGAGGGAAGAGCAAGAAGGTCTATAATACCAGGAGAGTGCTGTCTGTTAGTTTTGCCATTCATCTCAAAGACAGTTGCTCGGCTGCCGCAGGTATTCTGCCATCTGTGTTCATGGGTGTTCAGCTCCAGATAATTCTAGGCACCATCACATGTATAAAACATGTGCTATTTATGAAATGTTGTCTGCAAACCATTTAAATTTGGCCAGAATACACAATCTGGTCACACTTTATTTTAAGGTCCAATTCTCGCCATTAACAAACCATTACATGGAAATTTTGCCTGAGTAAACTCCTAATATGCTGCTAATTAATAGTCAGTAAAGTATTTGTTAAGTTTATGATTCAGGATGTACAATAAGCTCATGTAGAAATGTGCTAATTGCTTCTCATAAAGGGCTAATATTCTGTTCACATGCATGCTAATAAGCAACTAGTCATGAAACCCATAAATAAAATGTTGCCTATGTGCTTTATAAGTACTAATAAACAGCCAATATGCAAATAATAGGCATGCTAATAAGCAACTGTAGTGAGAATTGGTGCACTCCTGATTTTGCCAAATACTAGAATTCAACATACTTTGTTAACCCTACAACATTTCCATGCAAAAATATAGTCTTGATATCTCTACACCTAAACTCACCCTTACTCACGAGTAATGCCTAAAATCAGAGGAAATGATAGATGACTGACATTGATGTACAAGCACCAAACACTGATTGTAAGCCTAAACTTCACAAAAACAGTTTCTTCACATCTGATTGGTTAATCACAATGTTGTCAGCACATCTTGCACTTGGCAAAATCAGGTTAGCGAAGAATTGGCCCCTGTATGTGACCAACAATCTCTCTTATCGATGTAGAAAGATGTTTTTTGTAGACATACTGTATACTGACATACTGAGGTGCGGTTATGATTTGCTATAAATTACAGTCCTCTTCATAAAAAGCTATCAGTATCAGTTTAACACTAATTGACTGTTAGGTCTGGTAATACCAATTTATAATGTGATGGGGTTTTTTTTATTTTTTATCTCTTATCACTTAAATGAGCATTACAACTTTCTGATAATAAAAGATGTTTAAGACTTAAAAATGAAATTGCTGGATGACTCAGAGCTTCCTGTCATGTGGTGCTCTGATCTCAGAAATGAGGAATTAAAGGCTGTCTCTGGACATGTAATCCAGGGTCAGCATGACCGGTCAAGATGAAATCCTGAGAGATGGTGTAGTCCATGCTGGGTAACCTGTGAAGGCAAAATGCAGCAAGTATACCAAAAATCCAACAGAGAAAGTAGGTTCAAAGTTTTATTGATTGACTTTTAGATGTTTTTATATCAAAATTACATTAGTTTTCATGAATCTTGAAATGGCTTAGGCAAATCTGCCTGTCAGAGAAAATATCCTTCAATCATATCATAACATTTAAAAAAAAAAAAAATAAATAAAGGTTGATTATTGGTATTGGTTCCATTGAGAACTTTTAACATTTAGAAACCGGAAAAATGGAAAAATGTTAGATTGTTAAAATGTCTTTTACACTACGAAAAGAAAATGTAAAAATCAAATAATACTTTATGCCATTAAGAACCTTTATTTTTTAAGTGCGTTTGACAAAGTAGCTGCTGCATTTGGCCCTTGCTTTTGCATACTTTGGACTTGATGAGAGAAACTGCTTGTGACTAATCTTCAATCAGTTTAATCTGTGGGAAAAATCATGGGAAAGCAGGTTGATTTGTGGGGTGCTTGTGAAACACTTCTGTCAAATCACCATTAATTCAAGCTGCTCTCAAGATGAGGAAGTGGAACACATGGCAAACATTCCTGAGCTGATGTTATTTATTTATTTGCATTGTTTAAACACACCACAATGACACTCATAATGAGTCTATATCATTCCAGACACACTCTGGGGTGACTTCACTCAACAGTATTTCAGCGCAAATAGTGTTTGTGTCGTGACCCGCATGAAAACGATTTGCCTGCAGCAATTATTGTGATGCATCTATCCACCTTATTTTGCAATGTGGAAGCAATTTTCTCTGAATGAGCGAGACTTTCAATGCATTTGATGCTATAGGAAAACAACTAGGTGAATAACAAGATGCAGTAAATAGTAAAACTATACGTGCTTCAAAGCAATGTGTCTATAATTACATTAATAAATTAGATTATCGAGCATCAAAGCGGGATATTTTGTGTCCAGCTAAAATAACTGGAGGTCTTGCACATTGTAGCTATTATGGCAGCATCCGCTCTTACATTAAAAATAACCTGGATAAAAAAGTTTAAGGTTAGGGTTTGGTTAATAGTAACTTACATGCAATATGCATCATGTATTGTTATTATAAGAGTACATACATGTACCATGTGTAACAGGACACTGTAAAATAAAGTGTTTTTTTCGATGTCTGGATCACAGCCCTCTAACAAAATGCTCAACTTTGCCAATAAAGACAATTTAATTGCCATTGCGAAATGCCTTTAGAGAATCAAGTACCAATAGCACATAAAAAAAACTCTATACATGCACACAATTTAGTCTTAGCAAATTCCCCCTCTGAGTTGAAATTCACAACTTCATTTTTCACACAGTCTGCTGAGCATCGATAGCCCTTTTCACTTGTCTATCTTCTTCACCTCCCGTCTCTTTATTTACCCTTCTCTTTATTCAATAATGGCACGAATGTCATCTTCCAGCCTGACAACCTCCCCCTCTCTCATTCTCGCAAACACTCTTTCTGTTTTAACATCTCTTCTCTATTTTCTCCAGCTGTGAGAACAATAAGATATTACAGGTCCATTGGTTTTCACCCGTACCAAAGGAAGAAATCAGATACGTGTGGCCTTCTCCGAGGGGAAGCCCTCCCGTGGCTCGCCAACGACCTACGAGACGGTGGCAGCATTACAAAGTCATGGCGAACACCTTTCTGCTCTTGCCTGTACTGAGTCATGACATTCTGACGAGCGACGCCAGGGGGGAACAAACAAGAGTGTGTTGCCAATTCATTCATCAAATGCGGTTTACCCCTGTGGACTTGAGCGCATATGTGTGTGTGTCTGCCTTTCTCCGCCCTTCAGGCACACCAAACTACTTACCGCCTCCTCGTGAATTTGATGCAAAAATGTGTGCAGTAAAGTGAGACAGGTGAGTGTGTGTCCTCTACTTCACTTGGTGCAGCTCGGAGAGGGCAGCACCGGATGATAACGCCAAAACGACTTCACTTCTCTTGTGCGTTGCGCTGAAAGGTGTCACACCTCCAGCATGGTGAATGACATCAGAAAATGTTTGCTAACTGTAGGAGCTTTGTCCTCGTCTCACTTCAACATCTGTCTGCTGACACAAACAACAAAAGAAGTCACGCGTGTCACTTTAGATCGCATCATAACACAGAAGTTGTTTTTCTCTATAGTGAGAAATTTAGAATGGTTTCTCAGATGCGCTTAAATCATCCAGCTGTATTGTGACCTTCAAAATCCGTCATTATTAGGGCTATAAGAAAGCGATTTAGCCAAATTACTTCGCTATTATATTAGCCGATAATTGTAAAGTTGAACTGAGAGCCTATTTTAAGAGGAAATCCACCTCGGGTGCTAAAACCTTCATTATTTTTGTTCTTTGTTATTACACATAATCATTCTAAAACACACCATCATTTTACTGAATACAAAATTGTATCTCATAAATGCTTCTGCTTAACAAATATTAGTTAATTACACATTCATATAGCCTCGAGCAATGCAACAGTTTTAGCGAAGCCATATGAAACCATGCAAAAACAACTTACAGGAGAACAGTCAAGTGCACAGGATTTAAACGGAGAAATGAATAGCTTATTATTTTCAAAACAAGCTGGAAAGATGCCATTGCTGATCCCGTAACCTCGCCGTATGGCTTGACCCACTGTCTAAAGCCACTCTGTCTCATACGTCTTCTTCACTGATGAACGAACATTATGTTAATCTGTGTGTGAGTGAACAGACAGTAAAGTGAAGGACCAGCTGCTCAGGTTTGAAGTCCAATGTGAAATCTTGAAAACTACACAGATAGTTCTTTTAAAGTTTGGGAGAGTTTGCGAAATGGAAAAGTTCCAGTAAATCTGTTCTGTAAATCTGCCTGTAAATCTGACTGAGCCATTGTATTTCCCAAAATGCTAAAGCAGCACTAGCTTCATGTCAACATTGCAGGCATCAGTGATTTCTACTCGGTTCTTATATTAGATCTCAAGTCACATAGTCCATCTATTGAGATTGAGAAGTTTCTTTCACATCAGAAGCACCAGCTTCAAATGAATATTTATCTCAGGCCTCATCCTCTTGAAATGTGCTATTCTGTGATTTTAAGCACACTTACCAACTACATATGTGACGTAACCTGCCAAAGTTTGGTTGATATGCTCAATAACAAATAGAAGTTAACAAACAGAAAAGCCAACATGACCTCATTAGTAATTCTAAATAAGTCTTCTGTTTCACATCCTTCAAAAATTATTTAAATATGCAGATTTAATGCTCAAGAAACAATATCATAAGATTATTATTATTACAAATGTTAGAAATGGTTGTGCTGCTAGTGCTGTTTTATTATTATTAGTGGTGTTTTTTATTATTATTATATTTAATGAATGATAATTGTTCCTTAAGGATTATTTAATGCAAAGAAAATTCAAAAGAACAGCATTTATGTGAAATTCATCTTTTTCATTACATAATAGAACTGAAACACATATTCTAAAATATAGAAGCAGAACATATTTATGCTGTAATAATAATGAATTGTAGTGCGTGAACATTAGAGATGTATAAATGTTGATGATTCTTCGTAGGAGATGCTCTAAATACATCCATGATGTAAATTATTTACATTCATAACAGTATGGTTTACCCATATATACAAAAATGTATATGCAATTGTCAAGCATGGAAATGGGGAACCATCTGGGAGCATAATAATGCATAGAATATGCAGATATAGTCTGTAGATTTGCACAAGAAGGAGATCCAGGCTTTTAAACATATTGCAAAAAAAAAAAAAGAGGAAACAGAGCAGCACTTCTGTGTGTAAAACATCAAGTTTTTGAGAGAGGTGGCTCAAATCACCCATTACCAAGCATGTGTTGAGTCTTGAAGTGGATGGGCAACAGCTGCAGAAGACCACTCTAGGTTTCACACCTGTCAGCTACTAACAGGAAGATAGGCACATGAGCACTGAAACTAGACAGCTGACGACTAGAACACATTGACTAGGCCGATACTTGATTTTTGCTGCGACACACAAATAGTAGTAAGTAAACAACATGAATCCATGGACCAGGCTTGCCTTCAACTACAGCTATACTATGATGCTGTACAACTTTTATGACCAGTCCGATCTGCTTTCAAATAAAGCAATATCCCACTCAAGGCTTGATTTTACAGTCAATCTCAGCTGTATGGGTCACAGGTATGTAATTTTATTTTGAGCATGGTTCATATCTAATTGATTTTTGAATCATCCATTACATACTACTGATAAGATAGATAGCAATATTTTTATCCCTCTGTACCCAGCCTAACCTTAAACATAGCCCTTATTGTGTTGGTACACTTTCAGGTAAACATAATTTACAATTTTTTATATTTTTCATGGGGAAACGGGTCCCCACAGCGTAGCAGAAACAATCACACACACAAATGCCCATACAGAGAATTATATTTTATTGTTGGATTCGTACACTCTAATCGCATGGCATTGTTACTTGCATAAGTAATTATTATTATTAGGGGTTGTCTTGAGTGCCTTCAGCGTCTCCAAGGGAACAGGACTGCATGCGGTTATTGTGTATCATGTCCTGTCTCTTTACTGCACCCTCTCTCTGTACAGTCATAATCTCATTGTCTCACCATTGAACCTCTCAACATGTCACTCTTCCACCGCTTGCAGACATGTACTGTAGTGTCTCAGTGTGTGCGCGTCTGCGCGTGTGAGCGGTGTTTATCGTGGCTTGAGCTCTCTATTCAGTTTCCTGTCATGTCCACCGTCCGCCGTGCATAATGAGCTGGCTGTTAGCCAATCACGTCTTTTATGCGGCACACTTATGCAGAATGCAAACATTCTCCGCTGAAAAAGTTACTAATTAATTCATTTACAATGTAAGTTAATGCATTGGCCATAGGACATTTCATTTCCCCTACAGGACTTATGGCACAGATTTTCTATAAACTGTTTAATTTCTTAAAACGTTGCTATTAAAACGCTGGCGTTGCTGGTTCTCAGTCGTCGCGGAGGTGAAAGCGTGTGTTGTCATCACCCTCTGGTGGACATTTGAGGTACTAACGCAGACTCTATCTGAGGTAAACACGTCTAATGAAAGATCTTTTTGATGTTTTATGTGCTTTTCTTAAATAAGCGTATAGTTTTATAATCGAGATAAAAGCCAGGACATGGCTTAATATAATGCTTACCTATTAATTAACCCAAAACTGCAAACACGGCCATCATGTCTTCAGAATGCTTCAAGCCCATATGGCTGCTTTCCTGTAAAACACGAAATGATGATTTTTTTTATATACAGTTATTGATGTGAATGAGAACTAGGACTGGCAAGGTCCAAAATAACCATATGTTAAATGTAGCATAAACATATCAGAATGTCTTTAATAACGAGGGCTAAAACGTTTATAGTCCTCTGAGTCCATTCGATGGCTCTTATTTAGACCCACATTGTAAAGCGGAACCAGTAAATTAAAAATAGCCCTTCAAGAGAATCGGACTTTGAAAAACTCTCTTGGAAAGTTGGGGTAGATGTTGTGACTATATTAATGTTGCTTGTATTTCAGGCAGTTCGTTACACAGCGTTTTGACACAGCTACAAAAGACCTGGGATACTGCCATTTTTACTTTAACAGTTCTTTAGTCATTTTGGAGCTTGAAAGCCCCAGAGCTCAGCATGAGATGATAAGTAAAAAATGACATGGGTTTCAGTTTTAAACAGTTTTAAACTGAATAACTTTCCTTATTCACATTATTAGTGAGAGAGAAGATGACAGTTCGTTCTCTAAACACCATTTGAAGATGAAGATGACAGTTCGTTCTCTAAACACCATTTTATTGAATCTCCATAGAACACATACATTGTACATTTTCAATGTTTTTAATACTATTTTGTATTAATAAATATATATATTTCATATTAATATTTTACAAAGTGTAGACTGCCGCATAAAACTGCATCCATGTTTTTTGGTGGTACATTTAAAGGTTCAGTAGCGCTCTGGACAGCCTCAGACTTTGTGTTTCTCATCATCTGGTTACCATTTCTTTCCTTCAGGCTTTCCTCTTCCTCAGCGTCTACTCCACCCGTCCATCAGCCCATCCCTGTTCTATCACACACATACACACTTGCAGAAATACATCTGCAGGGTGTGTGTGAGTTATGGTGCTCTCTCCCCCAGCGCTGTTATGCCTTGACACGGATGGCCACTTCCTCCCATCATGCATTGTTTTGTGTTGAGCCTGTGGGCAGAATGTCCTGCTTCAGTATGAATGGGTCCAATCTCTCAATACTCACCGCTTTAGTCTCTCTCCCTCTTTTTGTCTCTCTCTTTCTCTGTCCCACTGATTGATGCCACACTATTCGGGCAAATTGCCTGCACACATCTTACCCAACCGGTCTGGCAAGATCGTGTGTTTGCGCGAGTGTGTGAAGGGCTGAAGGAGAGAAAAAGATAGAAGAGATCCGCGAAGGTACAGCCAGCATGACAATGCAATCTGGCCCGAGGGGGAGAGAGATAGACGGACGGACAGACAGAGAGAGACGATAGGAAAGATCCATTGCGTTCTTCTTAATGTACTTGGCATTAGAGGATGCCCAGACCCGTGCCAATAAGAACCCACTGAATCAAAATAAGAAGGTGAAGGAAAAATCTCCCTGTCTGCGTCCATTTATATGGGTGTTTTCAGTCCTGCAGACTCCTGACAGTGAAAGAAAGAGATAAAGAAAGTTTAAAAAGTGTGTGCATATAGGATTTGGACCCTCTGCTCTACAGACTGTAGGGGTCTGGTTAGCGCTTGGAGAGTGTGTGTGCGTGCGTGTGCAGGATTTGGGCTCTCCTCTGTACAGAATGAGCGATCCGTCTTGCTGGTGCTGAGGAAGCATTCCCATAATCCCACTGCTCAACTTCAAAAAGCTTTGTAAAAGACTACACAGCACCCTGCACCACAGTAAAACCCTCCCTGTCTTTATTCTCTCTCCTTCTCTTTCTGGTGCTTTTCTTCTCCTTCGTAGCTTCAGTCATCTCTGCCCCGTCTGACATCTCCTGCATTCCAATCTCTCTTCTCAATGCACTTCTCATCAATATTATATCACTTTCTCTCTTTCTCTTGCTCACTTTGACCATCTATTTCTCCCTCTGCACTCTTCTTCTCCTGACCCATCGCTCTTTGCTACGTTGAGCAGGTGCTATAGGATTATTTTCTTTATGTACCGCTAACTCTTATGTGACCCGCGGAGTGAGGGGGATGGAAAAGAGTGCAACCACAGGGCAGCAGGAGGATGAGTTCCCTAATCAAGGGCACAATGACAGGGGTCAGAAGAGGTGGCCCAAGTGGGATTTGAACCTGCGTCCTCCTGCTTTCTTCCACCGAACCGCTTATTGTGTTATTTTCCAGTCGTCTGGTTTTCTAAAGAAGCCAGTAAGTGCTAAATGGGAGAGAAGACCTAGCTGTTTGGTGTATATTTCAGCTGCCCTCTAAAGATATATACACGTGTGGAAGCGAGCAAGGAATGCACACACGTGTATGTGTGTGTGTTCAGTCGCCATTTGACCCGCTGCTCTGTCTGTGTTTTACAAGTACAGAACTTCAGTGAAACTTCATGTAGTTGTGAAGAGCAGTAGACAAGCAATGCCAAAACATTATAAATGGCAGGGCCTATAACAAAGACAGACCATTCGATGATCTGTGTAGGCCTGTCCTTTTCAATTAGCCCTTCTTTTGTTTCTTTCGCTCCCTTTCAGCAGGAGGCTCAGGAATATTGAGTGAAGCCCAACCCCTGCTTCAAATATTGATACCGTCCTTACCAGGCCTCGATGCCCTTTCTACATGACCGGCTTCTAAAACAGTAAGGAAAAACAGTTTGTTTGCGGCTCTGTGATCATTACCGCTGGAAGTGATGTATGTGTGAGTGTGTGTGATATTCTAAACTTGGCATCTGACACTTCGCATCAACTTCATGCTTTTATTCCTCCCTCCCAAATACTTATTCTTTTGCTCCATTTAAGTCTCCCCTCATACAGTATGGCCTTTTCCACCAGGTTCTTCTTTGTCTTTAGCCTTGCCCACTTTTTTGCATATTCCAGCACAGAATTATTTAAATGAGTGGCGTTCTGACTACAAAATGTTTGGAAGAAGCTTGTAGTCTGAACGAGCTGCTTCTTGTAGTTCTTAAAAAGTGTTTTTTGTTAAAGAGAATATTTCCTGTCAGAGTGGACTTTAAGTTTTTGAACCTTGCAGATTTTTTTATACTTGAATAGCAACATGACACACTAATTAAAAAGTGAAATACAATAATAATACATATACATTAACATTCTGGCATTTTACAGATGCTTTTATCCAAAGCGACTTATAATTGGGGAATACATAAAGCAATTCTTCTTGAAGAGGCAGACAAAGGATTTTCTTATAATACCAAGTCTCAGACATTGTTCAAAGCTAGAAAGCTAGAAAGGGAAGTAAGAAACAAAAAGAAAGACAGTTTTTGCTGTTGGTTTGTACCAGTAGGGCTGGTATTATTAATTATAAGACCCCTTAAGGTGGTTGTGTCTGACTAGCCCAGTCTCACGGCCATTCATACGTATTTTACAAAGTGGCTAATTCGTACAAATTTGTATAACCTCACTCGTAAGAATTCAAGTTTTTTGATAAACCGTACATATTTGAGGTGCCAATTCGTATGAATTTGTACAAATGACCAACACCTAACCCGCCCCTAAACCTACCCGTCACTGGGGTTTAGACAAATTGTACAAAATCTTATGAGTGAGGTCGTACGAATTAGCACAAATTTGCCATGTCGTACAAATATGTATAAACTGGTGATGAGACTGTGTTGGTCTGACACTTCCTTAAACAATACTGTTATATATGTTTCTCATGTTAATGAAAAAGAAATTATATTTAAAGAAATTTTCCTGTTTCTACTTAAATGGTTTCAGCATGATTTTAGCAACACTAAGGCCCTAAGTTTCCCAAGAAATGCATAAACTAATAAAATGTGTAACTTAAATAGACTGAATGTCGCCTTGGGAAAAAGTGTCTGCCAAATAAATAAATGTACAATTTGGGTTTGCAATTTTAATTGAATGTGAGGAGATGAAAAGACTGTGTAGGCTACAAAATAATGGTAACAAACCACTGAGATGTCCTTGTGGGCTGCAACACAAAAACAATCATACATGAGTGACAAGTGTAGTCAGATTCACACAAAGCTCCTTACTTTGTAGTGAATCAAAAATATACAGAAAAATAAAGTGTAGTCTGATTAATAAGCAAATGAGTCTTATGAGCCAGTTTTCTCATGAGCATTGTATTTTGTAAAATCTGTTACCAGATGAATTGGTGAGTCTTCTTCTGTTGATCAATCAGGGAAGAAATAAACAAAAAGAAAGTCTGTTTTTGGTGGGTTTGTTTTTTAGTAGGGTTGGTAGGACCCAGTGGCATATAACTACAGACAGTGCAGGCAGTGCAGCTGAACTGGGGCCCGTGAGGCGGTCTAGTGGTAGAACTTTTGTCAGGCGTTTCTGAGGCTGCAGGTTCTGATCGACCCCTTGTATAGGTTTTTTTTTCTAATCAAAATTAAAGCGTTCATTAAAGTGTTTGTATATCAAGAGCAAGGACACGTTAGGGTGATTTTTTTTTTTTTTTTTTTTTTTTTTTGTGCTTTTACCAGAATGAAGCACATTCATACATATTTTGAGGTGAATAATTTGTTAACTTGAATGAGTTGCCAAAATGAATTTAAACGAATGACCTACACCTATTCCCGTCCCTAAAAATTGTCTTGTAGTGTTAATCAGTCATTGAACATACAAAATCAACATCTGATTCACTTTCTGCAAACAGTAAATTATCATCATTTTCAGTGACAAATGTTCATTCATGACATCATATATGATATAAGTTTTTTTTAGACACTCTCCTGTCTGCCTTTATTCATCTATTTCAAATGGATCTGTTTTCAGGAGAAACGGTGTATGTACTTTTTTTTAAGCTTGAATTCCACTCCAAATATACTGAAATGTCAATGTGTTATGTTAATATAGGATAATACTCTGATTTGAAGGGATAGTTCAGACTAAAATTCTGTGATAATTTACCCATCTTAACGATGTTTTTTGTTTAGTTTTTTTGTCTATGTGAAAAATGTATCTTTAGAAGGTTTATTTTAAAGAATTTTTGTAGTTTCTATTGACATTCACTGTTTAAAAAAATGTCTGATTGTATGAAACATTTTGCAAAGTATGTTTTTTATGTTCAGTGGAAGAAATACAGTGTGGAGCCACATGAAGTTGAGTGAATGATGGCATAATTGTTATTTTTAGGTGAGCTCTTTAACTAAGGGACTGGGAGAAGAGCAGTCCATTAGACAAGCTCTTCAGATGCTTTTTAGAGCCATTCCTTTCTCCTCTGCACTCACTCACTATCTTCCTCTGCCTTTCTTCATCCAATTCTAATGCACTGGTTCACCTCGAGCTGTTTATGAAATGTGTATGGTTTCTATAGGTACTCAACATATGTAGGAACCACAGTATTCTTCTCTGCTTTCAGATACCTAGCAAACCAGGTAAAATTGTGCTACATGGAACTGCTCCTCATGTAAAAGAGCAAAAACAGTTTACACACACAATCCTAAAGGTTAAAAACACATGAAAAATTTACTAATTTAATAGCCTGTCAACATTGTCATTTCTTTAAAGCATGACATTTGTTTGCAGTTCCATCTTCCTCTCTTACTCACTTTCGCACACACGCTTTTGCTGAAATGAATTATTGATTTTAGTTTTAAGTTGGTCTTGCTTTTCGTTTCCGTTCTGAATATGAATACATATCACTTTTTTTACTGTTTCACTCTCAAAGCTATCTTTTTTAAAAAGTGTAAATCCATGAGCGTATGTGATCGTCTCCTGAGCCTTAAAATGCAGCCTCAGCATCCAGCCATTGATTTTGTTTCATCTTATTGAGTTTCTCCTTTCCTCTCCCCGTCGCTCTTATATTTTATCACTCTCACCTCTCTCCATCACTGCTCAGTCCATCACTTCCAGTGGGACAACACACTTAGAAATGCAAATTACTAATAAACTTGACTTTATTTAATGTTTTCAGAATTTCACTGTATTGACTGACATTCAGTACAATGGAAATAAAGTAGAAATCAAATCCAGATTTTGAGCTGAGGTGAAAGGGGAATAATAAAGAATAAGTAAAGGTGGTCCTTGTGTGAACGATTCACAAACAATTGACTGTTAATGGATTCTGATATACTGAGTCAAAATGATTTATAAACAAATGGCTCTTTAGTTCAGTAATTCAAAACCTATTGTACAGCACAAGCATTGAATTTTGGAACTTTTTGGCAAATCGAAAATATACAGAACAGCCTATAAAATGTATGTGATTTTTATTTTGAATGGTCTTCTTCTTTAGTATAATAATGCCAGTTTTATGCAAAATTCTGTTTAAGCTTTAGTTTTTGGGTTTTGTTATATTCTGCCTGTTAAATAGAATTTGAAATTGATAGAATCAAGAATCTAAAATGAACAACATTATTTTGCACCATGATGGAGGTTTCCCTTGTGTAATTTGCTGAGATCTGGAATCAACTCAAGTTGAGAAATGTGAATTGCTACCCTAAAAGCAAGATAGAGAAAAAGTAAATGTCATAGTAAGAAAGTAGTGCAACAGACAACCTAATTTCAATAATTTTGGTCATCCCTTGTCACAGCATGACATCACATTCAGTGTTGGCATTATACAGAATAATTAGATAATAAAGCCACAATCATCACAAGATAATGTAGCTCTCCCTCAAGAGAGAGACACAAAAGAGAACTGCTGCAGTCCCTCTCTCTCTCAAGACATCTTGACACAGACTCTCTCCTCATTGCTCACTGCTGCTGAATTATCTGTGTGCCGCAGGAAGACCCTAATATCTTCACATACAGATCAATTCATCCCCGCATGAAAAAGAGAAAGCTGTAGAGGAACAGAATAGCCACCCGATCTTCCCCCGCTTGTTTATACCGCAGCTTCTAGAGTGAATTGAATTCCTGAACACAGGCGGTCATCCGTTATTGAGATTACCTGATTCTGAGATTCAGAGTTTCCTGTCTGTGATTCAGAACAGCTTCCTGCCTGTCTGCTCCCCGCTGCTCGGCTTCCTCAACATTTCCATGGGCTCATCATCTCATTCCAGAAGGTTTCACGGGGCTCAGACTTACACAGCTCATTTGAACTCTAGGACAGACGCTGCCAGGCCACTTCATCGTCCCAGATGATGCTGAGATACTCTGAATGTCTATACAAACAGATGTGAAGACATCTTCTGTCATTCTTGGCAAGAAAGTCGGGTGATTTCATGCAAGTCATTTTGAAGAAGCGAGGAGTTGTCTACAAGGAGGTTCCAGTTCCGAGTCCAGACAAAACTAAAAGTCCTTATTGTGTGGAGATGCTTAAAATGGAATTGTGAGTATAGTATACATGTTACTGGCCCCACACTCTATGAAAGTTCTTTAAAAATAGGTTTCATCAATTTATTAAATGGAATTGAGACCAATCACTGCAGATTAGTGTCATGCAAAACAGGGGTTATCTTAAACAAATCCTTTTGGAGTCATTGAGCAAGTAAGTGTTTTTTTTTTTTTTTTTACCTTGCATGTATGTCAACCTGTTGCAGATTCCCAAAACCAAAATATGATCCTTTCATTAACCATAATAGGGAAAATAAGGGTTTTTCACAGCAATTTTAACTTTGACTACGCATGGTGTTACATTGTGTTGTGTTATAAATCCATAAACTTAACAGATGTCCTGGCAAGAAGTTGTCCATTTTTGGGGGGATTTCTACTCTACTTTCTTTTTCAGACAGCGCAGACATACTAGGATAGAAGTATAAATGAGGCAGGAGGTTTAATAGAACAGTGCATTGCTCCATCCAGAATTTAATTAGGATTTAAAGAAATATTTCCCCCCTAAAAATTGCTGAAAACTTACCTTCAGGTCATCCAAGTTTGTTTGGATTTAACATTTAACATTACATAACTTGCTTATCAGTGTGGGGAATGGGTGCCGTCAGTTCAAACAGGTATACTACTCCAGTACATTAACATTGTGTGAAATGAGAATCTGTTTGTAAGAAAAAAATCCACCAATGTGTTTTAACTTGAAACCATCTATTATCTATTATCCATAATAATGCTTCCTCCTGTGTCTTTTCACATCAAAATCCACTACATATTTATTTTTGTACAGAATTGTTTTAGATTTATTTTTGATAATGAACAGTGCTTTCTCTGTGCATATTTCTTTCCTGATTCAGGCAAGATGACTTTTTTTATTTGGAGGAATGCAGAGTACTCATATTTTAGTGGGAACAGCATGATGTAAAAAAAAATGACTTAAAGTCTTAATGACTAATTTGTTTACGAAAAAAGCACTTTACAAAACATACATGAATGGACTTGAGTGATGAGGATTACTTGTGGATTATTGAGAGGTTTCAGTTGTATTCAGTATTAATTTGACATGTCCCTGCTCTATTTGGAGCTTCTGTTTAGAGCTGAAAACATATAACAGTAGGTGATTTATATAAAATAATATGCCTTAAGTCTATTGAATATAAAGTGTATTCAAAATTATTTTTGTTCTGGTCTCACAGAGCTGCATTATAACTCTCATGCCCAAACTCTCTAATTTCAGCACCACGGACAGAGTTTCATTCAATTACTCTGTGTCTGTGCTGCTGGAGGCGTCCTTTAAAATGGCTTAACACAGCTTATTTCCTTCCATTTCTTTTAGCTGTTGTGAGCACAATCAGCAAAGTAAAGCAGCTGCCATGTCAGGCCAACCCTGAACTCGCTATAGGAATCCCTTATTTTAGTCCAAAGATACAACATTTCCTCCTGGGTTTCTGAGTCATTCACCAATTTCACACATTCTAAATACCAAAAAAAAAGCCCACTATAATAAATGCAATTCGAAACTACAAATGCATTTAAAATCTTTGCTGGAACTTGATAAAACTAAATAGTGAAGTCAAGCACTCAGTATTTTGCATTTGTTACCCTATAAACCTCTGTATAGTCAATAATGCATTGACGAACAACTACACCACACTCTTTTACCTTATTTATTTGAGACAAAACACTTGCTCACAGTCAAAACCCAGACAAACAGCACTCTAAATGTAAGTTTAATACCTATGAATCCTCTTCGAAATCGCAATTAGCCTTTGATAGTCTGGCTAGAACAATGGTGTAGATTTGATGCGCTGGAAGGCTAACAAACGTAATGGACTTTAAAATCGACGAAGCGCACAGAATCCCCCATTAATGGGATGCTTTGCTTTCCCTGCCCAATTTTTTTAGCATAAAGGTCAACTTGAAATGTCAACAGAACATTGTAAATAAGATACTCTTTCATTTTGCGCCTAAACGCATACAGCCAAATGCTGAAGCTTTGCAGACGGAAGGCGTTCAAGTGGGAACGGTGCAAAAAAAATAAGTGCAACGGGTATAGAGAGGACTGGGAATGAATTCTCAAATCCATTCAAAAAAACTTCTCTTCTCAGTTAAGTTTAACGGTGACTCTGTTGCAATTCATGTACTGTAGGGAGAGAGATATATATATTCATGGTATTTCTGCATCACAGACCAAATATGAAATTCAGTAGAGTTCACCTTGCCTTCAAAAAGAAAGCGTTCTCCCTCAAGAACACACACCCACACATACACACATCACACTTACGGGCTATAAGAAAAGTTTACCCACACAAGCCAGAGAACAGAACGAAATACTGACATAAAGAGATGGCAGCTGCACAGAGAGAAAATGTGCCAGCGCAAAGCGAAGCACGACAAATGGAGGAAAGGAAATTCTCTGGAAGAAACGTGAGAACAGAGGGGAGGGAAGTTGGAGGAGTGAAGGGTAGAAGAGCCCCTCGGGCAAGCTCACAGTTTCTGCCACTTTTAATTTGCTTGTCTAATTGTGCAATAACTGGCCTCATCTTCCAAAATCCTCCTTGAAATGTAGGCCTCCAATCACACCAGGCCAACCGCCTAGCGTCCGCTGACAAATTCAGTCTGACTGTTGGAGGGGACCAAATTGATCGCAGCAAGGAAGCAACTAAAAAGCCTCCATTAAGGCTAGGAGAGTGCTTATAAAGAGACTCATTCAATAATCACCATGTCTGCCTCATTGGCTGCGTCTGCATCTTTTCTCACTTCAAAATACATTAAAAGGGTCCAGATGTTTCATAGGCATGGATTTGTTTTCCACAAAAAATATTATATATATATATTACATTCTGAAAGGACATATAAAAAAAAAAAGTGTAAACGGTTGCTATTTCTCTCACGGCTTTAAAATGACTTTTCTCTTAAGTAATATTTTTGTAGTGACAGTTAAAGGGTTAAAGACAAATGATTGTTGACTGTAAGAGGACAGTGAAAGCAAGCGATACAGAGGGAGGGAGACTTTGCTTTTTTAAAGGAAAGAAGAGAGTATTTAAGTGGCAGCTGTGAACACATGTCAAAAGAAATTTGGGTCAGTCTCTCTTCAGCTTCCAGAGATATCATTTCAGTGTCTATCGCTTTCATACATTCAAACACACACACACAGACGCTTAAAGCTCCCTAAGGCCTGTTTTGAGATAAATAACTTGACCCACAGTTTGCACTTGCATTGTTGTATTATACTATACTATATGCAAACAGAGCACAGTACTAACTTCCACAGACAAAAATACCTCAATCGCAACCATGCCTCACCGTTTTTTAAGTATGTGTTATTAATATGTTGTTAGGTATGATATGAACAGGAATCAAATGAAGGCAAGACACTACAGGTTAAAAGGGTAAAAATGATGGATATTATTATACATGTAGTTCCCTATATGGTTAATCACAGTACAATAACACAAGTTTTCTAAAATGTTATGTTTAAATGTGTACTGTAAATTATGAATTGTTGAATTAAATATGTACTCATGTGCATAATATCAGGTTGAAAATTATTGTTTCATGTTGCTGACATATTAAAGGTTTAACCTGATGAAATTTTGGATCTTTTTACTCCATAAAAGCCTGAAAGAAATATGTTTCACTTGTTTTTATGAATAAATTGTTACATAAATCAGGCAAATTGTAACAAACCCCTCTGTAGAAACACTATATATATATACTGTATACACACACACACACACAAACTGGAAAGTGTAATATATGTAACTGCTACAGATTTCTGGCACAGTGCAGGTGAAAAAAAAACTTGTACAAAAATGGCTTTAAGAACATTCTACACATGCAAATAGATAAATTGTAGAATAAACGTTTTGTAGATTGTATGCTTTCTTTTGCAGACCAAGTGATAGTTTTGCTAGTATTGTCTTGCTGATAAGAATTTTTTTAAACAAATGCGTCTGTGTTTGAACTGACTGTCCTGGTTCAATCTGTGTTCTGGCACAGAGCACGAGACGGCTGACACAAATTAACACATGTCTGGATGGCAGAGGTGACAAAACTCCAAATTTGGAAAAGAAAGGAGCAAAAAAGAACAAGCCAAAGAGTGAGAGTGTGTGTGCGTGATCAAATTTTTTCAATTAAATTTGTGTTGTTCTAATAACTTTATTTCTTCTTTGAAACATGTCAAAGATGTCGAAGAGTACTGGCAAACAACAGTTGGTGGCCACTGACTTCAATTCAACAAAAAACACTCAAAATATTATATTTTATGTTCCCCAAAAGAATTAAATCACACAGGTTTGGAATGGAATGGGATGAGTAAATGATGGCATTTTTGGTTAAACTATCAATTTTTAGTCCATTTTAAAGTAACAGTTCACTCAGAAATTAGATTTTGACTTTTTCCTCCAGTGACTTGTTAACTTCAGCAAACAGATCGCCAAGACAAGAAACAATTAAGATTTTATGAACAAATCAAACAGTCCAAATCATATAAACTTGATCACCAGATTCATTCAAAAGATTTGATTCATTTACATACATACCATTTGCCAGATTTTTACAATGAATAGAGACAGAAACTTTGATCGTAAATCATCTATAAAGCTTCAGAAGACCTGTTCTCACCAAAGACGATAAGCGCTACCTAAAGTTTTAATAAATATATAAGAAAATATTATTTAAAAAAAAATTCCCAAATGATGAATGATAAAAAAAAAAAAGACTAACAGTCAATTAGAATCCACATCAATTGTAAGAGCGAGCATCTATTCTAAGGTGTCAAAACAGCATAAACAGAGTGCACTTACAGTACAGCAATGCAAACACATGTCAAGTAACTCTAATTCGAGTATAATATCGAGAGGTAAGTCAGCAGCATATATACCTCCTGTTGTGCTAATCAAGTTTATTTATTATCTGGTGGTAATTGGTTGATTGTCTGAACATGCTCCTACTGAACTAAAAAAATCATATAGTCAGTACAGCATCTGATGGGGTGCCATTAAAATAAAGTGTTTGCAGATTAGTCATTGACATGTACAGTAGTTGCCCAATAAATTTAAATTGGACTATCAAAATAATGTGTTACCTTTTGTGTTTTTTTTCTTCATTCACCAGTATAAATTTCGTTATTACCGTTTCTACCTGACTCTTGCCTTCAAATGCATGCATGTTACCACCATCTCTCCATTAACATCCTCAATCATTCTTTTGGCTCTATATTGAAGAATTAGGAAGCTAAAAGCAGTCTGTCTGAGTGAGTCTGTGGAGTGATGCTTTAGAGTAAATACAAATCAATACTGCCGTACTAACTCAATTTCCTGTTAGCGTGAGGCTACATACAGCGTTTCACTGAATTAAAAAGAGTCAGACAGGATGTGCAATTGTATCTAACATAATATAATTGCGGTGAATATGGAAAGCCTTTCTGCTTATTTGAGCATGTAGCAAAAGATGCTCCATGGTGAATGGAGATGATAGACTGTGACTAGCATTGTATTGAGACCATTAGGTTTTAGAAGCTTCTTTTGATTTAATCTGTTGCATGTCCCTGAAAAACAAGCATGTGGTTCATTCCTGACAAACGGGGAAAAATGAGAGATAAAGTGAGGATTGTATCTGATGCAACATTGTGCTTAATGGTTTCGGCAGAAGCGTGTTGAACTCCACGGCACTCGTCTGTGTGTTTGTTCATTTCCAGCTATTCATCCAGTTCAGCCTGTTCCATGTTCTTCATCTGTAACCTCTCAACACCTCTTCTTCTTCTACTGGATATAGAAAATGGTTTTTGTATTGTAATTAGACAGCAATTTGTGAGCACAGAGTTGCTCTGCACACAAGTATGAGCTAATCTCGGTAATTAATCCTCATTTACTTAGTTCCTCAGTAGAGCCCGTCACCTCAGCTTTCTGTATTCTCTCTCTCTCGCTCTCAAAATTAATCTATCATTGTAATCATATTCGCTTTTTGGCCAAGAATAACTTGTTTTTGCTCAGTTAGGGCAGTCTCCAATGAGTAGCCTACTTTATTGTCAAAACCATTACACTGTATTAAAACTTTAGCTTTCTAAGAATGTTCACATTTTAAGTACAGTATATATATATATATATATATATATATGTGTGTGTCGAATACACTCTATGTGTTGCTAAATCACCACTGACCTGCCAAAGCCTCCCTGAAGGTGTCTTGTGGTCTTGACGCCAAATGTTATGAACCAACCCTTCAAGTCTTGTACTGTAGGTTGTGAGATGGCCACTGTGCAGGAAACATTTTGGTCCAGCGCATCCCAAAGATGTGAAATCTGGGCAATTTGGAGGAAACACCTTCAACTCTTCATTCCTCGAAGAATTCCTGAACAATGTACGCAGTGTGACATGATGCATTATCCAGCAGGATGCTGAAAGACTTACACTGGCTTTCAGTAGACGGGATGGCATTCATTCATTTGTCCCACCTCAGACAACTGTTGGTAATTTCTCATCACTGTTCATTAAGAGTCACCCACAACCATTCTGTTTCAGATTTCCGTCCCTAACTGAAAACCTGAACAAGCTAATCAAGATCTTCAGACTCATGGTGCATTCCAAACGGGATATATCGCCCTCCGAACCGTACTTCAGAGTAAAAACAATTAGGGCTACCACTTTAAAGGGTCGTCCCAAACTGAAGTGCTTAGAACTGTCCACTTCAAAGGGCCCTTTTTTATTTAAAATGGTGCTGCTGATGGACGTTTGGGGCCCCCATGATCCTTTGCACAGGTTCTTTGCATGATGACGGCGCCTCTGTGTGGACACAGGATGATGATGCAAAAGGGCACTTCGAGAAAAAGATGTTTGGTCCGCTACACCATTGAGCTTTTCAAAACTCTCACTCCCTTTTAAGGGATTAGGGAATAGGGATGAGACCTTCCGAATGGAACGCAGGGTCAGAAACTTCCAGGAAAGCATGTCAGAGCTGATAGGAGGTAAACTCAGAACCAGAGCAAGAATGGACAGCCCTGCTATTTACTTATCAATTTGTAACTGTATGTTTTGCTTTGCAGTTCAAAAAGACTAACTATTGCCAAAGTAAGACCAGAAAGACATCAGTCATGGAATGTTATAGGGAGTTTGTGGATAAATCCCAGCTATGTTTGAATGTACAACCTTGTAATCTCGTCACAGGTCATTAAGCCATCAATGCCCCAATGTTCTGTCATTAAAGACCCTTAGTAGGATTTATTTTCACAATATATTGCATCATGTCATAGGGAATGGAATGGGATGGAGCCGAAGTGTGTGTCTGCACCAACCAATACATGCCACCCTCTTTCAGCAAACAATGAGGAAAAGCATGGCAACACAGAGGACAAAGCCTGGTTGATTGCTCTTTGTGGTGTGGAGCGCTCTCCGTTTTTCAACCCTGCGAAAGCTACAGACTTAAAGCTGATGTGACAAATTACAGAGGCATTCTCACAATGCCTTCCATTCTCAAGCCCTTCCAGATATGAGAAATGGTCGTACCACATCTCTTTCTGTAGCGGCTATCTGTTTGCCTCAGCTTTAGCTCGGTTTCATTTATTCAAAGTATTTACTGTCTGAGGAAACGAAAGCTGTGGTGAGGTCTGGACTGACATGGGCAGCCATGTGTAAACAGAATCCTTCATTAAGATAAAACGCAAGAGGCAGGTCTGATAAATGCAGCAGATAAATGGCTGTGGATATTTGTCTTGGCCGTGGAAAGTGAGTTTTCATCATGGCAGCACTTGTTGGTTTCTAAGTCTCGCTCTTTTCTTTTTCGGTGTAGATTTTTTGACTCCTTGTTTAGCTTCTTTTGGATGTTTTCATCTGCCTTCTTCAATTGAAACTTCTTTAATCTGTAAAGGAATAACTCACCCCACAAAGCATTCTGCCATTTATTCATCCTCATGTTGTTCTAAACCTGTTTGACTTTCTGTAGGAAATGAAAAAGATATTTGGAGATTAAAGTCAATGACGGCCAAAATGGTTTGGTTATCAAAATAATTCCCTTCACAACTTATGCCACGTTTTCACATCTCTCTCTGTTGTCATGTAGACCAAAAGTCTGTTGACCCTTACTGGGTTGGTTTCCTCTATTCATTTATTATTTAGACCCCATTCTAGAGGACATATGTTCATGCCACGTCCATGCAGGAAATGAAGACATCGAAATCGTGTGCAAATCATAGGAGTTTAAAGATATCAACAGACGCCCTCTTGATGGGACCACAGCATAAATTATTCACCATTTTCCAGTATTTCAGCACCCAATCAACAACTAAGATGAATTTATATCCAGTCTTCTATTCTTCAAGACTGCAAACATATGCAGGAAAATAAGCAGGCGAGTCACTACCGTCCCAGTTTGTCTATGACCTGAATCGCCTGTCTGCATAAACACTAGTGGATGATGCTAATTAAGACGGGAGAGAAAGTCTTATTAGTATGAAAACCGAGACAGAAAAAGTTTTGAAAATAGGAGAAGTGTGACTGCATAACAGGGAGGGTTAGCAAAAGTCAGCCAGTGCTCAGTGAGATATCTGAAAGATTATTTTTTTTTAAGAATAGAATAGTCGACTCCCTTAAGAGACTGGAATGAGGGGTGTTTAAGCCTTCAGCAGAAAGCAACTTTGGATTCAAATGAACAAAGCAGAAGGTTTTGGTCACTGCGACCTGAAATCAATTTTATCTTCAAAAATAGCAATGTTTCTGAGTGGCTTTCAATCATCAAAAAAAAAAAACTGCTTTGACTCAGTCTTTAGTGGAACTGGGTGGATGTATGGGGAGCTGGGCTGAAAAACAGAGAGAGCGAGCGAGTGAGCGAGGGAGTAAAGAGATGATAAATGCTCTGACAAATTAGGTTAAAGTATTAGTCTGGCTTGCGCTGGATGTAGCACTGGCAGCATAAATATGACAGAATGAACGTAGCCAAAGTTTGTTATCGAAATGCAAGTACAGGGCAGCGGTGATGTAGTCAATGACAAATTGATGTCAGAGGCTCACATAATAAAAATCATTTACTGTTGCCGTAGTTACCCAACCCTCAGTCATGCATGCCACAATAACACCAAAAACTGAACGCCAAGGTTAAATAGACATATAACGCTTTGCTTTTTGTAGATTAAACAATATATTGTGGACAATATTTATGTTTCCGTGTTAAGATGTATAAATAATAAATTGGCTAGTTCATACATTTTTTCCTTTTTATAATACGATTATTTTTTAATATCTCTAAATAGGCTTCTTGTTTTTGATTAACTAATTTTCTCACTTACACGCAGTGTTGAAGGCATCTGCTTTTTTTTGAGCGATTTCAGCATGTGGGTGCTGATATTATCTCCTATCAGCCCTACATTGTCTTTGAGCTGCTAATTAGCCACCATTGTAGTTTTGTGGCCAATCAGAGATGTTGGTGTCCGATGAGAGTTGCTTTATTTACATCAGATAAAAGGCATAATGGGATGGGATGGATTGTGGCGATGCACATTATGATCCAAAATCTGAGCTCCTGTGCCAATTGAACAACTGGTGCACTACCATTAGGGTTATTAATTTTGATAAGATAAGCCTTGTAATGATTCATAACCCCCTAAATCTCATCTCATCCATGAATAATTTAAAGTGAATATCGTTTTATTATCTGTTAGTACACATATGTTCCCTGGCTTTCATTGTGCTCTGACTCTCTTGATTAGGTGTAGCGTATAACGTAACAATGGATATTTAACCTCTGAGGCCTACGGAAGGAGCTGGAGAACACAAGCAGCCGCTGTGAATAACACGGCAAATTGCCGCGACGGTCTGTAATCGAAGTGCACAAACAAACGGGCTATGATGAATGCAATTTTCATAATTTTCAGATAAGATTGCTGTCTTTTATTCGCTAGCATTCTGTTTTGCTAACGTCATTGTCTGCGGAGATCTACTGCTTTTCCAGTCTTCATGGTAATTCTGCCCTAACGTTTGTTAGCTAGCAGGCAGCAATATGGCTGTGTGGCCAATTGGAGTGGCCAATATCCACATGAAGATCTGTGTCTTTGTTTATGCTGTGGGCACAATTGTCTTAGTTTGATTTCATCTGAGCGGCTGTTCATTAGTGGGAGGACAGCAGACTTGCATACGCATTGTTGAACAATCAGGAAAAAGTTAGCTCCTGCAATTACGGACTTGAAGAGAAAACATTTTTGATTTACATTCATTTTTGATGAATGTAAATCATTAGCAATATTATAAATGGTTTTTACTGTCAATTTTAAATCTATTTTACATTCTTAAATGAATAAATAATAATAATATTAATAATAATGTGGTTTATACAACATATTTACACTTCATTGTGAAAAATTCAGTCACATTGAGAGATGTTATAGACTGGAGAGACACTGGCTCAGTTATGAGAAATTATGTCATAAAAAAGCCGCAGTTACCTTTATATTTTGAATACTCTGAAGCAGATATATATTGTATCTGCTGTATATATTGTATGCATTTGCTACATACAACAGAATGCACAGTGGGTACACTTTGTTACTGCAGCCATTTGCTAAAATCATTTAAGTTAATTTTTTTCCGTTCCGTTCAGTGACAGTTATCTTTTGGGTTCTTCTTTACCTCTCTCACCAAAGCTCTTCTCCCCCTCACTTTGGCCAAAAGGCCAGCTCTAGGAAGGGTTCCTTTGACCTCATGATTCTCATTTGCTCTGACATGCATTGTGAGCTGTAAGTTCTTATATCAACACAGTCTCACTCCAACTCGTCGCTTGGTCAAAACAGTTTTGCGTCATTTATCCCTTTTTTTGGCACTTTTCGACTTGAGGGGTCCTCCGTTGTTTGGCTGTTGGCTCAATGCAATGGTTTGCATGCACATATACATTTATTATATATATTTTTTAGTTTAATTGGATAAAGTCCAATCAGTATAATCAAACACAGCTGGACTCAAATAAAGGTGAAGAACCATGTCAAAGATGATCAGAAGAAATGGACAGCACCTGAGTTATGAGTGTCACAGCTGAATACTTAGGACCATGTGATATTCCAGTTTTTATTTTTAATAAATCTGCAAAAATGTTAACAATTCTTTGTTTTTCTGTCAATATGGGGTGCTGTGTGTACATTAATGAAAAAAAGAACTTTAGTGATTTTAGCAAATGGCTGAATACTTTCCGTACCCACTGTAAATCACTTAAAGCTGTTTTAATAAGTATATTATAGTTATGTTACTCACTGCAAAAACACAAATATAAGAGATCAGGAAAAAGCAACATTGTAATGCCTCACCAGTTATTTAACACTCTTACTACAAAAAACACACTATCATTTATTTAATTAAGCTCTTAAGTCCATCATTTGAATAGTTTAACATTAATTGTCCCTCAAGAGCCACTCTGTGCCTGCGGTGTGCCTAGCCGCACTGTCCCACCTTTCCTATTTTGTTGCGCAAATTAAAAACCTAACTTGCTTTATTGACTGTTGTAATCTCTCCGGACTGCTCAGTGTTTACTGACTAATAGCATGAGGGGAAGGTTATGCATTAGTGATGAAATCTGAAAGCTCGGTGGTTGAGTCTTCGGCGATGCTTGCTTTTCAGTCTTAACAGTGAATAGACTTTGTCCTGATAAAACAAAAGCCTGAGAGAAATAACAGACTTTGGGGACATGCTGCATCTTTTATGAGCAAATGTTTGTGTCATATTAGCTTAATCTCTTTTTTAAATGGATTTTGGGGGGGTTATTTGGGAGCTTCTGCTTGGCGTGACTCACTATAGTAGTTTGGCCGGTTCAAACTAGTTAGTAGGACGAGTGTAAAAACAAATAGGGCTGTTAATGCGCTCAATTAAAATCAAGCAAAACAAAACTTTTGGAAAACAGTAGCCAATATAATTGGCAGGTAACAGATGTAGCTCAACTAATTCATTCCAAACGCCTGGATCCCACCACTACACAGCGACCTTCCTTTGTGTGTCAAAGTCACGCATAATGTTTTCAATTATTTGAGGTCCTTCATTTCCCACACTCCTGCCATATGGTGACCTTCAGATGAGAGAGAAGCTCCAGCACGGGGTAGCAGTAATGCTTAGGCGGGAAGCGCAGCGGAAACAGGTGAGAACAAACACACATGTGCGCTTTTGAGTGACAGGAGCACAGAAGCGACATGTTTCAATCAGAACCATAACATGTGGCGACGCTCAAGGTGTCAGCATCTGACAGTCGTCATTTAAAAACACGCTAATTAATTCAAGCATGAAAACTTTAATGAGGGAGATGGCGCAGGTGTGTCACTTACACCTTTGGATGATTACAGACCAAGACAATAAAACACAAGAAACACAACCTGATTAACACTTTAAGAGTCACAGAAACACTCTCAAATCAAAATGGCAGCAGCATACTTTTACAAGCAGATGATAAACTATTGGCAGCACATTTGTAGTACATTTACAGACGAGGAGTTGAGAGAGCACTTGTAAAGTGA
>JAUMHP010000052.1:19580105-19597244 GCA_032361065.1 Enteromius trimaculatus | reverse complement strand
GTTTTGTTTTAGTTTTATTTAGCAAAGATGAAAAAAAAATCCATTAAAGGTTTTTACAATGCTACAAAATATTTGAAATAAATGCTGTACTTTAAAATTTTAGCAGCATTGAGATAATATTATGTAGCTTTTGTTGATTTACAATTTGCTGCTTTTACATTTATTATAGTTAAAGCAATTTGGTTTGGATTTTTTTTATTAAACACACGCACACATAATAAAACAAAAAAGTATTACATTTTATTTAAGCAAAATGTTTTTATGGTTTTGTATTTAGTTAAATATTTAATATGTTAAAATAGAGAATAGTTATCCTAAACTGTAATAATATTTTTTTAAAATGTTTTTTTAATTCTTGGTGAGCATACAAGAAAAATTACAATTCATACCAGCCACAAACATTTGAATGCTAGTGTACTATATCAACATTTTACTTCACTTACACGTCACGCAGACTTTAGTATGTTACATGTTTTGATGACAGGAAGAGTGCATGATTACCATTTTAAAAACCACCATGAAATGCAGATGGATGTTAAGTGATTCATAATCTACATAAAATGTCAACTATAAATATTTAATATCAAACTGGGTGACAATATTTAATGTTTATGCTCTCCTACTATTATGCATTATTCAACAACTTTGGAGTGTTTGGAATGCTGGGTAAGTTTTGTATAAATAGGCACAAGATTCTCTTGACGAAAAAAAAAACATGTGGTAGACCATTAGGATTGTAATGACTAATTCAGCTCACTTCTGAACAGCCACTTTCATTACATGGAGGTTTGATAAGTTCAAAACAGATCAATGCAATTGGAGCATCATTGTCTGGTAGTGTCTTCAACCTCCACTGGCACCAAAACAGAGGAATGAGAATGAGGGAAAACAGCGGGGCTATTTTTGTACCCAACTATAAAAAGGCCACGCGGTTCTCTTGAGTCAAAAACATGCTTGGGTAGATATTGAAGCACATCTGTATGAAAATGATCAAAACAGAACCAAAAATAGTTACATTTTGTAAGATTGCTTTACAGTAAGGTTCGATTTGTTAACATTAGCCAATGCATAAGGAATCATGAACAACCTTTTAGTGTTGATTTCTAAACATGCAGTACAACTGTTCATTTCCTAGTTTCAGTAAATGTTGAAAGTGTGTTAAATATGTAGAAATGAACTTTTTCCAGCATTAGTAAGTCTAGGTTAAAGTATTGGCGTCAGTTCATAATACCTAATAGATTATACATTACATTATGGAAGTGCACTTTGTTTTCCCTCCTGGAAGCACAGGATGTTTTTTTTTTCGATTGTGATGGTCAATGCATAATAAAACACATCTTGTTGACGTGAAGGCAATGCTCTACTGTTTTAGCTAAAAAAACAGGGCAATTTCTAGCTAATCAAACATTTTACAGGGGAACGCTATTAAAAACAAGAATATAGGAAATAATGCAAGGTTTTTTTTCCGATTGTGATGTGTATCACACTATGAATGTATATCCAAGTGTTGCTTCACTGATAAATCATCCGTAAGATTAATAGTAAGAATTTTGAAAATAAGGTAAAAGTCTAATTGGTGCCAACTTTACTAATGTTACCATTCCACTAATCTCAGAACAACCAGTTTCAAAATATAAATATTTAAGATGATATTGGAACATTGTTGTCTATTAGTGTCATCCTTGTTGAGAATAAAAACAGACATGAGAATGAGCTGCATGTTATCACGCAAAAGCCTAAAACAATCACTAATGCTCAATAATACTGAATGAAATTGTTCTAAACTGAAGGATAAAGGCTCAAAGCAAACCGATGGCAAACAGCTGTAGTTGTGCTCAAAAAAAGTCTTTACATCTAATGTTTGACCCACCAGTTTACCTCAGTTTAAACATTTACTCTCTGTGTCCATATGTTAAAAAGCAAAAAGGTCTATCCGACCCACTTGCTGAGAGGTTACTGCGCTTTGTGGGTTGATTTGGTCTTGGTTCTTCCTCAAGTACAATGGAACAACAACAGACAAGGCTTTTTTCTCTCAGTCTCTGTATATCTCTCCTAACTGTCTTCTTTCAGAGAGCGTCCTGTTTTGTTGAGAACAGAACTTAGTTCATTAATGAGGTTTTGTGGCAACTGCGCACCTCTGCTTGGCAACACGGGCTTCTTCTGTGATAGGAGGGTGAGAGCGCTGGGGTCTTGTTGAAGTGATGGTCTATGCTGAGACTGGAGTGTGTCATCAATCACCATTTCAAGCCCGGAGACACTCGGAGTTCCTTCACTGCTTGCCAATTTATGCATCAAGTCCGGTTGGTTGCTCACATCTGTGGTCATTTGGTTTCGTGTGTTTGAACCTTCTGTACTTGTAGTGAGGACTGACTTCCCTTTAGCCTGCAGAACAGGGGGAAGTACATGGCGATGTAAATCAAAGGTTGTTTTGTATGCAGTGGATAAACTCGATGCCCAATTCAAACAACCATTTCTGGACAAGACGACGTGGATATGGTTTAACTGACAACAAAGATGGAGATCAGGGCTGATCTCCTGCCAACTGTGTTGGCCTTTAGAAGTGTTCGTTGAAACAAAAAAGTCATTAAGCAACATTAAATGAAAAGGTTTGTTGAGTATTTGTGACATTTATGTGAGTGTAGAGCAGGTTTAGTGCTGACCTCTCTCTGGTGTTTGGCTGTGCTGGTCTTTGCAGTGCTGTAAGTGGATGTTCTTCCTCTGCTCAGGTTATAAGGTAACGATACGCTCTGCTTAAGGTCTTTAGGCCATAAGTCACTAGCATGCTGCAAAAAAATGTAAGCATTTCAAAGCTGTTTTTCTCTTACCTTGTGTAAAAAAAAAATCAGTCAATGCATAATAAAACACATGATCTTGTTGATGTCAAGGCAACGCTCTACTGTTTGAGCTACTGTAAAAGAAACAGGGCAATTTCTAGCTAATCAAACATTTTACAGGGGAACACTATTAAAAACAAGAATATAGGAAATAATGCAGGACAGCAAAGGTACAGAAACTTGTCATAACGTCAACTCTACCACATTGGGCTTGATTTTTCGTCAATACAGATCAGTACATTAATCATTAATGAAAAGTGAGAGTAAGGACATTTAAAATGTTACACAAATAATTCTATTTCAAATAAAAAAAAAATATTTTCAACTTTCTATTCTTCAAAGAATACTGGAATAAATTTATATTGGTGTCCAAAAAAATAATAACAACAATTGTTTCTTGAGCACTAAATCAGCATATTAGAATGATTTCTGAAGGAGCACGTGGCACTGACGACTAAAGTTATAGCTGCTGAAAATTCAGCTTTCAAATCAGGAATAAATTGCATTTTAAAATATATCAAATAATAAATATATATTTCACAATAAACGCAGCCTTGCTGAGCATACAAGACCTATTTCAAAAACTTTTGAAAACTATTGTCCTGACAGCTAATGTGTGAACGGTGGTGAATTATGTCAGCTGAACATTAATATTAACACTTGACCCGACTATAAATAGTTAAACATATGCAAGAACAAAAAGACATTCCATATGCAAGTATGGAAATAGTAAAGGAATAAGGCTGAGTGTAATTTAGTATGCAATTATTACGGTGACATCAACCACTTCCCTTGCTAGGCATTCTATATTTCCGAACGCAAAAAAAGTTCAGTAAGAAGTAAATTATTTAGTAAAACCCCTTTATAATAATGTTTCAAGGAATACCATTACCGCCAACTTAAAATTTCATTCATTCTCATGACATTTCTAGACCCGGAAGTCAGACTTTTACTTGATATTTTGATATTTTCCATGACAGGGAGAACTTAGGAAGAAATAGTTTCATACAGAAAATGTATAGCTTACTTTTTAAGCTTTAAGTCTCAGGCAAGTGAAATGTTTAAAACTTCCATATATTCTCGAGCAGCTCTAACTAACACTAACTTTTTGACCTTAATGATGTAGGAACAAATGTGCTGGAACATTCTGGACCTATTCCTGAGTTGAACACTCACTAAGACAGCTTATACTTTCCACTGTGACTTTATGGCCTTTGAGTTGTTCTTCACGTCTACATCCTCATTTTAGCAGCAGAAGGTCTCATCTGCCTGTTCCTTTACCTACCCAGCACTGCTCGCCAGTTTCTATGGAAACCATGCCAAGCAGAACGCTGGGTGAAATGGAAGCAGCGAGAGGTTAGAAGAGTCTCAGTGCACAGAGTAACAATTAATCTACCTGCATGGACTGCACAACTGCTTTTAGTGCATGTAATAATGAGACGCAACAATGCGTACACTAAATTATGGTACATGCCCTCCACTCCTCATTTACTCTAACGCTTGAAGAAAAAAATACAAAAACCCTGCAGCACCTCTCTGCGCCCCACCTCCCCGGAAGAGAAAAAAAAATTAAGAACCCAAGCGCTTTATTTTTCTTCCTCGTATCAGTTCAAAGCCACAAAAGCAAGAATAAACCTCGACAATGAAAACAGCGAACCTGTGGGAAGTAGATAAGGATGAGGCATTAGGACCGGAGAGAGGGGCAAAAAAAAATCTGAGAGGGTTAGAGGATTGGAAGAGAGATCTAAACAATGGCTAAATCATCTACTACAGTACTTCTCTGCCATCTCTTGCCTTTGGTTTAAGTTATTAATAGTGAATCAGCTGAGTCAGGCCCTCTGTGTGTAGTAGCGCCCGGCTTGTCTAAAGAAGACTCTGCTGGAACCAGTGTTAGTGTGGCAGTCTGCATGACCTTATTTCAGCTAAAAGACCTTTCCGGATAATGTGATTTATACTCATGGAGGATGACCTTGAAAACATTCCCTCTCTCATTCTTAGGGCTAGTTTTCGTCTAACTTTCTCTGGGAAAAGTAAATGTTATAAAAAAGGACTGTAGGGGTATGATGGTTATTTTTAGCATACGCATACTAAAAATAACACAAATAATATTATACTGAGAGACTTACAGTAAATGTGAACAGAATGTAGTGTTAACAGAATGCTAATTGCAATGAAATGAAAATGTACATAAAGCGCTTTTTTGACACAATTATGTAGGACATCTTTATATGCACTTTCATTATTCCTTCTATTGTTTTTGAAATATGGTTAAAGTTTAGTGCCAAATGTACAGGCAGTCACTGATGGAAAACTAATATTGGACTAAATAAACTTTAATGTAATTTCTACTGAAACAGGTACACACTCTGTATTTAGTTATACTTGAAATAACACATTTGAGATAATAAAGGGTAAATTAAATGTTTTAAACTGAGATTTACCCATACTACTTATACCCGTGCTGCTTATGACTGGTTTTGTGATTCAGAGACACATACATTGGGTACGGAAAGTATTCAGACCCCCTTAAATTTTTCACTCTTTGTTACATTGCAGCCATTTGCTAAAATCATTTCAGTTCATTTTTTTGCTCATTAATGTACACACAGCACCCCATATTGACAGAAAAACACAGAATTGTTGACATTTTTGCAGATTAATTTAAAAAGAAAAACTGAAATGTCACATGGTCTGCACCCTTTTGATCGAACACAGTCAGTATACAGTATACAGAATACAGTCTTTTTTGATGCAACAAGTTTTTCCACACCTGGATTTGGGGATTCTTTGCCATTCCTCCTTGCAGATCCTCTCCCGTTCTGTCAGGTTGGATGGTAAACGTTGGTGGACAGCCATTATTAGGTCTCCCCAAAGATGCTCAATTGGGTTTAAGGCAGGGCTCTGGCTGGGCCATACAAGAACAGTCACAGAGTTGTTGTGAAGCCACACCTTCCTTATTTTAGCTGTGTGCTTAGGATCATTCATTGTCTTGTTGGAAGGTAAACCTTCAGCCCAGTCTGAGGTCTGGAGAAGGTTTTCATCCAGGATATCCCTGTACTTGGCCACATTCATCTTTCCCTCAATTACAACCAGTCTTCCTGTCCGTGCAGCTGAAAAACACCCCCACAGCATGATGCTGCCACCACCATGCTTCATGCACTGTATTGGACAGGTGATGAGCAGTGCCTGGTTTTCTCCACACATACCGCTTAGAACTAAGGCCAAAAACTTCTATCTTGGTCTCATCAGACCAGAGAATCATATCTGACCATCTTGAAATCCTTCAGGTGTTTTTTTAGAAAAAAATTCCATGGGGGCTTTCATGTGTCTTGTACTGAGGAGAGGCTTCCGTCGGGTCACTCTGCCATAAAGCCCCGACTGGTGGAGGGTTGCAGTGATGGTTGACTTTCTAAAACTTTCTCCCATCTACCCGACTGCATCTCTAGAGCTCAGCCACCACGATCTTTGGGTTCTTCTTTACCTCTCTCATCAAGGCCCTTCTCCCCCGATAGCTCAGTTTGGCCATGCGGCCAGCTATAGGAATGGTTCTGATCGTCCCAAATGCATTCTATTTAATGATTATGGAGGCCACTGTGCTCTTAGTGTAACCTTGGCCAGATCTGTGCCTTGCCACAATTCTGTCTCTATGCTCGTCAGGCAGTTGCTTTGACCTCATGCATTGTATGCTGTAAGGTCTTATATAGACAGGTGCATGGCTTTTCTAATCAAGTCCAATCAGTATAATCAAACAAAGCTGTACTCAAATGAAGGTGTAGAACCTTCTCCAGGATTATCAGAAGACATGGACAGCACCTGAGTTAAATATATGAGTGTCACAGCATATACTTAGGACCATGTGATATTTTCAGTTTTTCTTTTTTAATAAATCTAAAAAAATGTCAACAATTCTGTATTTTTCTGTCAATATGGGGTGCTGTGTGTACATTAATGAGGACATTTTTTTAGCAAATAGCTGCAATGTAACAAAGAGTGAAAAATTTAAGGGGATCTGAATACTTTCTGAACCCACCGTACAGTATATAAACCATGTTTTTCATATTCAAGTAACGTGGTATTTCCAAGATACTCCAAAGTACTTTACAGAATACCTTCTATCTCCAAAAAGAAAAAGAAACATGGTAATATCATGGAACTTTATGAAAAAAAAAGGTTCATTTTTGGTTGCCAAATTCAAAGTAAACAGCAACTAAGTGCCAGGTGTGTGAACAGTGTGAACAGTAGCCATCTAAAAACTACATTATAAAAACTCTTCACATGCCCATTTGTACAATGTTAACTGCACATTATGAGCACTTAGAAAACGAAGAAAGCTCACCTTCACTCTGATAATGGAGGTGACCCAGTCCTGCTGAGAATCATTCCCTTTACAGCAGAAATACCTTTTTCAGGGAGGACGCAAAGGCACATATTCAGAACACTGAGGCACTCAAGTGTCCTATTTGAAATTCAGTCATGCAGTTCAGTGATTCAAGTACTAAGCTGTACAAAACCTTAGTAAGTTTCAAACTGATATATAAAAAAAAGTCTATTATTGAGTTCCAGATCAATGTTTTTCCTAAAAACCGTGCTGAAGCGTGTGATTGACTCTGCAATTAGAAACAGAGTTAATTGCACTTACCACTGCTGTTTTTCAGTATAAACAGTAAATCCCCAACTGTTGAAAATGAGTAAAAAAAAACAACAACAGAAAGTATTCCATTAGTTTCACAGCATTGCATTTAGGTTCTCCACATCAATTTACAACTACTATTTTCAGCTTTTTTTCCTGATGGTGCCACAGTCTGACCCCTTGAGAACTTCTAAAGTGCTAAGATACCATTAAATTCAGCTTAACTTTCACAGGCAGCTGACAAGCCTATTAGAAAAGATGACCTATTTTGCTTGTGTAAGAGAATTATATCAATGGAGAATTATATAATGACCTGTTATACTTTACACTCGTACAGATGTAACTGTTTTGCTGACCTACTTCTCATTAATTTATTCAATTCATGGTTCATGATCTAAATTGTTAAAACTAAATTCTGACCTTACACATAGCATTTTACTCATTGTAGCTGTCAGACAGCAGTTATTTAGTTAACTGGTCACATGATGAGTGTTAAAATGTCTTTCTTCAACCTCTGATTTTTTGTTTTGTTTGTTTTTTAGGAAAAAAACATGTATTGCCTTTTATGTATTGATTTTATTGCTTCACTCTGAAAACCCATTGAGGTTATGAATTCAAAACTCAATCTTAAAAAAGAATGGAATAAAACATTTGAGTATGTATAACGTGCATCAATTTTGACATCACTTCCCCTACAACAAATATTTTTGCTTCAATTGAAGTTTCATCAAAATTGTCTAAAACAGCTGGACTAAGATGAAATATGATTACTTAAGGAAAATATTACAATATTTTAAATTAAGCTATAGTTATCTTGCAATACGCATGAAAATATTACCAAATTTATCTATAACATTAGCTTTAGAAAAGAGCCTGTCACAGACAATGCAGAAAAAAACGAAACATTGCAACCACAAATATGAAATAATAAATTAGTGACCACCCTAGGTAAATTCATTGTTTTGTTTGAGAAAAAATCATGGCCATCAGGCCATGTTATATTAATTATTTTGTTTCCTTGTTTTAATTTAATTAAATCATGGCTGCAAATTAGTTCCCTTAACATACTAATTTGTGGCCAAATATAATTCATTTGTTTTAATTAAAGTGTGGTAATGTTGTATTCAATTCCATTTTAATTTAGCTAAATTGTGGCCACAATTTTATTTTTGGAATGAATTCTTAATTAATGATCACATTATCTTATTTTTTTCTTCCCTGCATGTCGTGTGCAGGCTCCAACAATGTGTAAAATGTCATTTCCACCACGTTATCAAGCACCACACACCATTTGAAATGTGGTGTAATTGGCACCATGGTTGATGATATCCTTGGTGATATCCTCTCTATAGTGGTATGATGCTGCGCAACAAATCTCTGACAGAAAACTGCTGCCGAGTTCTATTTATGACGTTCCATTTCAAACCATTCCAAATGGTCAAACTCAACCCTTTCACACATGAGTTTAAAATATTTTAGCTGAGCCCCCAGAGTGAGTTTTTGTAGTCGACCGTTATTTTGGAATGTTTAGCCTTACGGTTCACAAGGGGCGTTAGCGTTAACACTTGACGGAGGGCGTGGCTGAAGTTTGGCACTGACGCCATGGTCATAGCAGTGTCAGCCAATGAAATTAGACAGGAACTCAACAGCTAAAACTTGGAATGTGATTGGCCGCCGCCTGGCTACTGTATTTGCATTAAGCGATCCTGATTGGATGACGCTTCCGTCGGCAGCACTTCACTGGCGTTGCTCGCAGCAGAAGTTGAAAAATTCTGAACTTTTGCTGCAAGCAACGCCAGTGAAGCGCCGGCGACAGATCCACAATGCTTTCCGGCAATGCTTGACGTATGCCTCCCCATGTGAACGTACTGTTTCCATGGCGACGTGTCATGTGACGCACCGCTATCACATTAGCGCTGCGTGACGCATGAATAGTTTTTATTTAATTTTTCCTTTTTTTATTATTAACATTCACAAACATACTGATTATATTATGAAATATTTTATATGCCAATTCTGAAATCTGTGCAAGCAAATGTATTTGGTAGTTTTATAATGGCCGTGTTAGTTGATCTATGCCGGGTGATGGGTGCCACCATGTTAGTTCATGCTGAAGCCCAGCTGAGGGATTTACAACATGCAAATTCCTTCTCTCCTCTCGAAACACGTTAAAGTAGGTATCAGGTAAACAGGGAGAACAGCTGCGTAAACATTATAGTAACATACACAATCTATACATGCTATTAATAAAACATGTTGTCAGATTATATTTGTATATATTTATATATATATTTTTGGGAGAAAAAAAATCACTTACTTACTTTTAAAGGAATATTTGTTTTTATTTATTTATACTATTTTACATTTTTTGTTATTTATTGTTAATTACTTGCCTGTCATTTTGTGGCAAAATATTTTGCAGTGTTCACATGTTGTTTATTACTGCATGTAATTCAATTTAAATTTTTCATTTCAAAAAGTTAATTATAAAATGCACCTAGATTTTTTTTAATGATTTTTGAATAAAATAAAAAATTCCCCAATATATTTTAACATTAAGAATTTATTTTAGAAAAGTCAAAAAAACTTGTCTCCTCTCGATCTCGTGAACCCAGTGTCTCGTCTCGTGGGATAAGCGTCTCGTCACACCCCTAGTAAGCATAGCAATACCTCAATGTAACATTCAAATAAAATAATGTGCAAACAGATTGAAAGTCATTTAAGGGTAAATGCTATTGTAAGAATCATGCTGTGGATACATTCACAAGGAAAATTATGAATAAATGATCATTAGCAAAAAATAAATAAAGAATAAAAAGTCGTCAGCGCACTCATAAATTACATTACAGCCATAAATGACAAAAACACAACATTATTGAAATGAAACAAATCCACAGTTAACAATTTCCCCAGCAGGAGAGAGAAAAACATAGTACAGTGTATTTGCTAAATTACATTTAATGAATTTTGTAATTGTGAATTATAAATCTGCTTCCAGATTGACTCTGATAGCCGTGTTTCTGAGGGGGGCACTTGGCACTGAACCATGCAGCTCTGTGTGTTTGGCACAAGAGACAAACTCGGAGCTCATTTGAGCACGAACCTAGAGTTAATGTCAGAACATTTATGAATCAATCATAATTACACATTTAGGATTATTAATATGTCTTTCAGTGTGGCCACACTAATTTTGAATAATTTGTTTCATACCACTGTTTGTGGGCTCTGCGTGCTCTGGATTAAAATCTGTTTTTTAATAAGGATTTGGTAAAATCGTTACAAAAAAGTACCAGTTTGTTGATTAACTTGAGCGAGCTACGAAGAGGTAGCACTTTTTTTAATTGTAAAAAACAGAAATAACAGCATCAGATGGTTTTCAGTGGACTACATAAAAAAAAAATAAAAAAAACCACTACCTGCTTGTTGGTTTCAGCTTCCTTCGTAGCCCTAAGTAACATTTAACAGACTTTAATGGAGTCTCTCTTTCTGGTTTCGTACTCTGTGGAAACAATAGCACATGTATCAAAATCAACACATGGCTTTTATCAAAAAATAATTAAATGCATGCCTAAACCTAGCTCATGCTTAATGCTGCTTTATTACAGCTAATAATGCTATATGTCGATTATAAACCTTTCCAAACAATCAACGAAGCTAAAACTGGTTCACTGTATGCAGAAAAGAAAATCTGCTTTATTTCCCCCAGCTCATTCACTTGAATCAAAAGGGGAAAAAACTGCAATTTCCTGTTTACAGCTGTTGGTAACCCAAGGGCATTGTGTAAACTAGCATGTGCCGACAACACTGTGTTGTTGCCTGGAAGGGATGTACTTCGTACGTAATGCACTGCAAAACACGAGCGGCTCAGGCGAACACATCGACGACAGAAAACATTCGATCTAACTGAGAATCCTAACTCAGAAAAAAGCGAGAAAGCTGAAAACAAAGGCATCAGAATATCAATTAAATTTCTGCTTCACAGCCAATTCCCACCTTCTTCACTTGATAATTAGCTGAATATTCCGCAGCAGCCAGAAATTACACTAATTAAAGAAAGAACAGCCTTCATTCAGAGTGTCTTCGCCTCTCCTCCATCTCTCTCTCACACACATATCCACACTTCGCTCAAATTTCAGTTATTAACACATCCTGCACTCTTTAGGAGACTGTGTCTTAGCTCACGGAGCGTGTGCCCCTGAGGAAGAGCAGATCGGCGTGTGCACAGAGTGAATAAAGCAAGTATGAGGAGATATTAAAGAGAGAGAACCTAACAGACTGCAGTCGTGTAAATCACTGTACTCAATTCAGATGGTAAGAAAAGTCCCACATTACTTTAAATCAAAATGAAAATAGCCATTAAGGGTTTATTTGTTTTCTTTTTTCTCCTCCATGCTTATTACAAGCGGGCCCCCGTGATTGGCCTAAAGCAGGTAATTTCACATCCGCTGTGTTTTTTAATTACTATTTCATCTGTAAACGCATGCTATGAAAACAAACAGAGCTAATATGAAATGCCACGGCAAAAAAACTAAATGGGTAAACTGGCAGGGTCGCTGGCGAACAGAGATTGTTCCCCATGAACAGCGATGTTTAAATATTACCACGAGATACTTAAAGACCTCGCGAAGCATTCTGACTCAGAATTAAGAGTGAAAATGTAGGAGACGTACTTTTATGTCTTTGTATAACAGCAGTTTTTTGTCCTGTAGTACCAGGTATCGGTCCTGAAACTTATTTCCCAAAAGCAGTTTGGAAGAACCGTCTTTGAACTTGAGTTGCTCTCCTTTAATGAAATCTTTCAGTTTATCTGTCACAAACAAAGAACACCACAAAGAAAACATATTGAGTCATACCATGAACTATTTATGAGACAGAATATACAAACTATACATACTGCAGCACTGCGCCAGTGCAGCCCCCACTACTTCAAACTCTAGCAAGGTGTCATACATTTTTAAAATGGCTAAAGTTGTACTGAAAAGCAAGTGAAATCTCATCTGCAACACATTTCCAGCTTAATACATTTGAGAGACTAGCACATACACATCCTTCCACATGAATAAACCTTTGCATCACAGGACTGCTAAATATATATTAATATCTTTAGTGAGGCATGTAGAGAAGCTATTACTCAGCGCAGGTAGAAAATTATGATTTCTAGCTGTCGTTACTGATGGTTTACAATAGGAAACCAAAAAGAGTGTAAATGCACTTTCTAAAAAAAAACCTGCTTTGCTTTTCTGCAACTACTCCATTTATCATCAAGAGTGAAAAATTGATCAGGAAATTGGTCCGGAGACTCTAAAAAGTTATGAAATTAGGCCAGAATCAGAAAACTTTATGACTGATAGTAACTAGGGCTAGGCAATTTATCAGCCGATTTATTATATATTTACAACGATTTTGTTGGCCACGTTGTTAACCCAGTTAATCAATTTAAAACTCAGATTTATGGAATTATTAGGGTCATCAACTGAAAATACTCACTGTCTCCACGTGTGGTGTTTCACGCATGGATTCTGCAGTTTTAATGTCCACTTTGGACATAATACTAACTATAAGCAACTTCATAACTACATGTCTACTTAGAAAAAAAGGACCCAGAGAACTGCCAGAACCTCAGAGTGGACTGTAGGTTTAGGGTTAGTAGAATATGTTGACATATACTTGCAAAGTTTCTGATAGTCGGTATGTTGAATGTTGTGGACCCATCAAAATAAAGTGTTAGAAGTTATTAAGCAGACAGTCTACTATTACTCTAATGACTGCTAGTTGACATGTAGCAGTCATTAGAGTTTCTGTTAGCAGAACGTCTAAAGTGGACTATCAAAATAAAGTGTTACTCTTCACTTACTGTATTATATTAAATAAAAACAAGGCTGAAAAATATCTATTTAAAATAAAAGCTCTAAGAATAACCACAAGCTATTCTCTGAATGTGGATTCAATTAAAGACTGCAAATATAATAAAAAATAAGGTTGTTTATTCTGTCCATCATAGTTTAGGGTTAGGTGATCTGCTGGGGTGCATTAGGGCATGCATTATTGGTACCTGAGTTGGAATCTGTCATTTTAGAACCAGAGTATTTCTTAATGAGCAGGAAGGCCGAGCTGGGATCCTCCAGAGAGCTCCACTCCAATACCTGCTCCAGAATCTTCTCTTTGTAGTGTAAGGGCCGCTCTGCGAACAGAAAGAACGCAAAGCTCCATCTGACTTCTTTCATGATTGATTGCAACTCCACAGAACAGAAAGGCCAGAAACATATGCTTTGCAAATATGTTAACAGTTCTAGCTTCTAGCCATGCAAGCTCGATTTCACACATCATTGTGCTTCAAAACGTGTCAGAACACAATTCATATAAGTATTTTTGATGGATTGCGTGTTGAAATGTTAACCCTTTATCGGGCAAAGAACTATATTTGGTAACTTAATCGATCACTCGTAAGTGTATGGATTTCTTCCAGCCAATCAGCAGAAATCGGTCTACGTCACAGATGGCAACACCGTGGCAATCAGGAGTTGCCCGGGCATTTCAAATGTCAGCGTACTTCCGGAGTTTGAAAAGTATGCATTTACGCTCATGCCTACTCTCACTAAAATATAAAGAGCAACGAAACTCATGCATTATATGGTTGAATAGTTGTGTTAAATGTTGAGATCGGTGTCGGTTGCAAAAAATTGCTAAATTTTTGTATATATCCAGCTTTTGGAAAACAAGAGACTATGGCACATAAAAAAAAAATGTATAAAACAAAGGAAAAACAAATTATAAATTAAATGAGAAAAAGTTCATGTACATTTTATGCCTTTATTTGTATTTTATGTGTGTTTTTAACATTGTAAATATATGCCCTTTTTGGGAAAACAATTGACCATAGACTGCGGAGGAACCATATATGGTTATTTCATTGACCTAGATTTACAGCACAAAAATAATTCACAAAGTCATATAAAAGTCTTGTTATAGCCTCCGATAACATTCCAGGGTTGAAATTATGAATTTTATTTCAGTGAGTGCCCTATAAAGGGTTAATGCCAAACATTTGTGTAAAAGTTGTGTAAAATGTATACAAAGTGCCTCTGGACAAACATACGAGAGAGTCTCCAGAATCTTAAAAAAATTAATCAGCAGGGCTGTATATTCTTCCATCAATTCACTTAAGAAAACGTACGGATTCCATGAAAATAACGAAACAAACAAAACAATCCTCATCATCACCACCCCCAAAAAAACAGTTTGTGCTTTGGGTTTGTCCTGCATACAAACATAATTATGTGGTGCAAATTTGTAATTATCGCCAGCCAATCTGACTATGATTAGAAAACACACTCAAGTGCAAAATAGATCCATTATCAAGTTGTAATTTGTAAAAAGGAAAGCACAATGCTCGCTATTGGCAAACATCGCTCTTACACCACCTGTCTCCCCCTCCCACCTATGCATCACAATCTGTTAATAGTTTCGCATAACCCTCACAAAATAATAATAGTACTAATCATGTGCATTCATTTAGCTATTGAAGCATTTTAATGTGTGTGTAAGCCTTAGAGGAACATCATTAAATGCTCTAATAATTTGCTATACACTTGGTAAAAAGATGCTTTACGTAGAATTCACTCGGAAGTTCAATTTAATACTGATTCCGACTGTTTTTTATTGTTTAATTGTAAGCTTTAACAGCAGTAGGGCACTTACCCATCTCTCCATTCTCAATGACCTCAAAGGTGGTCCAGAGGTCTTGAGCTTTGACCTCTATCCCCTTCATCTCCAGAGTGCTGATGGCAAGCTCATCCGACCTCATGGTAGGAGAAACCTTATAGACACAGACATCAGTATTATTCTGTTTTCTCTGTTTTAAATGTTCAATGCTTCATTTCCTTGCGCAAAAGGATTGATCTACTTTTGCTGGAGGAGAAATGAGAGGAAAATAGGAAAAAAGATATCAAAGAAGTGGCAAGAGAAAAAACACTCTGAAGCAACCTCTATTAACTGAGGTTTACCTTGACTACTGATAAAACACAATTACTTTCACAATTAAATCAAACATGCCTTTGATTAACTGCGGTTTGATTTAGTCTGTGGCAGAATACCCTCTAGGTTCACACACACAGACAGCCAGACAGTCACACACACCTCAGAGAGCGAGAGCGAGGGAAACAAACCTTGATTAAACAGCACTTCTCTGGCTCCTTTTTTTCTAAGTAGACTTCAAATATCAGGTCACCAGCAGGAGAGAACTGCAGACGCATACACACACAACTTTAAATACATACGTTATTCAATATAAACACATGGCAACAAAGCAAGAAAGAAAAAGACTGCACAGCTTATCTAAGAAACTAAAAAACCAACCGTATACAGCAGTCTTTGTGGATATAATACAAAAGCAATCAGCAGCCCATTCAGTTCAGACCAGCGTCTGTGTGTGTCTGACTAAATGACACACAGCTGGAGTCCCACACATCATTTAGCAGCATTACACAACAAAAGCTGGCAAACATCTTAGCTCATGTAAACCACAGATTAAAGCTCCTCTTCTAAACGAATGAAACTGCGTTGGCAAAATGTATTTAAATGTAGCGTAAATGACACATATGCTACTGTAACATTCTATAAGAACACTCTTATTCAGATGTTCTGTGTCTTATGCAACGAAACATGGTTATTTTTGCAGCCAGAGAATTGTACATTTGTACTAAGTCAAAAGTTTGAATAACAAGTAGCTCAATACACGTTTCAACTATCTGATTCAGTGCAGTGGTTCTCAACCCACAGTGTTGGAGAGTAACTAGTTATGTTGTAACTAAATGACGTTATTCAATACAAAAAGAAAATTACATTTACTTATGAAAATGTTACCAATTACAAACTAGGTTATATCTTTTTTTTTCCCACACACATCCACATACAGATTTAATTGATTTCTTTCATAAATGACTGTTATAAAATATGACATTTCAGAAGTTTAGTACACAGAATAGGACACATGCTTTTACAATAACTGTTTTAATTCTTATTTGAGTTTATGTAGGCCTTTATGCTTTATTTTTAAGATAAATGCTGTTTTTTATTGTTGTTATTGTTGATGCAAGTCTCATAGCTATTGAACTAGATCTTGTTTTGGTTTCAAATATGTATTTAACCTAAGATTTATCTCAAAGAAATAATCTTGTGATTTCTGTGCTTTAAAATTAAACTACTGTATTATACTCTTATTTCAAGGATGAAGGTTTTTGAAAGTGATAGTGATCAGAAATGAATACTACTGTAAGGCTAACCCTGTCTGCTGTACATGATTGAAATGATTAATAGTTGCAAAAATGTGAAATTTAGAGAATTTAGAGAAGTAATCAAAAATTATATTATATTCAGTTACATTGCTCATATCACATTACACTACTACTTATTGCATTTTAGATAGAAGCTATTTTCTACCTCGATAACGATATATATCACAATATAGCAATTTGTATCTGAAAAAAAACAAAGAATAATTCAAAGTCGATAGGTTGGCAACACTGCTTCATCCAATGTCGAAGTTATTTGTTAATTGCGTGGTTACGTAACGTGCAACGTCAAGTGATCTCAACCGCGGTTAACCTCTTATGCTCTGCGGCTATTTTGGGGAATTCCGCCTGTTTTTTCCTACCAAAATTAAATAGCTTCCCATAC
>JAUMHP010000052.1:19533984-19580005 GCA_032361065.1 Enteromius trimaculatus | reverse complement strand
CACTAAACGGCACTATGAGAATATTCTGCAGGTGGTTGAGGTAGACAGGAAGCTGAGGATAAAGTGTCAAACCCAAAGGGTCTGATAGTCAGTATACCATGTGAGCTGTGTTCTGGTATTTAGGTTCAGATTTTATTTTGAAATTAATTGTATAAATATATTTTTAAAACAAAAAACATTTTTTATTTTTGTTTTATGACAATTGAGTATTGCTGAATTCCCATTTGAAACCATAAGCTGTATTTCACTTTAAAAATCAATTATAAAAATGCTCATTAGAATCATTCTTTGTTAAAACAGAGTGAGAGTAAACTTTATCAGTGATATGAATATTAGTTCCACAGCATTTAAACAGCTCTTTCAGTACTCTTTGGTGTTCTCTGCTTCTCCTTTTCACACCAATACTTCTTCATTTAGCTAAAATAACAACGCTGGGTTCATATATAAATGATACAGGTCTTGTATGGTATTTAGCTTTTTACTTACGGTTCTTATAGTAAACTTATTGTACATTTACACAACTAATTATATTGGCTTCTACTGTCTTTTGTCACACTGCAGTGAGTACAATCAACTATTATGTCTGAGAACTGCTAAACATATTTTATTTTTAATTTTTTTATGATTGCACCATTTTATCAATCCTGGACAAGTGTCTATACTAACCTATAATACAGTACAACAATTCCCTCAACATGACATTATTACATTAGCATACTTTAGGAGCAGTCCTCCTCTTCCTTATTAAAAATATAAATAATGATGTATACTGAGAATATACACAGATAATACTAAATGAATGTTTATTACACAGCAATAAATGTTAACGACAGCTTGCACGGTCCCATTGTTACATGGTCCTTTGCCTTTAAGCTTATAGTTTTCAGAATGAGAAATACGTAGCTTACAGAACAGGCTAAGAATATTTATATGGATATTTTAAGTGCTGTCAAAGTTGTAGTAGGCAGTGCCGCAATGCCAATTTTACAAAAAGAATTAGTAAAAAATTAGCCTTATGAAATCACTTAAATTTTTTTCTACATTATTAATAATCAAAAAAAGATTTCTAATGAACTAAATGCATAAAATGTATCACAATATTAATTTTTCACAATAATACCGCCCCCTGAAATGTGTTTAATTTTTCAGACATTTTGTCTGTTTTAATTTTCTGGATTCTTGGTCTAGCCTATAATTTCTTACAAATGTATTATAAAATAAGGGAATAATGAAATTAATATACATAAAACTTTATTTATTCATCTTTTAAAATGCTAAACTGAAATATGAACTGAAAGTAAAGTGCTGCACAACAAAAGATTACAGTGATGAATACTGATGCAAAATTGTGTAATATTATTGTTTTATAAACCGTATTGTTGTTGTGGTTACTATGAGATGTCCTAAATTCTTCCAAGTTAGAAACTTGAATTTCTTTATTATGTTGGGTTGTAGTAAAGACTTTTGATTTATCATAAATATACAGTGATTATATGGGCCACATTTTAAAATTGTACAAATATTTTGCGATCCAAAAAGTAATAAGATGGAAATTAGATTCCATTACTGCAATACAATAATTTATTGAATTGGGTTACTAAATACATTGTACCAAACACAGCTAATCTGTACCTAAATATTTAATGTAACCAGATATACTGCAATGCATTGTTCACAAAGCATAGAAAGCTGCTCTTCAGATTTTTAAGATCTGAAAATCTATGTCTGGGTAACTGGCTCAAACATCACAGCTTTGGCACAAACCAATGCTTTCACAACCTCTAAACCTGCACTGACATGCATCAGAGTTTTTACCAGTTCAGACACGGACACATACATTTCATGAATTACAGTGTAGCACAGCATATCCTGCCAATGCATTGGTTTTCTTCCTAAAATGAGTTACAGTCCAGTGACAGTTGCAAAGAGTAGGGAAAAAACTATTTAGTATGCAAATAATACAATCTAACTAACCATATAATTGGACATCGTTAGCACAATAAAAATGCTTCTACTTTCGTAAAAAGGGAGGAGAAAATACATTCTATATCTGTTGTTTTGACTGAAAACTCATCTGCCACTTGGCAGAAGCAGGCAAATTATTCAGATTGTTCAGACTGTATGACATGCCTTCGTCTCTGAAAACCATGGGGGAAAAAATAACTATCCAATGCAAAAAAAAAAAAAAATCTAATTAGACGACATGAAATAATTTCACATGCAGCAGAGATAAATATGGTTTGTGTTCTGAGCCCTGAATTTTTGTCTGATGTGAGCACAAATCTATCAAATCTCAAGAGACTTTTAGGTACCTTGTTACAAGAAAGTAACAACATCTTCATAGTAGGGCTGGGCGATATATATCGTACGATATATATCTCCCAGCCCTACTTCATAGCATCACAGCAAATCAACAAAAACCATAAATCACGCTTGTTCTTATATTCGTTGCATTATATATACATATATTATATATTGTATAATATTATTATACTGTTATATTATAAAGAATTATCAGTTTCTCTTATATTGCATATTGTTGGTCCTAAGCCGTTCATGACAATATCACATTTTAAAGCCTTTTTTATATATATTTTTTTTTCTTAAAAGCTCAAAGACCAATAACACAAAATCATTGCACATTTGAACTTCATTGAACCAGTACAGACAGGTCCATCAATTGCTCATCATTACAAGTAGAAAACGCTCCCCTAAATGTACTGTAACACCCATAATCATTCACAAAACCATAAACCTAGTCTGCTGCAAGATGCATTCATTTGAATGTGATTATATTCTATATAAATGTCCCACTTCACCAGCAAAAAATCTTGCAATGCCACCGTCTTGTCTTTATAACAAGCACAAGCATGTAGGCCCGTGCCTGACATCCACTGTAAACCACAGTGATTATAGTGCAAAGAATGTACACAAAAAAATGCGCTCAAAGGAACAGCTCTCCCAAAATTCGTATTATTTACTCACCTTTTTGTCTTTCTCTGAAACCCAAAAAGGGATGTTAGGCAGAACAGCGGTCTATGAAAGTGAACGGTGACTGAGACTGTCATTCCACCTAACATCTCCTTTTCTGTTCCCCAGAAGAAAGTCATTGTGAGGGTGAGTAAATGATCGGTTTCATTTTGGATTAAGTAGTGTGTGAAGATATTCCTTGCCTCTTCTGTTGTCCCCATTTTACTCTTGAGTCATGCATACCAGGCATTTCTCTTCCATAAAAATCCACCACCACAGACCAAAGTCCAGCTATTAGAAATGTTTCACAGCATACATCCGGCGTCAAAATATAAACATATCTTCAAGCCTGGCACATAATAAACAGCATAAAGCTGTCTAAAAGACATACGTAAAAGAGGGCAGTTCAGACTCTGTGTTAGATGATAAGTGAGAACTTAGTGTATGTTTCTTTAACTTTCGGCACTTTTTGACGCCCGAAGTGAGTGAATGAGCGCAAATCAAGAAGTTGAGGGAGTGTTTACAAAAGGAGTGTCTGAGCAAAACACACTACAAAACTAAAGATCGTAATCCAGTTAGTTTGTTTGGCTAACTAATCTGATTTAAGACCATTTAAGTGCAATACCATAACGCCAGAAGGAAAGTGAGGCGGCGTTCAAAGCGATCTTGATGTTAAAGAAAATGAAGCAGGTCTTTACTCGAAACGTACCTCAAACCGTAACCGTAATCCTGCTGTCAAACTGTCGCTGTAACTTTCTGACGAGAAGTTGACGCTGTCTACTTAGTTTGAAAACGTTTGTCTCCGTGCCGTAGTTTCTTTCCATTAAACGCTCGTTCCGGATTTCGAGTCTAGGCGCGCGGCTCTCCACGCCTACCTGCGCCGGGCCACGCTGACGCACCTCGTGCCCAGCCAACTGCGCCTCTGTACTGCACCTCTGCGAACATGGGGGACAGATGCCCAGGCGTAATATACACTCAATTACAATTCAAATAACATAGCAATATAACAAATGTCGGTAATTAACTCAGCCTTTTAAAAAAAAGCGTCTCTTTCTCGGTCTTTGCACGAGTAAACACCGTATCTCTCCACACTCCTGCATGTTGCAGCTTGATGCGCCTCCAGCGAAGGATTCTGCAGGAATTCATCTCAGATCAACCCAACCACAGCGCATTATAACACGGCTGCTGGGATATGCAAATACATTGACATTTCTATGTTTCTGATAACATTTATGTGGCAGTGTTTGCGTCTTAGCTGGAAGCACAGTTTAACAAGTTAACAGTTAAACAATATCAAGAAAAGGCAGCCTTCAGAAAAGTGTGGTACTAGCCTTTGTTCGGTGTAATACCAGAATCTTGGTATGTTAAGTCATGTTACGTGATAAGCTTGCGCTTAGTGTATTGTATCTCGTATGAATTTTTCTTCAACTATGGGCATTATTGGCCCTGTTTGCTTTTGATTATTGACAATTCCAAAACGTACATCACAGGAGTACGCTGTTCTGTAACTTTGTGCTTTTTTTTTTTTTGGCAATGTCTTCTACAGCATTTTGTGATTGAAATCACAGGGGTGTAAATTATATTGTAAACATCTGACAAGTGCATTTAAAATAATTACAGCATGATTGGGAGTTATCTCACAGGATCCACTGACACAGTTTTCAATGTGGTAAAAGAAAAAAAGAGCGAATCTCAAAGGGGGAAAAAGCGTTGCTTTTGGTGTAAAAGAAAAAAAAAACGACACAATAACTGAGGGAGTTTATTTTTGTATTGTTTTTATCAACATATTAAGATTTACATGTATTTTACTATTAGCATTTTAAAATTAAAATGTAAAAAAAATCATGTAGATGCATGACAGATATAAAATGTATTATGTAAAAATCCGATGTCATGAGAGCGCGTCAACACCTTAAGTAATACCTTGTGCAATTCATATATTCTACCACATGATGGAGCCAAATTCCAACACTTCATTTTAAGAGCTGCTTTGCCATTTTTGTGTGCAATATTTTTGTTGTTCCATGGCTATCTTATCTGAGAATATTTAATGTTGTTGTCTACAGTAGTTTACAGTAGTTGTCTACGTGTATGCCCAATACATTTGTTCACATGATGATTTTACCTTTTCACAAATAAAGCTATTTCAAATTATTAGCCTATTTCAAAATAAATAAACATATGCAAAACATTTAATTTTCTTTTCTTTTAGTGAATGTTGACAGTTTTTAAGTGGTGCTTTCTTTTTACTTTCTGCTTTTAAAATAATGAAAATAATGTAATTTTCACTTTATTTAGAAGCCTGCTCTGAACTGTTTCATTAAAAATGTATCACAGTTTCCACAAAAATATAAAGCAAAAAATGATTAAACATTGATAATAATAAATAGTTATTGAGACTGAATACTGGATTAATGACTGATAAAAATATTACATTTAAATTTACATTACAATTTGCATTTATTACAGTATAATAATATTATATTAAACCATTACAAGAATAAATTACATTTAAAAAAATATTAACATTGCAAGGTTCTTTTTAAAACAAATAAATGCAGCCTTAGTGAACATACACTCATATCACTACATTTAACAATACAAAGTAGCAATACACAGTATTTGCATATATGTAAGACCCTTACAGTATCTGTGCCTCATTTGGGTCAGAACTAGACAGGATCCATTCAAAGATGTAGACATTACTCTTCTTTAGAATTTCTCATCACTAAGGGACACTTTTGTTTCCAGTCACGCCTTCTATTTGCCATGACGACCCTATTTTACAGGCCTGGAGTGGTAAATAGTAGGTTTACAAGTGAGAGAAGGAGAGACGGAGAGAAGGGCTACTCTGTATTACCTGCTGTTTCTCTAATAATCAGATTCTCAGTTTATACTCCAGGGCCCTTGATGAAAATATGGGAGATTCAGCAAACAAATTAATACTCTCACATAAGAACGATCTGTTAGATGTCTTACAAGAAACCGCTGAGGAACTGAGAGTTTTACATCCAATAAAAACAAGAGAAGAAACAGGACCTGAGCAATCCTCTAATGGCCATAGACATTCAGCTGGACTTCACACAAGACTTTTCCAGGCCCTCAGGACGTTTTGTGAGCTTCACACCCAGAGAGTGTGTGTGCTGAGAGAGGTTCTTTGCGGTACAGCAAACACCCTCACAGAGTGTAGGATGTACTCTAATTTGGCACACACACTCCCAGACACTGAGTCTCAAGAGATAACAGCTGATGTGGGTAAGTGCTTCATGAGAAGCTTGGGATCTTTGTAAAGAAAGGAGCATTTCCAAACTCTGTGTGTGTGTGTGTCTTGCTTTGTCTCAAGCTTTATTGGCCTGACAGGGACAGATTACTGCCATGCATAGCATTCTTATGTACCTATCAGTGCTTGAAGTAATATTTTAAAAAGTGTATAAAATAAGGGGGAAAAAAACGTCACAAAAAAATCACAGTTGTCTTAAAATTACAAACTAATTGTTTTTTTGTTTTGTGTATTTTTTATTGTGTAGGATGCATTAAATTGATCAAATGTGACAGTAAAGTAATATACAATGTTTCAAGATATTTATGTATCAAATGAGTGCTTTAACGTTTTATTCTTCTACAATCCTGGGGGAGGGGAATGTTTTTTTTTTTTTATTGTTTGTTTGTTTTTTTCTTTCTTTTTTTTGGGAGGGGGTTCCAAAAAATATTAAATGAATAATTAAAAATGATCCTAGGTGCAAATTATTTCTTCTTTCAGACGAACACAGGCTCTTCCAAGCTTGGTAATGTTCGTGGATTTTGAAATTTTGAAGCTAAGAGGCCGGAACTACGCGCTCTAGCCAACAGGTGGCGGTAATGCACCTTGGCCTACCGCCAGCCTCAGTCAGTCAGTCATTTGCGTTATAATTATAAAACTAGAAATATTTTTGTTATCGATATGCTTTAAAGGACATGTGATAACCCTCTGAAGGCTAGTTTTACATCGCAGATCTGATTTAACTTAGCTTTAAAACAATGGACACTATCCACGAGCATTACCAAGCTTGGAAGAGTCAGGATAAAAAAAAAAAACAAACTCCGACTGTGTTCGCCTGAAGTAGCCTAATATACCAACAGCTTCGGGGTAGTTAAAATATGGGCTAATTTTCAATTTTTGGCTGAACTATTCCAAGCCTCACAACTGTTTACAAGATTGGTTGAACACCAAATGTGTGAATGATGTGGTAAGACTAGAGTAATGACTGCTGAAAATTTAGTTTTCACAGCATGATTAAAATATAAAACATAATACTTTCAATTGTAATACCCATTATTTAACGTTAGGTGATGAATAATAATAAGAAAGTTTAGTTAATAAAAATAGGCCTACAATCTGTTCATTGTTAGTACATGTTTTTTTGTTTTTTGTTTTTATTTCAAAGTGTGTAAGTAAAAGATTCATTGTTACTTCACATTAACTAATGTAGTTAACTAATGATTACAAATTAAACCTTATTGTAAAGTGTTAAAGAAAATTCTATTTTTGCAACAAGTGCATACATTTTAAATGTGACCCTGGACAACAAAACCAGTCATAAGTGTTCATTTTCTGAAATTGAGATTTATACATGATTGGAAAGCTGAATAAATAAGCTTAAATGGATACGGCAATATTTGACCAAGATACAGCTATATGAAAGTCTGGAATCAGAAAAATCTAAATGCTGGACAGAAAGTCTGGACAGAAAAATCTAAATGCTGAGAAAATCACCTTTAAAGTTGTTCAAATGAAGATCTTGGCAATGCATATTACTAATCAAAAAGTAAGTTTTAATATATTTTCCGTAAGAAATTGACTAAATATCTTCATGTAATATGATCTTTACTTACTATCCTAAGGATTTTTGGCAAAAAATAATTATCAATAATTTTTAACAAAAATCAATAATTTTGGCCCCTACTTTGAATTTTTGGCTATTGCTACAAATATACCCCAGCGACTTAGGACTGGTTTTGTGGTCCAGGGTCACAAATGCAGTTTTGAGTGATGTCTTGTGATATTGAGTACATTTTCTATTTTTAGGTGCAACCTTTGGATCCCACATTTACCAAGACCATTTGACTGATGTCATTCTTAATGTCCTAGAAGATGTCCATGTCATTGTAAACCAGTTCAGTGTTATGAGCAGAAGGCTCGACGCTGGTATTGCTTTTCTTGCTGAAGTCAGTGAAGAGAAATATGATCTTGCCAGTACTGGATCTCTGGATACTGCAGACCACATAAAACCAGAATCATGTGACATTAGTTTACCAATGGACCAACATCTCGCAAATGACCATCTTAAAAATGTTCAGTTTATAGAACGTCCAAATGGTCCAGTGAAGCACTGTACTTTGGATCACAGAAACATGAGGGAAGAGGAAGCCAAGTTAGACTCACTTAATACGACTTTGGTGACTGACTCCAAGGAGTGTGTGAATGTGAATGAGGTGGAAGAAGAAAAAAAGGGAGAGGAAAGACAGAATAGCAGAGGAGAAGAGGGTGAAAGACTGAAGTATACATTGGTAACTGTTGGGTAAGATAGTGGGTAATGCTGTTTCCAAAATGCTGTTGACATTCATATATATATTGTACTTCCACTTAAATTAAATAAATCTACTTATAATAGTTGTATTTTGGTGACTTGCAGACTTGCAGACAGAACCAGATCCTCAGATTCTCCTAGAATCTTCATCACCGCCCCATCAGAAGTTACAAACTCCTTGACTTGTGAGGTGGTTGATGGTCTGAGTTCCCTCATGGTGTCAGGATCTGAGGAGCTGGTCAGCAATGTTCTGCGCATACAAAACTCCAGCCATGTGAAATGTCCCTTTCCTCTCACCATATCAGTGCCTTTCCAGCCGACTTACCGGGGGAACTACAGAGAGATCACCGTTAAAGTGGTGGATCCAGAACAAAGAGTTAGCTATATCACTCCAACATCTACTGAGGGTTTCTATGGAGGACAAAAGGTTGACATAAAGGTTATTCCATCCTGTCAGAAGACATTTCATTGATTTTTTGCTATGCGTCAATGTTGATCTTTAATGAGGGCCTTGTAATAGCTTATATGATGTTTGTTAATTAATGGCAATGTGTACGTATGTATTTTCTGTTGTTTTTTTTTGTTTCCACAGGGCTCATTTGCAGTGGTCAGGGTGTACTCTTTGGGTGTGTTTGCAGTTCTGTCCCGTCTGAGGACAGAGAGCTTTACAGTCCCTAAGACAGGACTGTCTCTTAAACTGAGTGTGGACTCCAGGATATGTCTTGACTACTCACCTGGATCCTTCTCTGCACCAATTGTCGCTCAAGTAACGGTACATTCACAATTTCTTTTCAGTCAGGCCACATCATCACCATTTGGGATGGCTTACAAGTAAACCAAATCTGTAATAAAAAACACTATTTTCCAAAATTACATTTGTGAGGAGGAGTGTACGCTTTCTGTTTGCTTGGAGCACATTGTTACATCCTTTAGTCATTTTTTTACAAACGTGAGCTCATGTGTTCTTCCAAAAGAATCACTCACTAAGATTTGCTATTAAAATTGTATAATGTATTGCAAAGATGCTGTTTATAAGCCTATAGTTTTCATAAGATTCTTGCATTTTGTGGCAGTCGTTCAGAACTTTCGAATTGGTTGTGATGTGAGGCAACTATCACCAGGATAAATTAAAAAACAAAAAATAATGACTGAATAAATGAATGAATGAATATATCTACACAAAGCAAATTAACTTAATTTAATATTTTTTCTAGTGCTAATCAACTTAAATATATGTATCCATTGTAAAACAATTATTTTGGTATCATTATTCAAAAACACCCAAATATTGCTAACTGTGACAGTTTTGATTCCACAGTAAAAATAGATTATAATTTTAATAGATTTTTTTAGTATTTTCTAATGATTGTTTTTGTTTGAGTGTGTTACTTGCCATTTCTTTACAAATTCTTTGTGAAAATTATAACCAGTTTTGACATTTGGTTCTAGTGTAAACTACACACACCCACGCTGAAAACGTTTGAAGCAGTTGATTATTTTTTTGAAAGTGTAATATGTACTGTAACTAGTAAAGACACTTTGGGGTGTGATTATGTGCAGTTTGTGATGTAGGCTTTATTTTAATCATATATTGAAAACCCCCATGATAAAACCTCAAAGGGAAACCAGCAGTTATTGAATGAATAACGTCCTGTCTGTTATGTCAGAGCTGTTGAAAAGGCAGCTTAAGTGCATATTGTGTATTGTATTATCTCCCTAGGTGCAGCCAGTGGATGCCTTCATTTTATCCTCTCTGAAATCCAAAAATGACTCCTACCATGCTGCTCTCACCTCAACACCCTTACTTCACCTAAGCCATCCATCAACTCTTAAACTCAGACGACCTGTGACATTTATTCTGCCCTGTCCTCCTATTTCTGACAAGAGAAGAGCTGGAGAAGAGACAGACAGACCCACTCATCTATCAGGCACTTTCTCACCCCAGCAGATCAAGTAAAGTCACATTCTAAACTTGAGAGGAAAACTAGTATTGAAATGAATGAAGAAATAAAATAAGTTTTTTTCTGATGCAGGGGTAATGGTGCTTTAGTAAAGACTCATAAAGAACAGCTTGCCCTGCTGGGCTGGACAGACAGCTGTTGGAATGTTCTGGATAAAGTCACAATTAAGAACCTACAGAACAGCATGGTCAGTTTTGAGCTACTAGAGAGCTATGAAAGGTACAGTGTGACCCAACATGTAATTTAAAAATATTTCTAAAAGTGAAAAGTAATTAAATAAAAAAACACAAACATTTTGCGTCCCCTGCAGGTTAATAGTCCTCCGCCTTCAGTCTTCTGTAAAATCGCCCTACCTGATTTCATTAGTTGAAGAACTAGAAGAAGCTATAAAGAGCTGCTCGGTGACTGTTGTGCTTCATCATGAGCGTCTGGACCCCAGCAGTGTGGTTGTGGCCATACTGCCCAGCAGAGATGTTAGCTGGGCATTGTCTGAACTCCAGGCCCTGGGTTACTGTGGCCCTCCAGAGCCCTCGTCTGAACTCTCCATGAAGGAGGGAGAACAGCTGCTGCTCCGGTATAGTGGGAATATAACTTGCAATGGTACATAACAAGTCTTGTATTCATTTAGTCAAATCAAGTGTCTAGCATCAAGTGTTGTGTCTCTAGCATGCGTCTCGTCTTGTTTCTGTGTGTTTGTTGGAGAGCCCACAGGCAATGAGCAGACAGATTCACACATAATCACATTCCACAACCAAAGAAGGAACCGACTGTATTTGAAATTAAAAGAAGTGGATCCCTTCGGCAACTACAGCTCTCTTCACTACAAAGGTGTTATCAGTTTATTCAAGGTCACCAAAGATCAGCTGGTCTGGAATGGTGACGGGGCAGCCATGTCTAAGGACTGTTCTCTGGAAGAGCCCGTTTGCCGGCTACCGCTCACTCTGCCCAAGGTACAGTAAAAACCTGTGTTCTTAAAGGAGTAGTTGACTTCAAGAATAAACATTTCCTGATCGTTTCAGTTGCTAAGAAATTTAGGTTTTTGAGGAAAACATTCCAGGAATTTTCTTTATATATTGGGCTTCAATGCTAGCCAACGAGTTGAAAGTCCAAACTGTAGTTTTAATGCTTCAAAAGGGCTCTACATGATCCCAGCCAAGGAATAGCGAAGCAATCAGTCATTTTCTTAACAGAATAAAATTGCCTTTTAACCACATACTTCCACAAACGCTCATCTTGCACTAGCTCTTCGATGCACATTCAAAAGTCATGCTCGGTTAGTTCTTTGTTTGTGTACTTCGGTTCAAAAATGCAAGGCATTTGATTTTTTTTGCACGTTCCACACGAATGTGATTACGTCATATTGCATGAGGTCATTGCTCTTAGGAAATTACCAATTGTTTGACTAGATAAGACCCTTATTACTTGGTTGGGATCTCTTCAAAGCTGCATAGAAATTGCAGTTTGGACCTTCAACCCGTTGATTCCCATTAAAGTCAACTATGGAGAAAACCTTAATTTTTATTTCATTTAAGAAAGTAAAACATGAACATCTTGGATGACATGGATTAATTTTTTCTGGAAGTCAACTAGTCCTTTAGAAAGCGTAAATCAATAATAATTTATATGAGAAGCAAGATGACTAAGTACAAGTGAAATAACAATGTTCAGATATTTTTATTGGCAAACAAGACAGAAGCATTAAGAAATACGAAGCGCTTATAAGTCAGAGTTGTTGTTTTTGTTACCTAGAGTCCAAAAACAGTCTTTCAACCTGTGAGTGTGAAGGTAATACAGAACAGCCAAACAGGTATGTGAAATGTACTTCATCTAAACTTTAGGTGACTATTTTGTGACAGAATAAGTCAGGTGTCTGTGAAGGAGAGTACACACACACTAACAGTCTTTGATTTCCAGAGCCTCTCTCGGATGAACTGTTATTGTGGCTGTGTGATGAGCTCACTGAGGATGATGCAGCACTTCTTGTTACGTCTCTCCATCTCCGTCGCTCCACTGTCCAGATCGCTCAACTCCGTGCACCACACAGTCTTTCACAACAGGCCTTTCACATTCTGATGGCGTGGAGAAGGGGCCTTCCTTCCTCGACTGTGAAATGCCCCATGCTGGCCCGCTGCTTGACCCGTGCGGGGAGACCTGACCTTGCCAGAGAGCTTCTGCTCAGGGAAGCGGCGGATGGCAAAATTAAGAATCCAGGAGAGACATGAGAACCAATCAACCCGCAGACATTTATGGCAGCATATTTGGAGAACTGTTCATATACTATCATGAATGTGTTCAACAATTTACCACAAAATAAATAAATACTTTTTTTGGATGCATAGAGAGTCTGTGGTAGCACTGTTTTTGTAAAGATATGAGAACATGCGTGTTAAACAAAAATATTAAATTCATATAAGCTCAGCTATAAATCTCCACATTAAAATGTACACTCCTATTCAAAAGGTCTGCATCTCTTTGATCAAAAATATAGTAAAGCCATAATTAGTGTTAAAATAATTATTTTCTGTTTGACTATATTTTTATGATAAAAAATCTGAATTTTCAGCAACCATTATTTCAGTCTTTAGTGTCACATGATAGGTAACATTTCTCATTACTATCAATAATCTATACTATCAAAAACAGTTACTGGTTAATATTTTTGTGGAAACAGTGTTTTTTTTATTCTTTGATTATAGAAAAAGAAATTGATTTATTTAAGAACCATTTATGTGAGATTTAAAAAAAAAAATGTTTCATTAAGTCTCTGTTACTTTTTAACAATGCAATGCATCCTTGCTGAATAAAAGTATTAATTTCTTTCAAAAAACTTACTGACCTCAAACTTTTAAACATAGTGCATAAAGTACAGTTAAAATGCAATATGATTTTATTACAGAACAGACCTAAAGTTTTATAATACATTAATAATATAATAATAAGTAACTGTTTCTCCTTTCATTAAGAGGTTCTTGAATTGAAGACCAGTTCCACAGAAATGTATGAATGGAAGTAACCATCAGATGGCGCTGTGTCAATAAAAAAATTGCTTTGAAAGATCTGCTGAAAGGAACTATTAAAAGGCATTTCATGTGGGATGTAGAACAACATGATGATCAACAAAAGACAAATGTGTTTATTTTTTTGAGCCAAGGAACTGGGGTAACAACTAAACTGTAAAATTTTTCAGTGATGACTCAGTCTAGTAGGCTGAAGTCAGCTAAAATGGGACACGTTTTGGTAAATGACTTATAATACCATCAAATACGCCATGCATGAAATCAAGCCATTTTAGAAATAAACAGATCTGAAGAAGTAAGGAAGAGATTGGATAATGACTGTTATTATGTTATTATGCCCCCGTGTGTATGAGAGGTGGATGATTCATAAATGAAAGCACAATTTTTTATGTTTTTTGTTTTTCTTGAAGAGTAATGAATCCTACTTTGTGGCTACCTGCAGCGTATTATATAGAGTAACTGCCAAATGTGGGTAACTTAATGCAGCCTGCCTCCAAACTATATTCGCCACACGTTAGCGAGCAGACGGCCCAGTTTTACCAATCGGGTAAATGGAGGTCAGCCTGATTATGACGCTTTTCTGACGACGGTGATGAATTCAACCATACAGCACTAGCGAGCCACGCCGTCTGCAACGTGAGTTTGAGGGCGTTGCAGAAGCTGCTTGACGTCACCGACAGGCTGCCTCTGAGGCACGTGGAACTGTGCATGGCTCGTTCCCCACCAGGTTTTTCAATCGAGCTGCGCAGTACATATAAAAGTAGTCTCGGGAAGTCCCACTGATTTTACAGTTCTTTCAAAGAACGCATTCAGCGATTCTATAATGTTCTGCGTGGTCCCTTAAAATCCAGGTACTTTAAAAACGCTCTAGAACGGTTTATTTAAACTAAAAACACTGCACGTGGTATTTGCTGACGTTTCATTAATATCTAGGGATGTTAATAATCACATGAATGCACCTGCTTATGATCTTCTTCTATCTGCTATATACATGATTAATGTTAATAGGGTCATAAAACAGCCTATACTTTGCATGTAAATCATTGATTGTTTTATTCATGTGAATCTACATCAATCTAACAAGAAAACGTCGCACTGCCCACTGCACGCCTGCACTCTTATGTATTACAACACCAGGCGCGCTGCAACGTGACAACAGATAAACATGTGCCGAGCGCCCTTGGCGTTGGCCAATCAGGGAACACTTCGCCCTGAACGGGCGGGGTCACCCAATAGAATTCGTGTTTTTCTGCGAGCACCGCCAATAGAATTTCTCGATTCAAGAGGTTTGTAGACAGATTGGGAAGCACGTGTATTCGTGTGTGTCTGGAGTCGTGGTGAAACAGATCTCTAACAATAACAGCGCATTGTCAGTGGACCACATACGCATTAAGCTCGTGTTTTTACTCCGCGGACATAACATCTGGAATACATTGTAATACTTTTTCGAGGTATGAAAATAGTGGAATTTATCCTCGTTCAGGAGAAAACGACACAGTAAGATCTGCAAGGTAAGGCCAGCATTGAGGTTATATGCGGCGTGTTTCTTCTGTCTAGATTGAACCTCTTATATTCCTGACGGCCCGTCTAGTTACAATTTTATTCGCATGTTTACACCGTTAGATTTGTCTAAGAGAAGGTGCTAATTTGGATGAATGTGGTTTATAAGCGTTGACCGAGCAGCCACAGACCGTTGCGCAAGAAGCCACATGATGCGGCTGGTCCGAATGCATCATATGTATCGTAACTTATATTCTACTATCAGATTAATGTCCTAAAACGTAGAACAGCTTTTTTTAAAATTTCCTTTGCTTTAAGATTTTTCACATTTTTGATGACGTAGCTTTATGGATAACGTTACAGGGTGAAACTGTAATGCGTGGGCCAAATACAGTGTTTCTTGGCTTGTCGGTTCTTCGTCAGACTCCCTGAACTTCTATATTAAACGAAAGATAAAAATGAGTCAACTGGTATTTCTACGAATAGAAAGGAGACTGTATGAAAAGCGAAGCAAGTCGTGTAATCTTTACATAAGGGTATTTGAAGTATCATGATCTGTCGTCTTTGTTGCTGGTATGTACTTGAATGCATGTAAGAGGAAGTTACTGGCAGAAATAGAAGACAAGGATTTTTTTATATACCTTGTATGGAGTTAAACGTGTGACAACTTGCCCCACTCTCTTATATATCATAATACATGTCAAAGAATATTGTTTTGGATAAGATGGTAAGGTAGTAAAGGAATAGTTCACCTCAAAAAAATGAAAATTCTGTCATTATTTACTCGCCCTCGAGGATTTCCATAAATGTATGAATTTCTTTGTTCTGCTGAACACAAAGAAAGAGATTTTGAAGAAAGTTTGTAACCAGGCTGTTTTGGTCACCATTGACTTCCATGGTTAAAAAAAATACTATGGAAGTCAGCGGTGACCCAAAACTGCCTGGCTACAAACTTTTCAAAAGATTCATAGATGATTAGAACTATTCAAGGGTGAGTAAATGATGACAGAATTTTTACTTTGGGGTGAAAAGTCATCTTTCTGCCTTTTACATGTTTTATGCTGTAATATAGTTTTGAGCTGTATGATATGTGCTGTGTATGAAATGTGAAAACCTCTGCATTAGTGTTTCTCACCTAGTGGTTTACAAACTCCTAGGGGTTTGTAAAAGAACTGCAGTGGCCTGTGAACGTCAATGCCAAAATAGATCAGTTTTTTTAACCAATGAAGGAATAAATCTGAAGGATATGATGTCATTCACCATGGATTTTAGACTGAATAAATAAAACAGTGTGAATGACAAGTTATATTACATTCCAAATATAGGCTACTGTACTCCACTTCCCCAGTTCATATTCTCTGTATCTGACTGGGAGGTTATTTAGTTTCTGTATTGGTCAAATGACTTTTTACTGTATTTGCATAGCAGGGTTCACCCAATTTTAACTTTTAATTTCAATTTTGAAATTTAATTTCCCTGTCCTGTTTATTTCAGTGTTTTCTGTGCAGCTGTTTATGGACCGGGACTTCTGTGCCATTGATTGATATTTTTTGCAGTCAAATGGAACAATATTAAATAAACATAGTTGTTCTATTTTATAGGCTATATATGTTTTGTTTTCGTTTTTTTGGTTTAGTTTACAAAAAGAAAGACTCTATGTACAGTCAGTTTTTGCACAGTAAATTATGCATTAGAGAAAAACACATCCACATTGCCAAGCACAAGCAGTCTGTCAAAACACCTGACACCACATATGAAACCATATGCTTATGACCTTGTTTTTAAATAAATAGCCACCAGGCTTTGGATAACTTGGGTCATGCACTTAAATTGCCCACTGCGCAAACTGTGTCATTTTTAAGAATTGTTAGTGCATGCATTACTGTAAAATTACATCAGTTGATGGGCTCTCTGCCACAGCATATTCAATTTAGAATTAAATTAAAAAAAAAAAAAAATTCAGGTAAAGTGAATTAGTAGGTACTGTATATGCAGTGCTGCAGACACATTCTTTTAGCTTGTTTACTTAAACTCTAACAGTAAGTGTTTAGTTCTGTTTTATTAACTTGAAGTTATGCTTCCATTCATAATAAATAAATTAAGAAAACATAAGAAAAAGAAAAAAAAAAAAGTAAAATTAGGAGGTTATTATTCAAATAATAATAAAAGAATTGTGTTTAATATGCCTTAACCTGACATGTTTTTTTTTGTATCTGATTTTTTTTTCCTGTTCTGTCAATACATTTTAAAGACTGTCAGTCTTAGTGGTGGGAATTTTGTCAATTTTATGTTCAAGTCACATCGTTAGGCAGTAGGTGGAAATAAGTAACTGTCTAAATCCATTAAAGTTAGTTATTTGTTTAAACACATGATTCTTTCACGATTAAAACAGTTAATGCATTTAATCCCAAACTTTTCCCACACATGAAAATACACTAATAATCTGTTATTACTAATAATTTGATTTAATATTTTATTTGATCTATTTATTTAATTTATTTATTTAAAAAGTGTGTGGAGACTTGGGTCAGATGTAGACACTGTGTAAGAATCTGGGGAATGTTTCCCAAAAGCATCGTTCGCTAACTGTGATCATTAGTTCCATTGAACTATTGGTAACAACAGAACTTGCGACCATAGTTGCTTTTGGGAAACGCCCCCCAGGTCAGCATAAAGTTGTTTATTTGAAGCAAGGTAACTTACTGGAAACGTGTTGGTGCTTAGATGATTAATGTGTGTCTGTTGTTGAACCACAGAGAGACTTTAAGAGTCACAGAGGTTTATAATTTCTTTATCGCACCACTGAGAAATTAGGTCGCACATGCTGAAGTCATAAGTTCTATATATCATAGCCCAGCTATTTTAAACAGTTGGATCACGTTCTAGGGTTACTACTATTATACATAAAATAGTTTTGGATATTCTCAAGGAGCAAACAGGAAATAAACTGATTTTGTCATATAACAATTTACACTAATTATGTGAAACTTCACATTTTTAATTAAGACCCTTTATTTTTTGCCTTTTTTCAGTTTTAGCTGGTTAAAAACAGATGAAGGATATACAAGTTGCAGAAAAATGGGTCAGTTAAAACCTAATTAAAAAGAACTTCGATAACACACCAATAAAAGCTGTAAAGGGGGCAGTTCTTTCCATATGCAGTGAGTGAAGCGCTCAGCTTGAGGGAATCAGCAGACACGCAGGCTTTGTGTTTATCACGCACGCAGTGAAGGCACGTCTGAATGGCAGCGCGCGCGCAGCGAGCCACCAGATCACAACAAATGTAGCTTAACCAGTTTATTAGTCTTCTCTCCACACCTTCATCCGTGCACATCCGCATTAGCGTCAGTTGAACCCAGCGGGAATGTAAGTTGTTCATGTGGGAAATGAAACTTAAGACGCATTATGTTTGGAGATTTTTGAATTTTTTTTTAAATCGTTTGTTTCCTTTTCGCTCCATGTTCGTTTTTGTCTAAATGTTTTGTTTTGTTTTTAATAAAGACCATGTAAGGCTCGAACCTGAATCCCTGTGAGCAACAGCTTTCATATGTCCTGAATTCATAAATAAACTTTATTATGTACTGTACCAAAGAAAAAACCTTTTAATATAGTATTTTATACTCTTTAAATATTTTCCAGTGCCTTCAACCTCCACTACACATAATTGCAAGATTCATGAGGGAAGATTGTGTAGTTCCAAGATCATATCTGACCTCTACTTGGTGGTTAGTTTTGTAGTAGCTTTATGGCTATATATGTTTGATGCAGATTTCTGTTTGTTGGACAAGTATAAACTGGTGCAAATTGGTGTCATGAGTGCGTGTGCTAGAGAACACCCACACACAAATTCATTTCAAATAAACAGCCCTGATCTGGCCCAGAAGAGCAAAACACATGGTCTGTGAGCATCTTACATGTCTGTTTGTTTTCCTTCTGCAAATGATGCAAAATCTTTTTTGCTTTTTAACTGTTGTGGCCATTGCTTACTGTGTATGAGGGACACTCTCTTATATATGAGACACTTACCATGTAGTTATTTATTTAATTGTCACATTAATAAGACACATTTGATTTTGAAAGGGTTTGTGTGCTTATTACTGAAACAGCTTGAAATCAGCGGATTTACTTCCTTTCAGCCGCCTGGTAGTGATTTGAACCTTTGGCTTTTTGGTAATGTCTCAGACTGTTAATTGCCAGGCAATTGCCTTTAAACATTTTCACCCTTGTTGTGCTGTGTGTAATTGCTTGTTGGACATTTAATCTAGTTGTGAACTAAAGGGTTCATGGTGATCAAAGCTGTGCAGACTCCTAATCTATGTCTGAAAACCAGCCATTTAAGTGAAATATAAATAGTTCAGTAACAGTTTGTTATGCACAAAAGAAGTCTTTTAACAAACAGTATGTCTGTAAAGTCAAAGTGTTCAATCTGAAAAGTATTAAAAATAAACAGGGCTTTGGTTTTAATCCGGTACCACATTTACGTGCATTACCTATTTTGGAACCAGTAGCCAGTTTTCGGTGTATTTATTCTTTGCCACTTACTAATATGCTTTAGAATAACTTAGAATTCGTTTCTACCTACATGCACAATTTGTAGTCTTATCTCTTTTGCTTAGCGGCGCTATTTTCTGTAAATGCACATTCACAGTTGTGTGCAGGTCTATATAAAGTTGCTCCACAAATGGAATCTGATCATTAGGATCACAGTAACAATCCCAGAGAGGAACCGTCTAACTTGGTGACCCTAATCAAAAGAAAAGTGGGGTCAATGCTGATGTCATGGTGTCATTTATAAATCCTTGTAGTTGGCAGATGACAAAAACAAGCTTGTTTGGTTGAAGGCAGAGAAGGTAGAGAGTGGATGTGTGGTTTAACATAGCATTTTTGGTTACCAAGGAGACTAGAAAAAGCCTCTATAATGGCCACCTTGGGAGTGTGAAATAATCAGATCTGTCACATGCAGCACCCCTTTGATTCTGTGCAAAATTTGCTGACAACTTGCAGTTTACCTTGCTGAAAACATCCTTCAGTAGCACTTCCTGATAAAGAATAATATTATCCATTAGCTTTTATGGGGCCTAATATAAGATGACTAACCAGTTCAATATGTCCTGTTGTACATGCGTATGTTTTAGACTGATACTTTTCTTTGCTTTTTTCCCATTAGCTATCCTCCGAGAAGAGAGAGAGTACCACAGAGGGCAAAGAGAAGAAGACCGAATGGCCAGACCTCAACAAGAAGCCTAATTTCCCAGTGGCTGTACTTTTTTTTTTCTTTTCTTTTTTCGCACTGTCACACTCCATCTGCCTCCGTGGAAGCAGCCAAGTCTGTTTTGTAACAACCAGTCGTGTCTGTTTTTCTGAAGCTGAACAACGATTTATCACTTATTACTTGATTTGAGGAGCTGAGACAAAGGACGTGGTGGTGAGACACCTGGAAACGCCATGATTTTTGTTTACGGGCAAAATCTGTAAATAATATTTGCACCAAAATGATTTCCCACTGTAGTTCAAGCACTCCAACTTAGTGAACTTATTCAACTCTGTTTAATCTACTGTCACCTCGGCAACTGTATTATTACATTATTACAGTATTATTATGAGTGATGACAACTCAGACTCCGCCCCCAGCAATGATACAGATAGAGGAGCAGGAGGGGTCGAGAAAAAGGCAGGGCTTGTAAACAGATCCTGCGGCATGAGTAAGGGTTCTCCCTCATCTAATACGGTGAATAGCGGAGCGGGATCATCCCCAGGAGGGGTATCTGATCCCAAAGGATCCTCAGGTGACAACCGAGGGACAAATTCTGATGATACGGATGGATTATCAAGTGGAAATGACTCTGGGGAGAGGGAAAGGGAAGGAAGGATGGAGCGAGGGAATGGATCCAGAGGCAGACAGTCAAATAGAAGTTATCAGAGTTCCTCCAGTCAGAATGGAAAAGACTCTGCCATGTGTCTGGAGACTACGGAAAGCAACAAGAGGTAAGAGAGATCAGTGAACATTGAACTGCTTGTAATGTAAATCCTTTTCTTGACTAAAAATCTCCCCTCTGCTACGTTACCTATATCAAATGTGGTTACAAGACACCACAGAATGGTATTTGATGTTATTGATATCTAGTCTGTGAAATCAGTCAATATGTTTTGAGCTATTGCATGACTTCCCTAGACTTCCCTAGAGCACAAATCATCACTATTCTTATACGTCTTAACCAGGGGGCCTAGTATGGGGAAGACCTTAAGATTACAAAAATTATTTGGATGAATAAATCATTATTATTCATACATAAAAACAAACACTAATGCAAATGATGCTTGAAAAGCAAATTCTGAAGTCTAAAGTGATATGTGGTTATTAAAATAATATACAAAGTCTCTTGTTTTTTCCTTTTCCCTCAGCTCAAACTCTCACAGCCCTTCTCCACCCAGCAGCTCTCTGGCTTACAGCCTGTTGAGCACCAGCTCTGAACAAGACCCACCATCCACCAGCGGCTGCAGCAGTAATCAGTCTGCTCGCGTCCAGACTCAGAAAGAGCTGATGAGAGCCCTGAATGAGCTGAAGATCCGTCTACCGCCGGAGAGAAAGATGAAGGGACGCTCCAGCACTCTTAATGCCCTCAAATACGCCCTCAGCTGTGTCAGACAAGTCAAAGGTGAGTGGGAGATTCATATGTAGGTTTTGACAGGAAAGACAACAGCTTGAATTGAGTTCTGGAGTTATTTTGGGAATTCTGTTTGTTTCTAATGGAAGCACAGGAATTATACATTTCTCCTATTATAGGAATGGAGTTTGTGGGTTCATGCATGTCAAAGATTTTCTTTGAATCTTGCAGCCAATCAGGAGTATTATCATCAGTGGAATGTTGAGGAGTGCCATGGCTGCAGTCTGGATCTCTCCACCTTCACTGTTGAAGAGCTGGATAATATCACCTCCGAATACACACTCAAAAACACAGTATGTTGACTTTCAGTTTCATCAATGCAGTTAGTTTTTTTTTTATTCTGCCAGCAAAAACAAAGACAAGTTACAGATGCGTCAGAAATGATCTAGATGGCAAAATCATTTTGACCCAAATTTCTCCACTTTTCTTTTCACATTTTCTTGTGCAGGACACTTTCTCAATGGCAGTTTCGTTCCTGTCCGGGAAGGTTGTGTACATATCCCCACAGGGTTCATCTCTTCTGCGCAGTAAGCCAGAAAAGCTCCATGGGGTTTTGTTTTCTGAGCTTTTGGCCCCTCAGGATGTGAGCACCTTCTACAGCAACACAGCACCCTGCAAACTACCTCCTTGGGCCTCCTGCATCGGCTCTGGTATGTTTGTGCATGTTGTATAACCTGGATTCACACTCCGTTTTGATGTGTAACCAGTTATAGCCATGCAATACAATTAAAAACAACTTGGATGTCTCTTTTTACTAGTTTCTCCACCAGTGGACTGCACTCAAGAGAAGTCCATGTTTTGCCGCATCAGTGGAGACATCTCAACCAGTGGTGATGTAAGGTACTACCCATTCAGACTGACCCCCTACCTGCTCACGCTCCAAGACTGTGACGCAGCTTACCCTCAACCCTGCTGTTTGCTCATCGCAGAGCGAGTGCACTCGGGATATGAAGGTACATTTCTTGTTTAACAATTATATTATTTTTTTAAAAATGTTTTGAAACTAACTGAAAAACTACAAATGCTTTTTAAACTCAGTTTGGGGTTCTTTCTCTCTTTCTCTCTTCATCCAGCCCCTCGCATTCCTCCAGATAAAAGGGTATTTACTACCAGTCACACCCCCAGCTGTCTCTTTCAGGAGGTGGATGAGCGGGCAGTTCCTCTGTTAGGGTACTTGCCTCAGGACCTGGTGGGAACCCCAGTCTTGCTGTACATCCATCCAGATGACAGACCAATTATGGTGGCCATCCATAAGAAGAGTGAGTCACTCTCCCTTCCTCTCTCTAATATTTGTTTCCTTTTTTAATTTAAATAAAAAATAACATTTTCTCTTTCAGTTCTTCAATTTGCAGGGCAGCCCTTTGATCATGCTCCCTTGCGGATGTGTGCAAATAATGGAGAGTATCTGACCATCGACACCTCTTGGTCCTCTTTCATTAACCCCTGGAGCAGGAAAGTGGCCTTCATTGTTGGCCGGCACAAAGTCAGAACGTAAGAACCCAAGTACACACTAGATCCAAAATAAACTCAGAACCCTTAATTTTTCATGACATTTTCTATTCAAATCACACTCATACGTTAATGATTAATATTAATACATTACAATTCATAATTTTAAGATTATTAGATTTATTTTTTTTTTTTTTTGAGGTAGAAAAAGTCTCTTATCCTCACCAAGGCTGAAATTATTTTCTGAAAAATACAGTAAAAACTAATACTGTGATGCTTACTAATAATTCATTACAATTTTGTCATTCAACTGTTAATTTTATGTATTAAAAATGTTAGTTTGTTCAATTGTAATTCACAGGTGTGGCAAAAACGTAATTTTTAGACTGTAAACATGCACAACTAGCTCCATCTTCAGTACACACCTTTTCACACTTCTAGACATGTGCACTAGTATAAACACACAGACATACACACGTAATTTCGCAGTCACAAACCACCTACACACCAGTATGTAATGAGTGCACACTCATAAGCACATGCTCCATCATGTGGACACAGACAGATTTTTCATGAGCTCTATATTTTTCTCAAGGACCTTTTGTTTTTTTTGTTTTTTTTTTTTCGTCCAACATGCAGTGACGCAGTGCTTCTACACAGAAAGACTGTATACATGCACACATTATTACTGCTTCACAGAGTTGGCAGATGACAAAAACATGATGACAAAAAGGGGAAGCAAAGCAGAAGCAGAGGCTAATGAGTATAAAATAATTGTAATTATGGGTCCCTTTTGAAAATAGTTTAAACTTGGTATGGTCAATAATATAACACACAATATTAACATTCAAATTCTGTATGAATTTGAATGAAGGGTTTTTTAACTAATCCTTAAGGAACGTTCACACCAGACACGTATTTATTTCCTTTTTATTCCAGTTGTTATTAAAGTACGAAGATGTATCGTACAGCTCCTTCACATACAGCGACGATGATTTTGTCCTCCATAGTTTCGGAATTCTGCTTCCGTTTGCTAGTACAAACTACAAGAGCATGCTCCTGATTGGTTAATGCGGCGCAAATTTTTGCAAAAGTTAAGATTTTTCAACTTGAGCAATTCCCACGAATCACGCGTGAAGCACGTCACTTCATTCGCACCTGGTGTGAACGCACCATTAGAGTGAATGATTTAAAGACTTGCTCATAGCATTCAAAATGCACTCATCATTTGCCACCTAATGTACTGGTGTATTGATGTAGCACAGAAAAAGTCACTAATCAGAGTGAGTGAATGAAACAAATATTCTACCTATTATATTTTGTGCATACACTCATTTACCTCTGGACTCTTTTCTTCCAGCTCTCCACTGAACGAGGATGTCTTTACTCCACCAAGGGGTCTGGAGGAGCGGACCCTGTCCCCAGACATCGTTCAGCTCAGCGAACAGATCCACAGGCTCCTGGTGCAGCCCGTCCACAGCGGCAGCTCTCAGGGCTACGGGAGTCTGGCCAGCAACGGATCTCATGAGCACCAGCCCAGTGCGGCCTCCTCATCAGACAGCAGCGGACCGGGTCTGGAAGACCCCTTGAAACTTCACAAACCTGTGAGTATTTAACACTTTACTCCTTTAAGTTCACAATGTAAGCCCCTCATTTTAGCAAGTTCAGTCCATACATGACTGAAAACAGTAAAACTTTCTCCTGACCTTGAACACTATAAAATATTAAGGTGCTTGTTAGAACTATTCTTAGACATAAAAGGCAGGCCAGAGATAGATAGTAAACACTTAAATGAAGTGAACTGCTTTTCAAATAGATGACCTTCCAGCAAATCTGCAAAGACGTTCACATGGTGAAGACCAGTGGCCAACAAGTGTTCATTGAATCCCGCAACCGACCTCCTCCTAAGAAACATTCCACCACAGGTACAAAACCACTCAGTATATTCTTAGTAGCTTTAAAGACACAGCCTTTGGCTATAATGAAATCTTTTTTTCAAGGTTATTAGTCTCAAGTGTTCTCTGCTAAATAGGTGCTGGCCACGCAGCTAAAGCAGCAGAGCTGGGCAACAGTCTCTGTCCTAGTGCTGCTCCACCCTCGAAAAGCTCTGCACCCTCTATGATTGTGCAGAAGGAGCCGCCCACCACCTACTCTTATCAGCAAATCAACTCCTTGGATAGCATCATAAGGTTTGTGTTTCAGATCATTATTGTATTGTTTATCACTGATTGTGTGTTTCTGATTAATCATTTAATTGTATGGTGAGCACCTCTGGTCCTTGTGATGACAATCTGGTTGCAGGCCAAACAACTTAGGGTTTTATTTTGGTTCATCAGGTATCTAGAGAGCTGTAACATCCCAAATACGGTAAAGAGGAAGTGTGGCTCTTCCTCCTGCACTGCTTCCTCCACCTCTGATGATGACAAACAGCAGGACGCTCCAGGCAATGTTAAAGGTGATGCTCCAAATATAAACTAAAGCAGCACAGTACTAATTCAATGCAGTTGCATGTTTATAATCCATGGCAATGCAGCTACCATTCAAATTTTATTTAATGACGGCGGTTTTGAGCACACTCTATTTACTTGAGAATTCAGAATTCTGTCATAGGCCTAACAAATTTGGAGTTAATGGATTATTAAAAAAAAAATATTATGCAAAAGGTATTATGGGTTTATTTAGAATAAAGCCAATTTTGGCCACTGGCATTTAAAAATTTACAGTACTGTTTAAATGTTTGGGGTCAGTGATATAAATTTGTTTTAAAGAAAGAAAAGATAAATGAATACTTTTATTCAACAAGGATCAAATGTCACATTCTATAAAGAGTTTATATACAGTTGGTATGTGTAGTACTCAAAACTGATCTTAAAGGTATAGTTCACCCAAAAAAATGTAAATTCTGTTATTAGTTACTCTCATGTCATTCCAAACCTGTAAGACTTCCGGATTTGGAACATCATGAGGATGAGTACTTAATGACAGAATTTTCCTTTTAAGACCTTTTGTTGTTGTTGTTGTTGTTTTTTAAGTTCTTGGTCTTGTCATCATCTCTAATGCATTTGTTCTAGGTCTTTTCTTGGTTTCAGACTAAAAGAACCAGTCAAGACCACAAAATTGCTTACAAAATTGCTGGTGCATTGTCTGATTTATTTGTAACAACCTTAATGTGATGTAAACTTCCTGCTTCAAATGCAGTCAATTACTTGTTTCTAATTGGATTTCTTTTGATACTGCTGTGCGCGGTCAGAATTTAATGAGGAACTCCAAATATACACCAAAACTAATACAAATAAGCAAACAGAAACGAAAAGAGTTCCAAACAAATCCTTAGAACAACTGTAGTAAGTTTCTGAGCAACACATGAAGGTGATTTGTTGCTGAATGAATCGATTGCTATGAATGAATTGGCTGAATATATTACTCTGACATGTTCCTAGCCTACTGGCCACTTTAGTTTGATATTCATATTCATTTTGTTTTTCCATTATATTTCTGTATTCAAAAAAGGTAAATCTCAACAGTACTTCTGAAGTTGTAATTGTACTAATTCAGCTGTGGCTACTGTGCCACAGAGCAAAGATGAATTGTGTTTTTTGTGATTTTTGTTTTATTTTACTGGTAACTGCTCTATAAGGGCTTATCACTGGGTCATTTTAAACCCTGGGTAAAAGGAATCCTGGTTTATCTTGCTTTCCGTGTTGTACTGGTTATACTTTACCCAGGGTTAAAAATTATTCCTAAAAAGACTGTTCAGTAAATGTGGGTCTTTCAGAATAATTTCTGGAGAGCTGGTTTTGTCTTTATCTTGAATCGGTCTTGTGCTACCTGGGTCTTGCTCTTGAATTGGTCTTAACCTCTCATAATCTTGAACGTGTCTTGGTCTTGTCTTGGTCTCATTACACTCTGGTCTTGGTCTCGACTTGACAGCAACACTAGTATTAACAGATACTCTAACCTGCAGGTCCGTCCATGTCTCTGGTAGAGGAGAGTACATTGTTACCCCCAATGGCCATGCACAGTAAAGCTGAAAGTGTAGCCTCGGTCACCTCTCAATGCAGTTTCAGCAGCACCATCGTCCATGTGGGGGACAAGAAACCTCCTGAGTCAGGTGGGCAAGTGTATGTGTATCTCAGAGGAATTAGAGAGGACATCAAAGACGCATAACACAGCAAAGCAATCATAGCAATCAAGTGCCTTTTATTTTGTTGTTGTGACCAGTTTTTGGGGAACTTGTTTTTTTCTCTCTCTCATCCCCTCTCCTTTGTTTTACCTCGCTCCCACAGATATCATAATGGAAGAAGCCCCGCCTACTCCGAATGCTGCTCCTCCTGCCGCTCAACCCCAAGTTCCTCCCACAACGATGCTCTCTCTGCCTACTAACCTTGCTCCTGACAGAGATGCAGGGAGAAGAGGAGGAACAGGGGTAGCAGGAGGATCTGGAGGAGGAGAAAGGTTGGGTCTCACAAAAGAGGTTTTGTCAGCTCACACACAGCAAGAGGAGCAGAACTTCCTGTGTCGCTTCAGAGACTTGAGCAAACTCAGAGTGTTTGACTCAACTTCAGCTGTGCGCCGGCGAGCAACTGCACCTTTATCAAGAGGTGAGAATGTGCTCATGAAGTGTTAAGCCCCGTTAACATCAAGCACGAGAGCTATAAAGATGACGATAAAGATATAGTTCTAAAATCATTCTCAACTGAAACAATAAAGGCACAGAGAAACAATATTGTTGGAATTTAAAGTGACCGAAGGTATTGTGTTTGGTGCAAACGGGCCTTTACACAAAATTATTCTTCATGTCTTATCTGATCTGTATCTTATGCTTACTATGCATATGCTCATGCTGCATTTGTTTGATCAAAAATACAGTAAAACAGTAATAAAGAGAAAAACTTGCTGCTTAATATTTAAGGAAACTGAGACACTAATATTTTAAAGTCTGGGGTAAGATAGATTTAAATAAGACCATTTTTATTCAGCAAGGAAGGTAAAAATGACATTTAAAGATTAGTAATGTTTAAAAATTACATTTCAAATTCTGTTCATTAAACTTCAAAGAATAATTTCTGCAAATGTTAAGCAGCAAAAAATGTTTTCAGCATTGATTATGATTTGATTTGAGCACCAATAAAAACTCTGACACTGGAAACTGAATTACTGAGGAAAATCCAGCTCTGCCCTCACAGGAATAAATTACATTTTAATGCATTCAAATGGAATGCCATTATTTTAAATTGTAATAATATTTTACAATATTCCTGCTTTAACTGTATTTTTGATCTCTTTTTCTTGACTTCAAGGTGTGCGCTGCTCTCGTGATTACCCAGCAGCAAGCAGTAGTGGGCGTAGACGTGGTCGGGGAGGCAAAAGACTGAAGCACCAGGAAACTTCAGAGCATATGCGGTCTCGTAGCCCAGCTGGCCCACTAAGAGGGGTTCCCACTCTGGACAGGCCCTCTAATTCCTCCATACCCATGGGTCCTGCAGCCAGCTCCTCCTCTTGGCCCACCTCAGGGTCACAAGCTAGTGTTCCCTCTGTCCCGTACCCACCTAGCATCCTTCCTTTATATCCCGTCTATCCCCCCTTTTCCCATCCTGTTCCAGACCCTAGTATACAGACGGGGCTACGCTTTCCCCTTCAGAACTCGCAGATGGGACCTCCCATGGTCCACCCGATGATGGCATTGGTATTACCCAACTACATGTTCCCACAGCCCAACATGGGCATGGGCCCCTTCTACAGTGCAAACTCAGCTTTCCCTTTCGCTGCTGTCAGCACAGCCTCCCCTGCGCCCTGTCAGGTCCCAACCCCCATCCCACGCGCCTACTCTCGCTCCAGCACCCCTCAATCCTACAGCCAAAGAGAGGCCCCTGAGAGAGAAGGAGCAGAGTCTCCACTCTTTCAGTCTAGATGCTCCTCACCTTTGAATCTGCTGCAGCTGGAGGAGTCTCCAAGCAATCGTTTTGAGGTGGCATCAGGGCAACAGACCACGTCTCCTATGGGGGGACAAGGAGGTGGAGCTGGAGGACAGGCCTCCTCCAATCAGAGAGGTTCAGCGGTGGACTCAAAAGAGAATGAAAATGTAAGGAAATGTACAGTTAGATTAATTAGCTTACTGATTATTTAAAACAATGTTATGTTGCAGTATTCAATATCAATACCATTTAAATATCACAATTTTTATTTAGTTTTTTGTACCACAATTCTATTTAGCAGCAACTAATTAGAGTAAGGAGATATGGAAGGAAAGGAAGTGAGCTTATTTAAGGGGGAGCTTACGGTTTTGATTGAACAAGGTGTCATTTATTTAATCATGTTATTTAGTAATGGTCTGTGGTTTTATGTCCTTTGCAGGGTGAAACAAATGAGTCCAATCAAGACGCCATGTCCACCTCCAGTGATCTGCTAGACCTGCTGTTACAGGAGGACTCTCGCTCGGGCACTGGCTCAGCCGCCTCAGGCTCTGGCTCATCAGGCACAGGATCTTCTGGGTCAGGCTTAGGGTCTTCTGGATCAGGGTCCAATGGCTGCAGCTCATCAGGAAGTGGAACTAGTAAGTGGCTATACATTTATTTATTAAGTTATAAATGGATACGTATGTGTGTTCATATATACAGTATACACATATGTAAACATGTACATATGTAAACATTTATTTTGGTCTGAACGAACCACATGTCATTCAGCAGTTGTAACCTAAAAAGGATTACTTTACTTAAATGACTTTTCTCTTCTTTTTGTTGTCTTTAACAGGAAGCAGTCAGAGCAGCCATACAAGCAAGTACTTTGGCAGTGTTGACTCATCAGAGAACAGCCATTCCCGCAAGCAGACAGCAGGGGGTGATGGAGAGGCACAGTTCATCAAATGTGTCCTACAAGACCCCATCTGGCTTCTCATGGCCAACACAGATGAGAAGACTATGATGACCTATCAGCTGCCTGTCAGGTTAATATCAACACTGTACAGCTTTTACTATATAACTAGAGTTGGGAATCAAGTGCCAGTTACATTTCCAGTGACTTTTTTTTTTTTACAGATTAGTTTGTGTTTATTTTTTAATTAAGAGCCAAATCACCAAAAAACAAAACATAAAAATAATGTTTTATTTGAAATATTGTACACAACCAAAAAATCATAAAGAACCTAGGATCATTAAGTCAAACACGTACATCTCTTTATGACATTAGAATGTCACACTTCACATGAATAGAAATACCTAATGCATTTCCATGCTAACATCCCATAATAAACCATCAAAGGGATGAAAGTTGTAATGGTAATCGTTAACTAACCAAACAAATGCGTTTCATCACAGAGACAGAGATTCTGTGCTGAAAGAGGACCGTGCTGCTCTGAGAGCCATGCAGAAACAGCAGCCTCGCTTCACTGAGGAGCAGAAGAGTGAGTTGAGCCAGGTTCACCCTTGGATCCGCACTGGACGCCTGCCTCGGGCCATCAACATTTCTGTAAGTTTAAGTCTCGCAGACAATAACTCCCACAATACACCACTAAGCACTCAGTCGTGACTGTTTGAGTTATATCCAATGTGTCTCTTCAGGCATGTGTGGACTGTAGGCCCTCTCCCTCGGTCCCGTCTGCGGCCCCCTTCGATGTGGAGCTCCACGAGATGGAGTTCTGCAGTGTTTTAGAGGTGGCAGAAGAGGGCGCCACTGCTGAGAAACACACCCAAGCAGACACAGCCATGGAGAAGAGCGAGGCTGGAGGAGACAACGAGACTAATATGTCATCGCAAATCATTGACCAAGAAATGATGATAGAGGAACAGGAAGTGACCTCACAGTTGGAGGAGGAAATGGGTGCCTCAATTACACAGATGACACACTAAAGACAATGTGTTTGGTGACATCTTTTGTGTACTCATTAAATTATCCAATTGTATTTATTTCTATAAATAAATGCTAATTAGCCGGGAAGGCTGACAGGTGATGAATGTAAAGCAGAAAATGCTGAAAGACTGTGATTATCAAAATTTCAGAATATTTTGGTTATTGCAAAGACGTTATGAATCCGTTCTGTGGGGCAGAAAGGGTACGTAGCTTTAGACCACTCTGGATTTGACTCCGAGACGCCACTTGTTCATTTCCAGTTCTAGTCGCCTGCAGAAACCCATTTTGTGGCACACTAAACGACTATTTCTAATGTTGAAGAATGGGTTAAGTGCTCTTCACACCAAGGAGGATAACTATAACCATGACTATAACTATAAAGCTTTAATCTTCTAATTTTAGAAGAATAGGGAAGTCCACACCACAGCTATCTAACACAATAATGGTTTCGAATCTATTTTTTAGATTATCAATCTAACTTTAAAGAGCTTGATCTTTAAAAGCATCAAATGACAGAACTTGCAGCTCAAGCTTAAATAAACAACATTGTCCCTTGACGTGGCATTAATATAGTTATGGTTACAGTTATCAATATGAACAGACTTTTAAGATCTGTGTTGTTAAGTTGATTTAGGTGTTGTAAGATGTACATTTAGAACGGGCAACAGATTCACTGCCTTTTGAGGACGGTCTAACTGTTTCTCACCTTGTGCTTTTGAACATTTCCCAAATGTTCCGGAAATGTTATAATTTTTTTACAGGTATATATACAAAGTAGGAATTTTTGACCAAATTTGCACATACAACACTTTTTTTTTTCTTTTTTTGATTATGTATATTTTTTTATACATTATGGTGCACAATTTGTTAATTGTTAAATCTTTTGTGTGAAATGAATTGCAGCTCCACAGAGAGTCTCAGTGGTCTGTTACAGTTCACGTTCACCACTTAGATGTCACTACAGTAACCATGGCAACCGTGAACTCTCAAAGCTCAAGGCACTTAGTGAAGGGAAGCTCCAGAGGTCACGGCCAGAAGAAGCTGCCGCCCATTACTGGGTCGAAAGAGTGGAGGCTTTTAATGGTTCGTATGTGAACTGTACAGTCAAAGACAGAGGACGTTTAAAAGGATAGTGAACCCAAAATAGTTTGTAGAACATAAAAGATGAACTACAAAGTCATATCGGTTTTAAAAAACACGTTATTATATTGGGTGACCTAACTAAGTGTCGGCAATCCGTTGTAGACATTTTCCTCTTGTCTTTGTCAGCTTTGACTTCAAGTTGTCCTGGAACAGTTTGTAAGTATTTTGTGTATTTCTTTGTATATGAAAATGAATAAAAAGATTATGGTTCATACTGTTGTTGTCTGCAAATATTCCAAGTACCGAGGTTAAAACTGGAAATTATAAGAATACACAGCGTGTATACAATTGAAACGTACACTGTTTGCTTTGGAAGAGGCAGAGGGAATAAAAATAAGACGTTTTTATACTAAACCACAGGCTCTTAGCAGACAAGAATGTCCACTAAGCTATAAAAACATGCAGAGGTTTTTCCAGTCGCTAACAAAAGCCCACACAAATTACAAACACACACTAATAAGTGTGATGCACACACAAAAAACATGATTGTTGCACAGAGCTAAATGAGCGATAAAAGGGAGTTTTATATAAAAGGCGTTTAATAACATGTTTGCTTGTGCCAGTGCCCTGGTAAGAAAGTTTGGCTCGACTTGCATTCTTTCCCTGCACCGCAATGTAACGACAGGCCTGGCAAGAGGGAGAAAGATCTACAACATATAACCACAAAAAAAACTGAACAACACATATTAGCTCTGGTTTTACTCAAAATATATTGTTAATAAGTTCATAAGCAAGGAAAACATAATTTACCCTTAAAATGTGATTTATTGGATAGGCATAGCTCAACACAACAGACTGGCAGCTGTGGAATTATGGTGTGGGGTTTTTCTTTTTTTGCTTAGAGTTTTTCGTTCTATTTTAAATGTGTATTTCTGATTCAACAGAGGGCATATGGGATCCTTAACTCTTTCCCTTCTCACTCTTTCTCTTGAATCCCTCTTTCAATCCTCCTCCTGTCGCCCTCCACGCCCTTAAACTCGCCCCTGTCCTCCGCTCCCTCGCTGACTCGTTCTCTGTGCCTCTTTGAGAAGAAGGATGTGGGGTGGTTTGTGCGTGTGGCATTTGGGGCTTCTGTTTTGGGGGTTAAGATGGGTGCATGGACAAAGCCAGACCAACTTCACAAGGTAAGTGCGTGAAGGTTTGTGTGTTTTTGTATGTGCACTTGCACATTTGTGTGTGTGTGTGTGTGTAAGAGAGAGAGAGAGAGAGAGTGAACGCAAGCATTCATCAAGAGATGTTAACATCCAAGCCTCCCATAAAGCAGCAGGATTAGAGCTGGAAATAATACAGTATGAGGAAACATTGATTACAATGCTTCTCTGCAACCCTCAATTAGCAGAACACATAATGTCCTGAAAAGTGTTGGTCAGATTTAATAACTGTATTTTTTAAGTCAACATAAGTTTCTAGTTTAATCAAATTTGTAGTTTACTCTTAGCTGACTTCATATACTTAATAAGAACTTGAAATTAAACATTTATTTAATTTTGTATACCATTGTCAGTCTTTGTTATAAAGTTTCTTCTAAAAATAAGTTATTTATTTACTGATCTGAAGCATGAATATGCAAACAAACAAACTGCTTTTGTTGTCACTTTTGTTGTATATAGTGACTGGTTTTTAGTGATTATAGTGATCAGAGTACGCACCTGGCAACCACTGCCTCAAAATGTCACTTATTATATTACTTTTACAGGGATCTGGTAAAATAAATCCCTCGAATGTAATGTAAATCATAGGACAGGTTTTATTTCAGTCGCTCCAAAGCTATCATATGATATGATCTTATACAACACAAAAAGTAATCTTAACATCGTGATTCAAGCAGAGGCTTGTTTTACAGTATCAACAAAAATGTCCAGGTTGTCTTGTATAATCTTTATTAGTTTTTGTTGTTCAGCTCAGGCCTTACAATGTTTATGGCATGCCACAAAAACCACCACATTTGTTTCACAGTCTTAACTGTGAAACAAATGTGGTGGTTTTTGTGGCTTAATTAAATTTATTCATTATTGCATAACCGTCCAATAAAAGCAGCACCTGTGTAATTAAGCGATAGCTTTGATCCGTGATGAAAAACCAGCTTGTGTGTGCGACAGATGTTAAATGCTGCTTCTGTGTCAGAAGGCTTGGTGTGTTTTTTAAATATAAATAGTTTTGTTTTTTGGTATTATGTGCATTTCATCGATTACTCTATTCTTGTCTCTGAATTAAGTAAATTGTGTGAGGGAGAAAGACAGTGTCAGCTGGATAGGTTTGCTGATAGACTGACTCAATTCCAGGAAAACTATCAAAAGACGATATCTAAATGAGCTCGGTGGTTTTCTCTGTAAGCTCACATCTGTTCAGTTGGCTGTGGTTTGTGTTTATTTCCTACTAATATGTCAAAACTGGCAGTATTAAAGCATTTAAAGTGCAATAAATGTGCGAACAGGATCCAAAAATAACTCAGCAAAGAAGGTAAATAAAGGATCCACACACCAGAGGATTTTAATAAGCAGTGGCGCTTGTGACTGGTAACGTTACTGTTTGAAAAGGTTTGACGTGTTTGTTTACGCATTCTTGTGTTCAAAAACTAAATGAAATATATATGTGATTTATTGGAGTTTATTGGGCGTATTATTAACACTAACATTTAAAGGGGTCATACAAAGGCAATTTTCCATAAGCCAGAATGATTCTTTAGCATCTTAATGGAAAGTTTGTAATATAGATTGCTTTTAAAAAATAAATCAAAGATGACCCTCATTTTACTCACTTTGTTACTCTGTTCTGTGTACTTCCCCTTTAAATCTTCACGAGCTCCGCTGACCCCGCCCCTCTCGGAGAATCTTTTTTTAGTCGTATTCCTAGTGAAACTTAGCACATTATTAGGAAAGGCGATTTGCAAAGATTCATTAAAAGACATTATACTCACTGCTTCTGTAGGTGAGGCTGGATCATGAATGATTTGTGCAAACATAAACATATTTCGGTTGATCAAGGGCGCGTTTCCCTTCAGAACCAAACATAACATTAATCCTCTGTGTCTTCAGTCACTCAGATGTTTGGGGTAAATGACTACTGCTATGTTCATTAATACATTCAACAACAAAACACCTCAATCTCTTAGGATTCTTGCTTGTCTCTGCCTCTCTCTTGACTGCTCACTCAGGGCGGGTCTGAGCTAAGACACCAGTTCAGTCTGTGTGACACTGCTGTCAATCAACCATTGTGGGAGTGGCCTCTGTTGGTGTGACGCCACACCAACATGCGTTTGAGAATGGCTTGATATCAGAAGGGGCAACCTATTCTTCTTTTAATTTACTAAAAATACTTGTGGATCGTTATCATTGTAGGGTGGTTGTGTACCAGGCACCTGCAGAGGTAGGGATCAACCTGTGCAAAGCACATGCCCTTTTTGTAATTACACTTGGAAGTGCCCTTTTTTGGGGGAGTTTTTTTTTTTATTATAAATCAATGCTGTTGGTAACCCTTTAAGTTTGTCTTTTGAACAAATATTTAACCAATTAAAGGCATTAAAAAGCGTATCTCTTAGAACCGCTCAAACTGTCAAACTTCACAACTCCGCCCCCTGATCGCCGCGATCTTACGTTTCAGCACATCAGTCAGAGCCATAGAGCAGAAGCAGATGAACGTATTTGTCTTGTAACGGTAAAATACTGTATCTTGGTGTTTGAATAAGTGCAACATTGTCTTTATGAAATAAACACTTGTATGTCTATAAAGGTTCGCATAATGCATCACCACACCGGTGCGATGTTGACATAATGTGATGTTGTCGTTTTTAGTGATGGTCAAATTGCACACATTCGCTTGTTAAAAAACCCGCGGTGTAACTGCATTTGAGTTTGACACAAAGCAACCGAGTGATCCTTGTCAGCTAGGCAAAATATATTATAAGAAATTTCTATTTTGATTTTATGGCTGTCCGCTGAATGTGGTGATGTATGTAAATTAAATTATGTAATTTATTAATATTTCATCATATTGCCTATGGTCACACAGCATGGTAGGTTAAAGTTTATGATGCTATTATATTATGTGTTTGCTGGCTAGATTAAAAAAAAAATCTAATATTGTATACTTCCCGCTCATCTTCACTTGTATAAACACATGGTTTACTACTGTATTAATGTTGCATTAAATTAAAAAAACTTTACTCAAGGAGAATGAGAATAACACAACTAAATAAGAGAGAGTGCACAACCAATTCACAAACATAGGACAAATAAAACGCAGACAACCACCCAGGAAGCAAATTGGTAAAGCTAACTTTACTAGAAGGCCCAGGTGTATTTGCACTGTTTAATTTCAAAATGTATTTTTACGATAGCGTGGCATACGCTATCGTAAAAATACATTTTGAAATTAAATGGTCTTTAAATGCCTTCCTCCTTATAGCCATTGAGAGGGACATCCCAGTGGATCACAGTGAGGTCATAAAAATCATGGCTCACAGAAGTGTTGTTGTAATTGTTTTTAAAGATACTCTCTATATGTATATATTATCTGTAAAAGTTTGGAGGGGCCCTTTTTTCAGTTTCAGCACATCCCTCAAAACGTTTGTGCACGGCCCTGTTGTGTACACACACTCCCAACACACATTGCAATCCAAACAGCTTGAAAAAGGGCATGTACCACCGTATTACCCCTTTAAGAAATATTAGCTCTTTTATGATGCATCTAATTTATTTATTATACCTTATAAATGTCATATTGTCCCTTTTAATTTAAACGGTTAAGAGTTTATGATCAAATAAATTCAACTTTGGTGAGCATAATATACTTCTTTCAAACAATTAATCAATAAGAATCTTACCCACCCTGAATATTTGAAAGGTAGAGCAATTCTTAATTTTTATTATTAATTTAATGAATTATTATTGTGATTTAATTAATAGTGAAGACATCACAGCATTAAACACGAATCACACTAAATCTATCCTTCACATGTATTCCTTTATGCTCTGCAGGCCTGTATTCCTGTGTGGTGGTCATTTGACGACAGACTCAGGGTTTGTGGCTAGTGAGGGTTTCCCCTCTCATTACAAACCAAACTCCAAATGCACCTGGTACATCACAGTAAGTCCCATCGCCTTCAGATTCTTTTGCTTTGCTTTGTTCGAAGCCTTACATTTTCATCTCTTCTCCTTTCCCATCAGGTTCCAGAAGGTCATGTTGTGATGCTCCAGTTCAGGATCTTTGATCTGGAGGCGGATCCCACCTGCCGCTACGACTATATTGATGTCTATAATGGACACTCGTACACAGTGCAGAAACTGGGCCGCTTCTGTGGGACGTTCCGACCCGGAGCCCTCATCTCCACCTCCAACACCATGATGCTGGAGATGGGGTCTGATAGCAGCACAGGAGGAAGAGGATTTCTGGCTTATTTCAGTGGGGGGAAACCGCATGTCGATGGTGGGAAGACTTTTTACACTTTTTGTTTTTGCTAATATTTTATGTCACAAAATGTTTAACGGAAAACAAATATTTTCTCGCTGGTTTTGTCCTTAAAAATAATGCAGGAATGTGTGTGGGATCCCTATTTATCATTATTTGGAGCCAATCATATGCGGAACAGTTATTTCTATAAAATTATTCAAATCAAATTAATTGTAAATCAGATAAAAACAACAATAAATAAAATTAAAATTATAATTATAAAATTAAAATAAAAAATATTAAAAGAACTGTAAAAAATAAAATAAAAATAATTATTCTTTCTACCAAGGCCAGTGTCACATGACCCTTCAGAAATCACTCTAATATACTGATTTATATAATTATATAAGATATATATATATATATATATAATTTTTATTATTATTATTATTACTAATGTTGAGAACAGTTGTGCAGCTTAATATTTTGTGAAAAATTCAATGCTTTTTTCAGTAATTTTAAAGGAATAGAAAGTTTAAGAATAGCATTTATTTTTTACTTTATTTAAAGTAAATTAAAAAAATATATAAATATTAATATTATTTTTAATAATACTTTTTGAACAATTTAATGCATCATTGCTAAAAAAAAATCTTTTATTTGAACAAAAAAAATCGGTACTGTATTATGGTTATTATTTTTTTTTCCACTCTATTCCCTACAGAGAACCAGTTCTGTGGTGGCAGACTGACAAAGCCTCAAGGTTCATTGAAGACACCGAACTGGCCCGAATCTGATTACCCAGCAGGCATCAGCTGCTCTTGGCACATTTCTGTGGAGCCCAACATGGTCAGCCTGCAACGATCAATTGACAGCTTCTTTTCTCTTGCATTTGTCTACTCTCAATCTGTGAAGTCCTTAAGTCATCCGAGAACTAATTATATGGTTTACTATAGACGTGCCGCTATGAGATTTTGCGCATGTGGATGAATTTGAACTCTAGTGTGTGTTTATGATAACAACATAAACAGTATATGGGAGAATATATGAAAGACCTCATTCAGTGAAAGTGCATAAGGTGGGACATGGAAAGAGAGAGAGTGAGAGAGCGGCATGAAAAGTGCATGAAAGAGCCTTTATACCTGTTTCAGAAAATTTGCTTTTTACTTACATAACTACATACTAAAATGTGTGTTTATGTGTGTGTGTGTGTGTGTGTGTGTGTGTGTATCTGCACATGCTCAGGTGATTGAGGTTAAGTTTGAGAAGCTGGACTTGGAATTAGACACATACTGTCGTTATGACTACGTGGCCCTGTTCAACGGGGGCGAGAACGATGACTCTCGACGTATTGGCAGATTCTGCGGAGACATGGTTCCAGAGTGAGTGCAAACACAGTGCACCCAATTTCATTCAGATCTATTCATACACTTTGACATTAAATGAGTCCTTGAAACATTATTCTAGGGACAAGGGATTGTGTAGTTTATCTACACAGGAAAAGGATGTTGTTGATTTCTGCAAGGTCAGTCGTCCTGAGGGAAGCTTAGCCAAAGAATGTGCTTCCCAATTAGGAAATACTTTCTCTTTACATAGTTATCTGTATCAAACAATATGACCTTTGCACTTTGGAAGGTCCGTGAAGTGCTGATAAAGTTGGATATTAACTTTAAAGATGCAGTCCGTAATATTTTCTTCTTAAAAAGGTTTTAATCCTAAATTAACATTGGAAAAAAAGCAATAGATTTATATATATTAGTGCTGTCGAAATTAACTAATTAATCGCATATTTTTCTGAATTTATTTGCAATTAATTCCAATTAACAGTAACGTTTTTAAATTTACTTTATATAATAATTTCACATTCAAACATTAAATTAATGTACAAACAACGTAAAAGACTAATATTGTAATATTTGTATAATAGCATCTTTTTTTGGGACTGAAGGCCAGCATTACTCTGATGTCTCTGGAATAGTTTTTTCCCCTAGTAGCTATTTAATCATTGAATAGTTATTCAACAATACAAAGCTATCTCATAAAACCATTAAACCAAACAATCTTCACATAAAACCATTATAATACAAACACTGATTTCTTTATAAAATTGTTCCCCTTCCCCAAAAAATGTTTTAACCATTGACTATATGTCTTCAACATTAGAGTATACTGTAATCAAAGGCTATCAATTTTAACATTTAGACTTAAAAAAAACCCCTTCAAACTTAAAACAATCTTCACATAATCCATTATAATAAATGTCATATTTACTTGTGCACTGCACTTCAGCAGAAATTGAAGTTATCAGACACATTCTAAATTAAATATAGATCCATAAAGCTATCCCCTTTTCTTTGTCCTTTGATTAATAGACATCACAGCAGCTGGTTCCCTGTCGACACTTCACTCGTACTGCGTCTGCTAAGACTCTATGGGAAAAACTCATTTTTTCCCCTACTTGAAGCCTATTTAACATAATTAACGTAACTTTTTTTAAACCAATCGGCTGGCTGCCGTGCTGTGGCAACCAATGGTTGGCTCCTGCCGAAGCTCACCTGAGGGGAGCGGGGCCGTCTATATATAGCAGCTGAACTGCCACAGGACTTCAGATTTCTTCTCCTTCAGCCACGTGCATCTTTGCTGTCCCTGACTCAAGCCTTACGCCGTTGAATACGCCACTACACTGCATCCGGCCTCTAAAAGAGCAAATTTCTACTAAAAGCTTGAAGACGCCCTTGCAGCTTGATGGTTCCCCTGCCGGCATCCAACGAGAAAGAAAGTCTTCTAACGGGTAAGATCTAAAACTCTTCTTATCGCGAGTGAACTCGTACATTACTGTCTGGGCTCCCCATGCAGAATGTGGTGCTCTCACGAGAGCACGAGTTCCACACTCCACTCACTATGTCTTCTCTGTATACCCCGCTCGCCTTTTTCCAAGTCTCTCACAGAGTTCAGAGACCTAGACGGCAGAGCTATGGGTGTGTCTTTTGTTCTGCCGGTTATTACACAGGAGCAAATAAGCCCCTTTCGAGCGCCTTATTCTCCTCGGATGTCAGAGCAAAATGAATATTTAAGCAGTCAGTTGAGGGCTTTTACACAAGCACAAGGCTCGCGTTCCCCCTTTCCCCGCTGCTCTTTTATCTGCCAGTGCTTACAAGGGAATCAACGCCCCCCGTAATATTGAGCGGTTTTATTCCCCTCTGTGGATAAAAGCTTTAAATAACTACAGAGCAGGCCAAATCTCGCCACGGCTGGACCACCCCGCAAACTACTCTATTCCTATCCTCTACCTCGCAAAGTTCCGGGTATGATACACAATATAGCTACAATAAATGGGTCCGTAAATTGTGCCCATGCAACGGACAAGTTGCTTACAGTCTAGTTGCGCTTGCTCACTGACTCTCTCGCGCCCTCATTTTCTCCTCTCCTGAAGGCGAAAACTGTCTGCATCATTGGCTTGATCTGCCTGTGGTTTCACACACATCGATCATCAGTACCCCTCTTCTTGAGTGGTTTTTGATCTTTAGGCCGATTAAAAGGAACGCTGTCTTTCACGTTTCATTGACTTACACCGCCTCAGCTCCAGCAGCCAATGCAGTGCCACTAGAAGTCGCTTTAGGTCGGCTGGAAGTTTTTTTTCCATTCCAGAAGAGGCAAGGACCCCCCCGCCTTAGATAGCGCCGGAACTGGGCACTGTAAGAGACTCAATGTAAATCAGAGCATCTACAGTATTTCACAGAGTGCGCCGCGACCATAGCATGTTGAGCCTCCTTCAAGATCGCAATGCTTCATCCCCTGAAAGTCTTTCATAGAATAATGGGTCTAATGGCCACAGCCTCACCTGTTACAGCTCGGCCTCTTACAAATGCGGCCGCTGCAATACTGGTTGAAGGCGCGGGTGCCCCCGCAAGCTTGGCGTCACTGACGCATTCAGCTCAAACTAGACGGAGCCTGCATTGCAACTCTCAGTTTATGGAAAGGCACCCAGTGGCTGCGGAGAGATGTTCCCCTCCACATTGTGTGCAGAGTGATAACGACAGACGCCCCCATGAAGGGGTGGGGGCACGCTGCACGAAGGCTCACCAGCCGCGGGCCTGTGGTCAGATGCATAAAGCAATTTGCACATTAACTGCCAGGAAATGCTGGCAGTATGGCACGCTTATCACGTTTTCCTGCTGCAACTGAGGGACACTCACGTCCTGGTTCGTTCAGACAGTATGACTGCGGTGTCAAACACAAATCGCCAGGGGGGTCTGTTATCGAGCATCCTCAGCAAACTGAATGTTCGGCAAAGCAGAAGTGAATCTTTTCACTTCAGACAGCAACAGTTGTTGCCCAGTTTTTACGAGGGAGATGGACGAGCTGGCCCAGGACTGGCCCAGCCTTCCCCTTTATGCCTTTCTCCCAACCAGGCCGATTCCTCAGGTTACAAAGTCCTCCTGGTCACCCCCTATGGTGGAACCAACCGTGGATTGCAGACCTACACTCAATGCTGACAGCAGCCCCGTGGCCTATTCCCCTGAGACGGGACCTCCTCTTTCAGACGGAAGGCTCAATCTGGCACCCACAGCCCTGTCTGTGGGACCTACATGTTTGGCAGTAATGTGTAAACGTTTTAACTTTTTTTCGGCAGTATCCAGCCATTGGTTGCCGCAGTAGGCCGCCAGCCGATTGGTTTAAAAAATTACCACTGCACAACCAATGGCTGTGCAGTTTCACTGCGTGTTAAATAGGCTTCAGTTATGGGGAAAGAGGAGTTTCATGAAAAATGTGATGCAGTTCTGACACAAATCTTATTTACTCTCAACTCTTTTCTGACCCAAGCTTGTTAGATAAGAGATACAGTGCTGGGCTGCTCCAGAACATTTCAAACACATGTTCTTAAATAAGGCTCATATAAAATATATTAGCAGCTTTAATCATCTTTTTGGAAGCTTCATGACTTAACTGACCATGACATTGCATGCACATAGCTTATTTCGTGCTTTGAAATAAAAGGATACAGCCTACAAAGTGCACTGGTATCTTTGTGCATGTAGTTGAAGAGCGAATTTGGCCGAATATCACTTACTTTTTTTAAATCATGTTTACCTAACTGAGATGCAGTCATATCAGTAAGCCAAAAAAAGCAATTTTATTTTATATCACACCAATAAATGGATTTTCACTCACATATTATGTGAATTATTATGGTTGATTGCTAATAGCACATTACCGAAAAACTATTGCTTTGCCTGAAGATACCACTAGGTGTCAGTATAAGCAGTATAAGTCTAAGACAGAGAGGTTCCTCAATAGCCTACTAGTTGATATCAAAGTTCGTTCTTTGTTGATACTTAGGAATCACATATAACTGTATACTACAACAGACAAATATAAAAGCCTCTTCAAGACTGCTGCTGTAATACAAATAATGTCCAATAAAGGGATGATGCAGGGATGTAGGCCAACCCTTAGTTACAGTAGCATCACTCTGGTTACCCTGACAGAAAGCCACCAGGGTGTTTATATTGGAAAATAATCTCTGTGACACTCATTGTTCTTATACATCAAGATCATCTTAATCACAAATGTGCACAACTTACAAAACTAGTTAAAGCTAAAGTTAATACAACTTCAGCCTCATTGCCACTTTTAATGTTCATTTGAAATCTCCAAACTGGAAAGTTTGAGTTAGAAGAGCCTGAGTACACACAGTATATAACAAGGCTTTAAAAGTGAACTAATAAGTAAGATGAGTTTATCTGTTTACTGTGCATTCTTTTAATGTCTCTGTACTCTGTAGTCCCAAGTGGTGTATTACTGATGTATTATAAAATAATATAAATAATGCAATGTAATAATGTATTTTGTATTTCTTTGTATATCAGTGTGGTTGTGACTAATGGAAACGAGCTGCTGGTGCACTTCGTATCAGATCTGAGCGTGACGGCTGCAGGATTTCTGGCTCACTACCAAAGTATTCCCAGCGGCTCCCGCTCAGCCACAGCTACTCTGGACAAAGTACACGGCCCAAGAGTCAACACCTCACCTACTAAAGCCACCACTCCACCATCAAGACCTAAGCCCAAAATTAAGCCCACACCAAAAGCTCCCTCAAGACCACCTAAACCTGCACCACCCAGACCAACTCCTAAACCGAGATCAAAACCTGCACCCAAGCCCAAACCAGCCAGGCCTACTCCCCCAACAAGGTCCGGCGCAAGGATCACACCAAAACCTGCTGCAAAACCTACAAAGAAGCCTACACCTAAACCCACAGTCAAACCCCAACCGAAAACAACAATCACTACAGCAAAGCCAAAAGTAAAGCCTGGTGTCAAACCAACAACAAAGCCAAAGACCAGTCCCAAACCTGGGAACAAAACAACAACAAGAGCAGGTGCAGGTGCAAATGCTTATGTGTATGACTGTCCAATATACAGTATTTCTCTGTGTCTGTGTGTGTGTGTTAGAGTACATATTTCTTTATTTTATCTGTTTCTCCCCAGTTGCCAACCCACTGTGCTCCCTACCATGCAAGAGAATAGGCACTCTCATGACCCGTTTCTGCCCCAGTCATTTTGGTGAGTTGCTTCATTTATATCTCTTTCATCCAGCTATTTCTGTCTTCTTCATTCTCCCCTAATTGTATGTCACAGACATGGACCCCAGGGGCCTTTTTATAGACTGACAGGAGGGCAGTCATTTGAGGCCATTAATGCAGACAGCTGTTCACACAGTGATCACGGATCTTAGAACAGTGCAATGTAGCTAACAGCTAATGTAATAGTTAAGTCTCAGAACTATAACAATAATATTGACGCTAATAATAAATATTTTAATATTTAATAATATTAAATAATTAATGTGTTATTATTATATGTATTGTTATAATAGACATTATTATTAATTATAACATTATTAAATAGTTATTTTGTTATGTCGTTCCAAGCCTGTAAGACCTTTGTTCATCTTTGGGACACAAATGAAGATATTTTTGATGATATCAGAGAGCCATCTTACCCTCCATTGACAGCAAATGAAATAATCCCAGAGCCAGAAACGTAGTAAAAACACGTGTCCATGTGACATCAGTGGCTCAACTACAGTTTTGCAACGATAGGAGAATATCTTAGATCAAGATGGCGCCGGCGAGATCGGCTGCCGTCGCAACTGCTCCAACCCCCTTTTCTTTGTTTTTGTTTTCTAAGTTAGTTTTCAGCGTTTTAAAACCGGCAAAACCTCCACAATTGAGTACATTGAATATGATAGAGACATCTTGTTTCTGTTGGTATACAATGTACTCACAATCCAACGCTTTTAACTCCGGATTCGAGCTGGCCGACTGAGATCCTGAGGGAGAACAATGGACGCAACGTGAAGCGGCGGCCCTGTGGGAAACGAGCCGGCGTCAGGAACAGGCTGAGAGCCCGTGCACACCGCACACCTCTGCCTAGCATCCTGCTCGCCAATGTCCAGTCCTTGGATAACAAACTCAATGACCTCAGGGCCAGGGCAAAGTTCCAGAGAGGCATTCGGGACTGCAATCTCCTTTGCTTCACCGAGACATAGCTGAACCCAGCGGTGCCGGACCACGCCATCCAGCCGGCCGAGTTCTTCACGGTTCACCGCATGGACAGGACATGAGACTCGGGGAAGTCAAGGGGAGGCGGCGTGTGTTTAATGGTGAACAACAGCTGGTGCAACAGCGCGAGCGTTGTTCCTCTTGCACGCTCCTGCACACCCAACCTGGAACTACTGTCCATCATGTGTCGTCCTTTCTACCTCGGGAGTTTACATAGTCAGCGCCGTTTATATTCCATCACAAGCGGACATGGACACTGCCTTATGCGAGCTACATGAGGCTCTCACACAGCACCAAACACAGCACCGGGATGCTGCGCTCATTGTGGCGGGGGACTTTAACAGTGCCAACCTCAAACACGCAGCACCGAAATTTTATCAGCATATCACCTGCCCCACCAGGGGCAATAGGACACTGGACTACTGTTACACTACAATAAAGGACGCCTACAAGGCACAATCTCGTCTACTATTTGGGGAATCTGACCACGCCGCCATCTTCCTCATGCCTAAATACAAACAAAGGCTTAAACGGGAAGTTCCGGTTAAGAGGGAGGTCACGGGCTGGACGGACCAATCGGTGGCCGAGTTACAGGACGCACTTGATGATGCTGACTGGGACATGTTCCAGAACAGCTCCTATGACGTCAACATGTTTACGGAAGCGGTTGTGGGATTCATTGGGAAACTAGCGGATGATACCGCACAGAAAAAGACTATCAGAACGTTTCCCAACCAGAAGCCGTGGGTGCATAAAACCATCCACGTCGCTCTAAGATCTCGCTCCGCTGCCTACAACGCGGGACTTGCATTGGGGGACATGGAGCAGCATCATATAACGTGCGGAAGACGGTGAAAGAGGCGAAGCAGCGCTACGGGATTAAAACTAGAGTCACAAATCCAACAGAGTGACTCTAGGAGCCTGTGGCAGGGACTAAGGACAATAA
>JAUMHP010000052.1:19487217-19514092 GCA_032361065.1 Enteromius trimaculatus | reverse complement strand
GTTTACTGAACAGATTAGTTGATGGTAATTCTGCTCGTATAAACAATTAATTTGTAATGATTTATATACATTTTCCATTGAGCTAATATGGTGCACATAATCGCAAATGTCTATAGTATCATATTAATCTGTAAAATTACTGTAATACGCATAATTTACAATTCAGATGCAGGTTTTCAGTAAAGTGTGCAATATTGACAAAAACAAAATATGTTGAGTGTGTAATTGTGCTGATATCTTTAAGAGATTTCCATGGACAGCTGACACCTAAATATCCTTCATATTCTGTGTGCTCAGTTCACAGCAATAGAATAAGTGATGGTGATAGTCTTTTTCCAGTACATTTTTACCTTTAAGCCTTTCTTTTGAAAGTGTGCATCATCTTTTGAATCAAATTTGTGCATTTTTGCTATTACCGAGCAAATAAAGTCAGTATCAACTAAATGAATCTCTGCAATGCTTCTCAGCTGTCATGTAGCTGTATTGACAGTTTAATGCAGTTTAGAGGGACACAGAATGATAACCTACAGTCACAAATGCAGAAAAAATGTTTTGATATTTGAAACGTAAAAAGTTCAAAACTGTTTGAAATCATTTTTTAATGTAAAATGAAAGCCGCCAGTAGGAGGCAGCATGTCACTGTTAATAAGCGAGGCATTGCAATTGAACTGAATCATTTAAACATAGAGTCATTCAGAAACGAAACACCGTCAGAGAAGTAAAACAGTGCTGTGGCTGAGTTTTGGGTGATTTTTGTGAGAAATAGAGCAAAAAGCAGGACATGTGGTGTCTAAATCATAAGTCTCTTAATAATAACGTCTTGTTTATTGAACTGTTGCCTAAAATCATTTTTTAACGTGCTGACCTTTGGAAGAAAAACGGCACTCTTCATGTGATTTTAATTATATGAAATGTTATAAATATAGGCTATACATTTTCTGCCCCCCCTATCTTAAACAACGTGATGAAAGAATGCTTTGATCTCCCTACGAAACAAAACTCAAGAGAACTTCTCGAGGTATAAACAAAGGCAATAAAACAATTTACTTCTCCAATATGTTGGAACGATCTGGAGAGAGAAACATCTGCTCTCCATTCCCGCATCCACTCTTAGGCCCCCCTCTGTACAGACCAGGTCAACAAAAGGTGACTTAGGATTGTGGAGAGTAAGGTGCACAATGCAGTATATGTATCTTCAGAATTCATAATCATAACATAGTCACATTTAGTATCATTTTCATGGTCTCACTGTGTCTAGAAACATGGTCTCACTCTTACATCAGTGGAACAGACCAATAATAAAGATTTCAAATCGGAGGAAAACTCTGTTCAACCGATGAGGATCTGCCCCCAATAAAGTCTCTGTCAGATGTTAATTCTAAATTTTTAAAACAAAATTTGTATGATTGTTATGTTAGGATCTGGGTACTTAAAGAGAACTGGCGAAAAAATCAAGGAAGTCTTCTGTAGTCAGAGCTTCCCACACAATACCGTGTGTTTCTCTATTTTGCCGGGTATAACTCTCTGAAGCTTTTTCTTATCTGATTTTACATCTTATGCTGATCAGTTGTGTAACTATCTGTTAATATATTCTTTTGAATTGATATGTTGATTGGATGATTTTAATTGATATTTCGCTATGCCTGGCATAATAAATTTTATTTCTTGATTCATTTTAAATTGTTGAAATCATTATTTTGAGTAGGATGTGCAGAGGCGGAGCGCGCATGAATATTACGACCAGAGATATTCAAACTGAGAGCACGCCCATTAAAGCAGTAGGCGTGATGGGAGCGGAGACCCCCTGATTTCTGATATCATTTGAAATGAACATTCAAAGCTTTAATGAATTAAGTGTTTTTACAGAAGCACAAGAAAGACATACACGCAGCATCCGGACTAGAAGATTGATCCTTTCAACATCAAACTGCTCTTTAATTAACAGGTGATAAGTCTTATACTAGTGTGACGGTGTGGGTGATGGTGGAATGATGGACACTGCGAATCAGGTTGGTGGTCACTCAAGGCTTCTTTAAATTTTCCTGAAACATACAGGACCAAAGGTTGGTTAACTGGCAGCTCAATGATGACGCATGTCAGTCAGCAGCGAAGCTTCGTGAAACTGCTGGCTAATTACATTTTCTCTGAGCGAATGTGAACATACAGTGGACATAAATCTGAATAAAACATACATAATAAAAATAAAATACAAAACTGTACTCTTTTAGAATCACATTAATGCAGTGAAACTGTAAACTCAAGTGACCGATATTTTTGTATAACAAAAAGAAAGAACAGAAAACGCAACTCAAATGACGCAACAGTTCAGCACGTGCGAGTATACAGCACGTGTGCTAATGCTAGCGGCTAACGATTTACACACAGAACATGACAAAAACCGAATAAAACACATACCTGAAACATACAGGACCAAAGGTTGGTTAATTGGCAGCTCAATGATGACGCATGTCAGTCTTAAAATGAAATATACAGAGGTTCAGTGTTTTTACAAGAAAGCTGATACACTCATACACTTTGTTTTATCGTCACAAATAACAACTAGGAGCTGAATAATATTTTGTGAAGTATAAAGGTTGAGCTTTGTGCTCGAAAACAATCAAAACTCTGTTAAAAAGACGGAGCGATCATCAAAGCAGCTTACCAGCAGCGAAGCTTCGTGAAACTGCTGGCTAACACATAGCACCGCCCCCTGATATAACAAACGTGATTGAGCGCAGTGCAACAACCAATGGCGTGTTTCCCAATTTATGCATGAATTTAACTAATGTTATTTTAACTCCGTTACATATATATATATATATTACTTTACAAACTTAAATGGATACTGAAAAAAACAACAACAACAAAAAACTACCAAAGGAAACTTATGAGTGGAAATCCCCCCCCAAAAAAGGATATATATTTGATCTTTCACTTTAGTCCATTTGTTCTTGCCGATTATGCCACAGGTTCTCATCAACATCGCATTGAATGTTTTCCCTTGCAATGCACCGAGGGAAATACCTCCTTGCATGGTGTATCCATCCCTGGCAGTCCTCTGCACCTATTGCCAGTCCAGCCTCTCTAAAGGACAATGCATTGTTGATGACATGGTCAATTGTTGCCCGAATTTTATTTGAAACTTGAGCTGGATTTTTTCCTCTTGCTGCTGCAGCTCCTCCACCACGCATACAAACTCCTCTTCCTCGGGCCCCTCTGCCATGGCCTCTAACTCTCCTTCCGTGCCTATGTCATCTTTGATCCATGCTTGCAAATAGCAATACAGGGGTGGCATCTTTTGTAGGATGAGGACTGATTGCTGATTGAAGAGTTGTGCAAACAAGTTTCACACAAGCGCATTAGATATTCATAATACTTGCAAGTACTAATGCAAGTATCAGCTGTTAATAGATGTTTTCCTTTTGTTCAACACAGAGAATCCAATAGAGTTTGGGATCTTTCAATGAGATCTGTGGTGACTGTTTCGACAAAGGGTGTGAAAAATGTGTGAAACAAATGAAAAAGTGTTAAGGCAATAGAAAGCAAAGACTTCTCCTGTGCTAAGAATGTGATGATGAAGATCAAGTGAATCCCAGTTTCACTGAGCGTGTCTTAGCAAATGAGAAAAACTGTAGGCATGTGTCCATAGTGTTCAAGCAATGGGTAAAAACTGTAATGTCAAATAGTTTATCCATAATGTGAGACCATTGCTCTAAAAATAATGTTTTTTGTGGTTATTATAGAAAAAAACACACTTTTTATTTGATTGTAAAAAGCTAAACATGTGAAATGTCACTTTGATTCTTAGGGTGTGTGATCAGTCTCAGTTCTTTCTCTTGTCCATTATCCGTGCTCAAGCTTTTGGGGAAAATATGTCCATCCCGGAGGCTGAGGATAAATGTACATTTAGATAAGGTACTGTAAGTATACTGTAAAGGAAAACATCGTCAAACATGAGATTCTGCCATTATTCACAAATATCCATTTCTTTCTAAAACTATCCAACTTTTTTTTTTACCAGTGAGCGGGAGAATTTTGACACAAGGACTGAACAACAGTCCAGCTAACTGATTATTGGTTTAGTTTGTCCACCTGTCAACCCTCTTTACATGTGTCTCTATTTACTCTCGCAGTGCTTAATGTCCTGTTCCAGTTTGTCATCAGATGTTTTGCATTCTGCATTTAAGTGCTTTGTTCATATTCCCTCACAATCTTGACTAACATTGGTAACTGGCTAAATAACTACATAACTAATGAAATAAATGTTATACTGTATTTTATTTTTAGGCAAACTAGCCTATGAAGTGCTGTAGTGTGATCCCGACTGGGTGCCATCATTGCATCTCAGGCACACAAAAGTAAAAGCAACACACTGGGTGGTTAACCCGAAGTAAAAGGAGACTGCAAGCTGTCACAGGGAATCAAGCTGCACACTGAAAAAAATAACTTTGAGGTGAAGTAAAATATACTAGATTTACTATCATAAATTTTACATTATAATATTACAATTACTTGAAAACTAGAATTTCTAAGTAATATTGTACATATTTAGACAATTAATTCACTTATAAAATGAACTGTGTGGGAATAGTAAGATTTATTATATATTTTCTCATATTATCTAACTGCTTTAAAGTCATTGCACATAAACCTAAAAATACTGAGTAAATTTTAATCTAAAATCTTAGCATATTCAAATTGGCGCATGCTCAAACTGGTCATCAAGGATAAACAGTACTGAGGTATGTAAATGTATTATCTTTATTAAGCCTTATCGTTTGACCAGAAACAATAATTTAAAAGTATTATTTAAATGCTGGTCTCTTGCCATTTCAGATAAAATAGGAATTTAGGAGACTAACATTGAACAGAGCTTCATGAACAATCTGTCCAGACGTTTCTCTTGCAATCTTCGCTCCAATCATTGCTCCCTGCATGTGTATGCCATTGTATTATCACTTTCTACGGATATTAGTTAAATATTGACATGATAATCTGTTCACAGAACCAAAACATTGAGAGGAGATGTGAAGCTGTTATCCGGAGCCTCATACTGTACCTTGGCTAGTAAGAAGAAGAACTGTTGGAAGGTAAAGCATATTTTGTTCAATGACATTTTAAAATTGTATTACCATACACCAGGCATGGGGATGCTCCTGAAGGGCCTGTGTCTTGCTGAGGTTAGTTCACCCAAAAAGGAAAATTCTGTCATTAATTACTCACCCTCATGTCGTCCCAAACCCATGAGTTCATTCTTCATTTGTTCATCTTCAGAACTCAAATGAATATATTTTTGATGATATCAGAGAGCTATCTGATCCTCCATGGAAAGTAACACAACTGAAATGATCCCAGGTCCAGAAACATAGTAAAAACAGCAGTAAAACAGTACATGTGACATGAGTGGATCAACTTTTGATTTGCCATACTGAGAATACTTTTGTGGCACAATAAAAAAAAAAAAAAAAATAGCATGTAAGCCAACCATTCTTCTCCCGTGACTTACGTCTTCCGCCTTTTTAGAGAGCATCACAATGTAAGCCTGGGATCTTTTCAGTTGTATTGCTGTCTACGGAGAATCTGATTGCTCTCTAATCTCATCAAAAATACCTTAATTTGTGTTCTGAAGATGTCTTACGTGTTTAAAACAGAGTTCCCCACCCCTGATGTACAGGTTTACCTTACATTTATGGCTAAGGGTAACATTATTTGTCTGTAATGGCTCTTATGTTATGTTTGACTAATTTTTTACTAAACCTAGCTCACTGTTCAACAGGCTTGAGTCAGTTTAGCGTAATCTGTACTGTTCAGTACATTTCAAGTAATTTATTTAATCTTTTTTAATTATGTGCAGGAGGACAACCATAATGACAAGCCTCAAGACACCCCCAAGACTCTGTTTGTCCATGGAGCTGATGGAAAGGATCCAGTAGATGCATCTATTATTCTTGAAGGCAAGAAGATCCTGCCGGGATGTCACAATACTGCTAAAGACTGTGCACTGCTTATGGGACTAATTTATACCCTCAACCTCGCATATTCCAGGGCACTGTTACATTTTCCAGGTGTTTCAGAAATGTTTTCTAGAATACAGTTGTGTGACTGAGTCATTGTTTAACTTGTGAAAAAAAAATAAACGTTAATTGCAATTGTATCCAACCTGTGTGGTTTATTTAAATGCAGACAAAATTACTATATTTTTAGTAATCTTTAATTAAGTATATTTAATAAATGTATTAAAATATTAAATAAAATCTACCTTATAACAATTGGTAAAATGAACTTAATATTTTAAGGACAACTGTGTATTATTATTTAAAAAATATATATATATAGACTTTATCTAAATGCTAAGAATAAATGTAATTCCTACATTAAATAGAATTAAGTAATATTTACTTAATAATATAATAAATGTTAAGTCAATTAATACGTAGGTTTTACTTGCTTCTGGTAAGTGAGTTTTACCTAAAATTACAGCAGTAAATCTTACTTAAAAATAGTGATTGCAAATTGTTACGAGGATTTTATTAAGTAAATTTTACAAGTTATTTTTTTCAACCTGCACCTCTAGGTCTACAGTAGCTAGCCAGATGATGCTTCATAAATGGATGGTGCGGACTCAAATGACAACAGTGCAGGACACAGTCAGCTGGAGGCGAGAGATGTGGAGGGAACATGCTGGAAAGCTCTCCTCAGGGAGATGTGTTTTTGTACCAGTCAGCATGGTCCCATGTCAAGGTGAGAACATGACATTCCTGGACAAGATTGTGACTGTATGCTGTGCTTTGACTAACATGTGCCCCAGCGTTGTTATGAAACCATAAACTGTCATTAAACTATAGCTGTACAATGCACTTGTGTAAATACTTCTCATATATGCACGTATGCTTGAATATTTCTATACAAATATACAGACATGTTATATAATGACTTTGATATTTTTGACACAGCTGACTTGTTTCTCAGTACTTGTGGACACAGCAGCATGCATACTGAAAGCATCTTACTGCTCTTGATGTTTATCAAACAGGCTTCTTGTCTGAGGTTCAGTTACAGCTGACTGTGTGTCAGTTACCGCTACCAGGTGAGAGTGTTGCAGCACTGGAGCAGGACGGGTAGATCGCTTCCATCCTTTCCTGGGTCACAAAGATGCTGCAGGGACTTTGGCACTATGTGTAGCTTAACAGGATCGATGTAATGATCATAATACTCCTCCACACCGGAAAAACAAACGGCCTTGTTGTGAGTATGCAAAATCTGAAGCAGGGTGTGACCGGTCTGAAAGTGTGGGCTCATGTGCACAATGACTCGTGGAGCCTAAAGGAGTACATATCTCTGACATTCCTCTCTACACACTGATGCACTTGTCAAGTGCCACCCTCTGCACCAGAGGAGAAGTCGATCTTGTGGGCCAATAAATTACAGATCAGTGTTTGAATTTGTCTTATGTTGCAGTATGCTGTTTTTCTTCAAAAGAATGAATAATTTTGTGAAACAAAGCATTTCTGCACAGCGAGAGCACCTAACACTATGCGCATGCGCTCTCGTGAGAAGGACGCTGAGCTAGGCTCGCACACACTCTCTGCTCTCTCAGCTGCTCAACCCCTGCTCGCTCGTCAAGTACACTTTTGAGACTTTAGAGGCGGGGATCAAATGTCTGATCGCTCTTGTGATTGGTCATTTTCAACACATACCGCTTATCATGGCTTTAGGAACAGCGTGTTTGTTTGTGGGGGTGTTTTTTTATTAATAATTTAAAAAAGTGTTGTTTTATTTACTCGCTGCCAAAATGTGGTGTTAATAAAATGTTAGGGTTAGGGTTGATGATACATGTAATGTAGTTTTGTTTCAGGTCATGGATTAAGACAGGAAGAACATCATGACTCCTGACACGGCCACTATTCTGTTCTCCTCCGCTGGACTGACATGAGTGACCTTCCCATCCCTCCACTCAGGCCTTAGTGCAGAGCCACCCTGTCCTTGACTTAAAGCAGCAATATTTGTGTCTGGCTGAGTTCTTTAGCTATTTGTGTATTATTATGTTCATATACTTTAAAGAGTCTCATAAATGAAAGTATTAAAAAATGCTAAGAAAAACGTGTAAGGAAAAATCTATTAGAAATGTATTAGACATTTGATGTACAACAATAAATGCTTAAGAAAATGTGTAAGTGTGTGTTTATAATTATGTAAATTGTAGAGTTTCATAATACTGTACATTGCCTTGAGGTTCCTGGAAAAGTCATATCGGTCACTTCTGAAACTCTTACGGCCCCACAGCTTCCTGTCATGAACTAAGATCAAACATGTACTGTTATCTGAAGGAGCTGGGTTTTGCTCATTCCAGACAGATTGTCAAGTTAGCGATGAGAATTTTCAGTGACTATTTTTTTACATTGAGTAAGTGGTAGCTATCTTTATAAGTGAATCACTTAATTCATTCAAAAACACTGATTCATTCAGGAATTCAGATTCAGAGCTTCAAAAAAACATCAGTTTCTCCCATTCCATCACTACTAAAAAGTTGGAATACTTTTATTTGAGAGGTTTCACACAAGTACTCACTGTGAGCATTCTGTTCAAACATTTACACAACTATATGAAATACTGGAAAATCTCATCCTCTCATTAAAAATAGATTTAATGCTCAGTTATTAACATTTATGGGGTTTTGAAATTATACATCTCTTTTTTTAGTCTCACAGCAGTAAAGACATAAGCAAATTGCCCACTTGTGACGGACGATGTTCACAAATGTACTTCGTTTTTATTTTAGAAAATAACTAAAAGCAAAATAAATGAGGAAATATTATGAAATCTTTCCCTATTATTAAATGTACAATAACTGAATGTATATCTTTCTACCAAGGGGATGAAATGAATAAACCATAATCTAACCACTTAAAGACACGTGATGAACAGAAGTAAATGTATACTCAGGGCTACCAATGAGAGACTGAAAAGCTTAGTGGTCAGTGGTTATCTATCAACCAGTCTCTCTGAGAGACTAGCTAATCAAAATTAGTCTATTTATCATCAGCAATGCACACAGTAATTTAGACATTTTATAAAACATTAAAAAAAAAAAAGACATTTTGTATATAAAAATAGTATACACATTTTTGGTCATGTAATGAATTACCGAGGCTGATAACCTATACCTTAAAAGAGCAAGAGGTGATTCATAAGGCATTATCCATCCTCATCATGTTTGAAGGGATATTTGAATGCTCTCATTATTAAAGAAAAGTATGTATCATTAGGTGAGCTAGATGAATTCAGATCAGCTGCATGTGAATGAACGTTAACATATTTTTTTAGGTTCAGTGCAATTCATATAGGATATGTATGGGGTTAGACTAATTATTTCAAGCGACAACCATGAGGACAATCTTATTCATATGGATTGCAAAGTGCTGGTTTGTCCAAGATTAAAGAATGCTTTACATGAATGTGAAGAAAGCACCAGAACAGGCTACTGAAGCCAAAACATATGCATGAAATGCAGTAATGTCATGCTGCATGGATTTTTTAGAAAAATCAAGGTGTATTATTCTGTGCCATCCGCTGGGAGTCTGGGATGCACTCTCTGAGGTAGCCATGAATATGACCAACAACTTAAAGAAAAAGCTTTAACACAAAAATACAACGTATTATTTTCAACATAGCACCACTGTTGATAAACAGATAAAGAGTAAAATCTCTTTCTCCACTTCTTTTCATTCCGACCCCGATATTTACCACAGGCTCACTTTAGCCCTTCATGAAATCGATTCAGTCAGTTCATGTTTGTTTCCTTTCTCTTCCTCTACTCATCTTATCCACTCTTCGTTTCGTTAAAGTCTCCTGCAGTGTAACCATCAGCTACAAGATCTTCATGCAGACCTGACAGCGGCTGATGCGCGACCGATATTCTTCTCCCTTCAGCGTCTCCTGGAAAGGACCCTGGATGAACTGTTCGTTCTGCTCTACCGTGGTCAGCCAGAAACTGTACTTGTTGGCGAAGTAGTGGCAGGTGCCTCTGGCTCCGTTGCACTCGATGAAGGGGGTGGCACGGAAATCCTCCAGACAAGAACCGGGAGACACCAACGACTGACCGCCTCCTTCTGCACCAGCGGCTGTGTGCTGGAGGACAAACAGAAACTAATGAGGAGACCTTCTTAATGTAACCAAATCATCAACATTTAAAAATAAAGTATACCATTATACACAGGGTTTGAAATTAACACCAGCTGTGGCGGGTAACACTTCAGTAGGCAATTAGGCGAGTTGCTTTTTGTAAATCATGTTCACTCATTAACGTCTTTGGGAAGTTCAAGTGTGTTAGGGCGAATGAGAGTGCACATGTGTGCTACACTAACTTTCTAAGTTGCTAAGTAACTTAATGCGTGAGCCCATTTACAGTGCATTTACACGCATTAAAAATGATCACACAATTCAAGACAAGGGGTATTTTTTTTACCCCCTTGTCTTGAATTGTATGATCATTTTTAATATATTTTATCATTTCAGATTGTTAGTCAATATATCACAAGAAGAGTGCAGTTTCTGTCTGAAAAATCAGCATGGTTACAAATGTGATATTGATTTCATACAACCGTTTAATAAATAATAGGTTTATATCAAGAGACTTACGTTTTAGACACTATATTATTAGCTATTAGAAGTTACGAATGGCTGGTAACTTAGTAGCCTTAGTAGCCTTAGTAGTGGCTGATGAGCAAAAAAGCTCATTTCAATCCCTGATTATACATATTGAGTTTGTGTGAATATATTACATCTTGTATTAAAGGGTTGCTCCACCTCAAATTGAGCATTTTTTTATTAATCACTTACCCCTCAAGTCATTACAAACCCTTGTGACTGTCCCATTGACTGCCAAACTGTCAAGGTCCAGAAAAGTATTAAAGACGTACTCAGAATACTCCATCTGCCATCAGTGCACGGAAAGAAAATTTAAAATAACGACTTTATTCAAGAATTTGTCTCCTATGTGTCTTTCTACGTCAAGGAGATGAATTCTTGATTACAGTCATTAATAAAATTGTCTTTGTGTAAAAAAAAGTATTCTCGTCGCTTCGTAACATTACGGTTGAACCACTGATGTCTTTATTCTTTTCTGGGCCTTGACAGCGTGGGTCACTTGGCAGTCAATGGGACTGCACAAGCCTCCTGGTTTTTATCCAAAATATCTTAATTTGTGTTCTGAGAATGAACAAAGCTTTTATGGGTTTGGAACAACATGAGAGTAAGTGATTAATGACAAAATGTTCATTTTGGGTTGGAGTAGCCCTTTAACTGTCAATATGTCTTTTTTTGTATGACCTGTCAAGAACATGCTCTACACTGCAAGCTCAGCTGATGTGAATCTGCAGATATAGTGTGTGCATTGAGGTAGAAGTGAATTGTACCATAAGGAAGGAGTACCCAATCCACAGACTTCTCCAGCCCTGAGGGCAGGTCGGTATGGTGAGGTCTTGGCTATGGATAGCGATCGCATGAGATGGAGCTTCACACACTGAGCATCGGCTAATGTACTGCGATATCTGCCGATCTGCTACAGGCATCATGGGAATGGGTGCTGTAGTGGACAGCCAATAGGATTTGTCATTGCGACTAGCGTAGTAGCAGATCTCATTGACTGTGCAGTACAGGAAGGGGATGGTGCTGAAGTGCGGCAGACAAGAGCCGGGCAATCCTGTGAGGAAGTGAACATTTGAATTCAGTTATCTTGAGGCAGAACTTACTTTCCACAGTAAATTGATCCACGGATATATAAATATTCCAAAATAGAAATATGAAAATGGTGTGTTATAATAACAACACTAGTGTCTCACCCAGGTCCTGGTTGTGCGCTTTCTCCTGTCCCTCCACATAAAGCAAACTGTAGCCCTCCCACAGCTTGGCCATGCCTTGAGGACACATAGGCACCTGACTGGACTGACTGTGCTTCACCAAAGTATAACCGATACCAGTACTGCGTGCCGGTGGACCAGGAAGACCTTGCACTCCTGTTGGACCACGGGCTCCTGGAGAAGATATGAGAAAGTGGAAGAACTTGAAAGGCAGTTACAGCAGGGACCAGAGGAAATGGGGGAAAACTGTAGTAAAATCTGCTGTTACCTTAGACAATTGATTTTCCCAGTGTATTCTTTCAGGTCACAGTGACTGACTTATATAATATGATTTAATAGGCAATAATCAAATAATTTTATATGTTACCACATAAAGCACATGAATGAAAAAAAACTAGATTTATGGTTCTCATGTAGTTTTACTTCAGAATCCTAATGTGACGCTTGAAATCAAGTCACAAGGACAAGGCAAAAGACAAAAATGTCTATCGCACAGTAAATGTTTATGCATGTTAAATGTTTATTACATATAAATTGCTATAAGTTATTAATTTGTATTATAAATGATTGTTTCTACATATAAATATTTACAGTAGTCAAACATTTGGGATATGATTTTCTTAAAGTATATAATACTCACCCAGGCTGCATTTATTTGATCAAAAACGCAATTAAAAATGTTTATGTATATATTTTTTTCAACTATAAATATTTATTTCCGTGTATGACCCTGGACTGTTTATATGGTATTTGATTCTTGCGGCCTGCCCATTGAACTTTTGCCTGTCTTGCAACCAATCTTGTGGATTATCCGTAATATTTTGCTACTGCTTGTGACTATTGCCTGCCTGACATCGCTAATAAAGCCTTGCAAATGGATCCTATGGAATCTGAGGAGTCATTACACCTTTTTTTTTATATATTTAGACCATAATGCATTTTTGGAAAGTTAAAAATAGAAGCATTTATTTTTATTTTTTCATTTGAATTACTACTGATCCATGATCAAAACATATTTGTAAATCACCATTTGAGAAACACCGCTTCAAAACATATATATGAGAAATGTAAAAGGAAAAACATTCTTTGTACCTTGGGTTCCTGTGGGTCCTCGGATTCCTGGAGGTCCGGAGTCACCAAAAGTTCCAGGAGATCCAGCTGCACCAACAGGACCAAGTCTACCCACTGGCCCTCTGAGTCCTTTGGGACCTAGAGAATTTTCAGAGGAATTGAAATTGGAATTGAAAAAAATTCCCTTTAAGTTTATGTATTTATTTATTTTTTACTTTTTTCTTTATGCAAAGACATTAAAAAACACTCACCTGGGAATCCTGGACTGCCTGGGAGGCCTGGCATTCCTGTCTGACCAGCAGACCCATCAAGACCTGGTGGTCCCCGTTCCCCCAGAGGACTACTTTGGGTAATGTTACGTGGGACCAAAATACCTGGACGTCCCTTAGAACCTTCAGAACCTGAAGGACAGTAACCAAAAGCTGTTGTTTCAAGAATGCTCATGATTTATATATTATCTAAATAAATATAAGATTTAAAATGCCTACTGACCCTTTAATCCTTTGGGTCCATTCCTGCCATAATCTCCTATATCTCCAGGGTACCCTGGTGGTCCACGTGCACCATTAAAGCCAGGATCACCTCTTTGTCCTTGTAAATCCAGACAGCATAAAAATTTATAAAATTCCAATTAATAAACTATAGGAGAACAGTTAAAGTTATAATAATATTAACAGCAGAAAAAATACCCTTAACACCAGGACTGCCTTGTAATCCAGGTGCTCCAAAACCACCGGCGTCTCCACGTGGGCCCGGTGTTCCTGGTCGCCCAGGAAGTCCAGTATCTCCCCTGTCTCCTTGGACTGTTCCAGGGCCTGGTGGACCAGGAAGGCCAGGAGGGCCAAAGGGACCTACAAATGATCCAGTTCAACTGATTTCAATGCATCACAAGAACTATGGGCAACTGCAAAAGGTTCATAAAGTTCATACTCAAAGAGAAACAGATCTAAGAGGAAAAATACTTGTTAGCATTCTAAATCAAAGATCTTTTTATTTCCGTTATATAGCCCAAGAAAGGATCAGTTCAATGTTAGAGGGACAAGAAATGTAATGAGAATAGAGAGTACAGAGATGTCCTGTACCTTCTCGTCCATCTAATCCTGGAAGTCCAGGGTCTCCAGGAGGACCTGGGATATTAGAAGGACTAGGTGGTCCAGGGGGGCCTGGATTACCAGGGAAGCCTCTGAAACCAGAGGCACCTGAAAACCAAAATATCATACTCATTAAACACATACATGCAAACTGAAAGACCATCTAATCTGGTCAGAGAAGCAGTGGCCCCATGATTGTTTTTTTGATGAATTACCACTCCATTTATTCAAACTATATACATCTATTTAGTGTTTTCTCTCTCTCTCTCTCTCTCTCTCTCTATATATATATATAGCCATACACATGATTCTCCTCACCAGGGTCTCCTCTTGATCCTTTTTCTCCAGGGCGGCCAGATGCTCCAGGCTGTGATGTACCTCTCTCTCCCTTCCGGCCATTTACACCAGGAGCTCCAGTCCGACCACCTTCAGTAATACCTGAGGACATACATTAAATAAATGAGCAATCACTAGTTTGTTCATGTTTGTCAAGTATAATGTAGAACCTTATAATCAGAGGTTCATCAGATAAAGCACCTGGAACTCCAGGCAACCCCTTGGATCCCGGAAGACCATTGAGTCCATCTAAACCAGGTGATCCTGGAAAACCTAAAGTAAGATTTGAAACAGGGTATTTCAGAAATGGCAACATGCTGGGTTCTATTAGTAAGCAGAAAGATGAATGACTACAGGTGAAGTTCTACAAGTTCTTGTTTAACCTTTCTCTCCTGGTGAACCTGGAGCTCCAGGACGGCCTGAATCTCCATCACGCCCCTTCTGTCCTGGATAACCAGGGAGACCCCTAATGCCTGGGAGGCCTGGTGAGCCTATAAACAAATAGAACAATAAAAAATAAAATTAGAGAAGCTGTTGATGTAAAAGCTGAAGTAAGTGCGGATCTAAACTTCCATGTACCTCCAAATCCAGGTGCTCCCGACTCTCCAGGAAAACCTTTCTGGCCTTGAAATCCCAATGTTCCTGGGAAACCAGGATCACCTGGTTCACCAGGAAGTCCTGGACCACCTAGTTATGAAAAGCAAAAGGCAAAAATCTATTTAAGAAATCAGACTGAAATTCGCAATATTAAAATAAAACATGATAAAAAAATAGAACACTTTATAGAACCTGAAAAATGTCTTTCTTACCTGGGAATCCAGCATTTCCAATCAAACCCTTTGGTCCAGGGGGTCCAGATAATTCATATGAATCACCTTTCTCACCTTAAATACAATGTTTATAGGCTTTAGACCAATAGCTACATTAGCCATATGTATTATAGGTCAGAAAAAGGTATTATTATTATTATTATTATACTATGCACTGATGGAATCACACAAAGGAATCACCTTTGCCACCAGATTGTCCTGGAGTTCCTGAGAACCCTTGAACACCAGGTACACCAGTGTCACCCTGCAATGGAGAACAACGCTAAAAGTAAGAGACAATATATATTTCTATACATAACACACTTTGACAAGTGCTATTATGAGACCATATTAGACTTATACTGCTGCATCCATAGTAAACATTTATACATAAACATACCGTACTTGTGTCCTGAATACAGGATACTTACATTCGGGCCTGGTAAGCCAGGGAAGCCCATAACTCCGGGTGAACCTTTGGGACCAGGCAAGCCAATGGAGCCAGGAATACCTGGGAATCCAGGCTGGCCAGGAGAACCTTTTGCTTGGTCTGCAACACCAGGTAATCCAGGAAAGCCTTGACGTCCTGGTGCCCCTGGAAAACCCTTATCACCTGTTAAAAAGAAAGATTTTTTTCTCTTTTACCACAAGCATAAATGAAAACGTCATTAATAACTCTACACTGATTGTCTGTACAGAACAGCTTAACATGACAAGTCCACCTTTATGCCACTAAACAGCATGGATTCATCAAGAATTGGATGGTTTGTCCACTTTTACCTCTTGGACCTGGAAAACCAGGCAGTCCACCACTTCCTGGAGCACCTTTTAGACCCTTTTCCAGCAGCTCTACTGGAAGCACTGAAGAGGGGCCTGGAAGACCAGGAGCACCACGTTCTCCTTAAAACACAAATACAGTATGTATCTGTTAATTTAGTACATTTATTGCATCACTGCAGTGCATTTTAAAATATAAATCACGATACATTTTATATCTTGCTTCTTTCTGAAATATTTTTGAGTGCCTTCTGCGATTTCACTTAACTAAAAATCCACAATCAAATGTCCTTCAAATGCCATATACCTTTAATTCCTCTTGATCCAGTCACTCCAGGAAAGCCATCCTGCCCAGCAAAACCAGGTAAACCTTTAACACCTGGGCCACCTGGGACTCCAGGGTTCCCAGGTAAACCTGGGAACCCCAACAATCCAAGAGACCCCTTCTCCCCTTAAACAAAGACAACAAAATATCTACATTACGATAATTAAAAGTAAAATGTGCTCTTTAGACTATTTCATGCTTTTTGAAACAATCTCTGATATGCTTGTTTGACGTTATTGTAATAATGCACAGCATAACAACTTTCAAAACAACTTTGGTTTTAGAGAAGCAGGTTAAAATGCCTGCAGAAGTTAAACCGTATGTAAAAATGTATTGTAATAATCATAAAAAATGTCTCTGTTATGTTCTGTTATGTTATGGCATTAAGAAAACATGTTAATTTCAAGTACTCATATCACTGACAGTAGTAGTACAGGCTGGATATTCTCGTTTAAAAAGTGCAGTTGCAGCCCTCAACTGATGTTTATGTTTTCATGTTTTGTTTCGGCCTGAAGCGCCACCCTCCATCTATCTCCCAATCATGAATTCAGTAGTGTTTCGGCATCCAGGTTGCCTGCTTGGCAGAAAATACCCCAGTGTTTTGAATTTGGACTGCAATACCTAGTTCAACCACAAGATGTCAATTCTACATACAGTAGGGTTCCTGTAATCTAGAATAGCTTCTATCAGCAATATAACTATAAGTAAATTCAAATGAAGTCAAAGTCAATTTAAATATTAATCTCTTTCTACAATATCATACCCTTTATTCCTGGTCTGCCAGGTATGCCTGGACGTGTTCCAACGCCAGGGGGTCCAGGAGGTCCCCTAAATCCTGGTGACCCCTGGAAGCCAGGAAGTCCTGGTATACCCTTTCTTCCACCAGGCCCTGGAGGCCCTGGATCTCCTCTCACACCCTTTAGCCCTGGGAAACCTGTGGAGGCAAAACACAGTTAAAATATTAGATAGGCTGTACTGTATACTGTACAGGTAAACAAATTTACCCACAAAAGAACACTTTAAAGACATCACACAGTCCTTCAAATAACAGGTAATTAAAAGAAAATACAAGTATATTCTAACATGATTAAATAACTAAAAGATGCAATAAATGAGCAAAAAAAGCAACATTTAGTGATATTTGTTGTATTGGATGAACAATATTGGATGGAAATATTAGTGTAATGTAAAGTCTAAAATTATAGAATTAAATGCACACAAAGCTGGAACATACTTTCAGGACTAACTAAAGTTGACATGGCTAACTAAAGATGATGCTGTTTACCAGTAGGGGGGGTTTGTGGTTAAAGGCACACAAGCACATAAAGGTTAAGCAAGTTCTGTGGCTAGGTTGTTAAGATTAGAGGCTAGATTGCTCATTGAACCTGAGGATTAGTACTTAAACACACAAGTTTTAGGCCATCTTTTACATGTGAGTGTACTTCCTGCTTATAATACACAAACACAAAAAAAGATGGAGGAATATAACCACTCCAGTGATAAAAGACCATGGATGAACATTGTTAATAGATTTTAAGAAATTTCAAATGAACATTCTGCAGATCCAAATAAACATGAATTCTGCATTGTCACTACGAACAAACTTCTCTATTGGTTGGAAATAGATGTGTAAAAGGGAAAGTTCACCCAAAAATGAATATTCTGTCATCATTTTGGATGAAATATTAATTAGGAGGACTGGAACGACAAGTGTAATAAGAGGAAGCTGTGTTAGAGGATCATCAACACTATATAGAGGGCATCAGGGAGGACAATATTTCTCACCTTGGCAGCCTAGTGAGGTGACCCAACACCAAAAATAGAAGAGGGTGACACCAAAAATGGAAGGACGGGAGGGTGGAAATGATGGTGATGAAAAAAGAAAAGGAGTGGAGGATGACCATAGAGAAAAGAATAACGAAAACATATATTTTTGCGAGGAAGATCAGTAAATACAGGTTGATGGAGACTGATAAGAAGAGAAAGAGGCAGTAAAACATTTTACCGCAACTCAAATGTGCAGTAGTAAACGATACTCGCATGAAAATTCAAACCAAATCATAACTACCAAGATTATTGAGAAAAATTGAAAAAACGGTGCATGACAAATTCTCAGAGGCTGGTCTGCCAAAAATGTACGTGTGAAAGGTCCTACTGCTCAAGGCAGATTTTACCTTAGTGTATGCATCTGAGCAGTTCTTCTTGAACAAATAGACATATTATTAGATAAAACGTCAAAATTAATTTGAATTGGGTACCTGGAGATCCATAAAATCCCTTGGCTCCAGCTGGCCCTCTGGGACCAGGAACACCCCCGGAAGGAATTTCTCCTGGTGGACCTATGGGACCTACAGGACCAGGAATGCCATTCACACCTCGTTCTCCATTTATGCCAGGAAAGCCATTGCGTCCATCATTACCTAAGGAGGAATGCATTAGCTTGATATCTAGCATGAATTACAACGGATTGGTAGTAGCTATGTGAAAGCATCTCATCAAACTTACCAGGCCTTCCTGGTAAACCAGGCACACCAGGTTGACCCTTGTCTCCAGGCTCTCCTGGTCTCCCTGGAGAACCTGGGCCTCCAGGAATGGCCCCAAGCACCACACCGGGTTCTCCTTTATCTCCTGCCAAACCTGGAAAACCATCTCTTCCTGGAGGTCCTGGTAAGCCAGAGTTTGTTCTTCCTGGTAAACCTGGATCTCCTCTAGGTCCGGTGAACCCTAATCACAAACCAATTTTAAAAAGTGCAGTCACTTTTGTGATACTGGTCCATTGTCTTCTCTACACTTCTCAATAGTGTAGAGATGTAAAAATAACTGCTTATTCAAAATTTTAATTTGAAAGCAGCAAAGGACTTTGTTGCTTAGTAAGGTGATTTCATGTTTCCAACTTGAAAATAAGTGATATTTGCATGGGGAAATTTGTCGAAAATCCCAATCAAACAGATTTCTTATAGGAATGACTGAATTTGTAAATATGTACCTTAATAGAATTTGATGCAGAAAAAATTGCAATTGCTATTATACTTTCAAACATATGGCTGGCTAGCCTAAACAAGTTGACCAATTATATGTAATATTTGTGGTCAGAAGGCACACCCATTCACATTTTGGGCTGGAATCTTACCCTGAGGTCCTGGCTGACCTCCAGAGCCTGGTTCTCCTCTCTCACCCTTTGGTCCATCAAACCCTGGGCGCCCACTTGGTCCTGGGGAAGCAGGCTGACCCTTTGGCCCTAATATATTTACATAAACACAAATATGCAAAAGAACACGTCTTAGCATTGTAAATGTTCAACAACTCTTTACAGTTAAATTACTACTATTATCTACTTTAATATACATTTAGAAATGAAATTACCTGGCACCCCAGGATTTCCAAAGTATCCTGGATCTCCAAGTTCACCAGGAATCCTACAGGGCAGGGGTGTTCCTGTTGACATCCATAACATTGTCAGTAACATATAAAAACTGAAAATGATGGCCCATTCCACACACATTCCCTACAACTAACCATGACAAACCAAGTATTACAAGATGGGTGTTTGTGTACATTTTTGTTAGAAATGTATCTGAACATCTAAGATCAATAAATGTTGGCTGTTAAGAAAACGGACAGGAGGGAATATATTGTTAGGTTCATATATATTTGGACACTGACACAATTTTTAGAATTTCGGCTCTGTATGCCACCAGAACAGAATCAAAAATAAAACAAATCAAGATTAACTTAAAGTGCAGTTTTTAATTCAACAGGTTGAAAAAATATAACATAAAAAGCTTAGGAATTTTAAAACGTTTATACACAGTACACCCATTTTCAGGGGCTCAAATAGAATTGGACAAATAAATATGTTTTCTTTTATTTTTTATTTTGTAGAGAATCCTACAAGTGCTTTTTTGGGTCCAATTGTAATATGAAGTGCCAGCCAATCAACTGGGCAAATAGTATATTCTGTATATATACACTTCAGAATGTATCCAGCTGCTTCTGTCTTCTGTCACACCATCATTAAATACCAGCAACCCAGTGTCACTGGAAGCCATGCTCATGCTAACACATTGCTCCATAGTGTTTCACAGATGATGTTATATGCTTTGGATCATGAGCTGTACCACGACTAACAACTGTCTGTTTCACCTGCATTGAGCTTTTTTAACTGCATGATGTGGGTCCACAGCAACAGTGGCAACAGCAACAGTTATATATTAAAGTGATATATATTAAAGAGCTGTAATTCGTTCAATTAATCTTTTATTGAATTGGGATGGATCAAATCAAAGCTCTTACCTCCAGTTTCACAGACAAGGCATAAGCTAGTCCCAGACTAAAATGTGCATTTCGAGCTGTCTCAAATGAAAATATCTTGCTCTGGCATAGCCAGTGTCATAGTTCTGTGTCAAGATGCACACCTGTAAAGTTTTCTTTTAAGTTCATATTTGTAAAAGTTGAATAAATATCTTAATTTAACTAAGACCTAGTCTTGGAATAAGCTAAGCCCTGTTTGTGAAACCGGTCCATAGTGTGCACTTTAAGCCCATACTCATAACATAACTGTAACTTCTATATGTTTTTGTTAACAGCTAAAATAATCAAAAATGTGCCTGTGTCCAAATATATATGGGCCTAACTGCAGCCCCGCAGTATAACTTCATGAACAGCAAAAATGATTCCAAAACACACAGAACCACATTTTTAATGTGGAGGGCAGCAAGATCTCCAATGCCGTCAATAACCACAGAAAATGTTCAATGTACTTCTATAACACTCTTTATAATGTTCTCAAGGAGCTTTAGAGAAAACCTGTACATTATAAAGACAACAAAAATGCATAAAGTAATGCACATACAATGAAAATGCTTTTCAGACCAAATAAAAAAGAAATGTTCAGCTTGTATTTTTATTGAAGAACCTAATAAAGCACTTATGAAGGATAGGTGAAAATATCTTCTGTGGTAATAGATGGCATGTCGGGTGCTGGTGACAAAGGTGAACAAGTGTTGGGACTAATGCTGTGTCGCTACAAAGGGTATACAAACCAAATTGGAGTAACTTTGATGGTGTTGCAGAGTTTTCAGAATTTGATCAAATTTATTTTCATACCTTTTAACCCAAAAAAACATCCTTCCCTGGTAAAGTCAGTATAGAAAGGCTAATAGCATGCACAGAGGTTGTTAAATGACTGGCAAAAGAGGGCTGTAATATGGTAACTACCACTTTTCCAGAATGGCAAGAGACTAACTGGATTTATTTTTTACTGGCTTCAGCTCTAGGCTTCGCATCTCACCTCCCTCTTCCAAAGAGGCATCATTAAGCCCCGCCTGCCCACAGCTGTCACCTAGTCAGACAACATGCAAGGGCAAGAGAGATTGCAAGAGGAGCTGTCAATCAATCGGTTTAGGAATTAGTTCATTCGGGCAGCATCAATAAGAAATCGAATGCATAAGCATGAAAATGATTGTACCTTTAGTAGAGAATTAAAAAGCGCATTCAAATGTTCCAACACAATCAGTTAAAGCAGTGCAAATAAGAAATCAAAAAGAGAACATGTGCATGGATGCGCCAGGGCCATTCCATTACTAAGAGAGAGAGATGGAGAGCATGCAGAGAAGTGAAAGGATTTGGTGATTCAGACAAGGATGTCCAGACTTGTGATTTAATTGCACATGCTCAATTTCTCTCTGAATGGAATGGCTTGCAAAGAGGTCAAAAGTTCTGTTAGCACAGGCAAAATGTAAAGATTCATCTTCACACCCATTCACTCTCACACACGACCAAAGCTTGACAAGATGATGTATATCTAAACTGAAGCTCTTTCAACCAATGGCATCTTATACCGTTCAATCTCATACCATAAAACTCACAAACCAAGCTTAATATGCTAAGCTGGCCTCTTGAGGAAATTAAGAAGGCTTGTATCGAGAAAATATTCCCTTAGTGTGTATACATCCAATTAATTCACTGTATATGAATATATAAGTTGTTTTAAAAAGTAGGCTAATCGCATACATTACATGCCAGCTTATTAATCGGTAGTAATAATAACATTTAACAATATCACATAATCTGGATAATTCGTTTTTCTAGATAATACAATATTTTAGACTATGTATTCATGGTTAAAATGTTACTGAATTGTTTCTTCTACTTACCTGGAGATCCTTTAAGTCCAGGTGTTCCAGGAAGACCATTAAATCCAGGATCACCTTGTGACCCTTTGAACCCAGCTACTCCAGGATAGCCTATACCAGGTTCACCCCTGTCACCGGGACGACCTTTGAACCCTGGAATACCAGGATACCCTTTTTCTCCAGACACCCCAAAACCAGGATCCCCCTGTAGAGAAAGAAGTTAAGAACTTTAAGGATTTCACTAGCTGAAAGTCAGAATCAGAATTACTACACGGAATAAGGACCTCATTTGGCAGTAAGTACAGAGTAGGGCTGTCACCATATTGGATTTTTCACACCACGATTATTGTGGCCAAAAGAATTTACAATATTGATATATCGCGATATCTATAGAAACCTTCGAGGGAAAAAAACGTCAGCAGTCAAATGATTTTTTACTGTTTATTTAGTTCTTCTTTTTTACCCATGCATGAACATAAGGAGACATTGCATGCACTTTGAGTTTTTCTCTCTTTGAAGCTCACTATGAAAGAGAGAAAATACGGTCAAGATCAACAGTATGACAAATAAATATGAACATCAAAACTGATACTTTTTCTTGTTAACTTTTATAGACCTGTTTTTCAAATGGTGCTCCATGCAGAGCCAAATGGGTGGAGCTAGAGCTCTGGCTCCCCCTCCCTGGATCTAGTAGGCGGGGCTTGAAGCGCCACCAAGTGGATGTTAATGTTATTGCGAGTTCAATCATAATAGAAGTAAATATTTATTTTGATTTCGATATTGTTGGAATAGTGCTTTATAAATAAACTGAAACTGAAACTTGATTTGCAAGATGCTGGCATACATATTATTGGCTTATTTTTCTCCAATAATAATTAGATAAATAATAACAACAAGCAGGCTAATTGCCATGTAAATTGTTTTTAATATTTACAATGATTCCAATTATGTAATGTAATGTAGAAAATCTATACCAACAAAAAATTAAGTGAAGTATTTGGAATTTCCAAAGGTTTCACAACACTAAATATTAGATGAACAATATTTTTTTGTTTTGTTTTAAATGCTAGGAAGGAATTACTATTACTTGCAAAAACATTTAAGTTCAACAAATATGTGTTTTTCACACGTCACACCCACAGTATAATTAAAACAATTCACACATATTCACACAAATTTGTTTTTCTTGAACGTTCATTTCGCATGTGATTAGGTATACACTATTCATCATTTTTATTCTTTTATTCCATGGTTTCCCATGAACACCACTTGAAAACTCAAATTTTTTCTGCAACCAGCTAGGCTCCCACAAAAAAACGTCATCACTGTTTGCAAACACTTAATTGGTCTGTTAGCTGTCTATGCTTAACTTATGCGAAAAAACTCATGATTATTATTTAATATGGTCAAAACTCAAAACATAACATTAGTAATGTTGAGACAGATTTAGATTTTATATATATCTCAAAGTTTGGGTTATCTTTAAACTACAGTACATCCGAATGGACTCTACATTTGCCGTGCATCTGGACCAATAACACCTCAAGTCCCACCACTAGATCCAGCAAGGGGAAGCTGGAGCTCTAGCTCCTCCCATTTGTCTATGCAGCGAGCACCCTCTCCCTATTTTAAGCTTTTTAAACTATGGTTGTGCCGGCGTCAGCATAGATGAGGCATTACGTGCATGGCACTGCGATAAACGTAAAACAGTCACTCTTTATTTAAATATGAAAACCGAAAACCGCTATTAACAGGTTAATACATTTCCCATTTCATGATTAGTAAAATAATCGCAAATTACTCTCGCAAAAGAGTATAATCCACAAGGGTGATGGACATGGAAGTGGGTAAAATAGTTGGTGGTGTGTTGGGGGTAACACTGTAAAACAAGTTACGTAATAATATTGCTTTTCCAAGTAACTAGTAAAGTAACGCATTACGTTTTAATTTTGGAGTAATATAACTGAGTTATTTGAGCCAGTTATTTGTTTTCTTATTTATTGACTGATAAGTCTCCTGAACCCAGGTTAAGAGAAATCAGAAATACAGAGGCATTGTGCGCGGTGTGTGAATACAGTGTAGTTCTAGACTAAGGCCCAATCCCAATTCTACCCCTTACCCCTACACTTTAACCTACTCCTCCGTTTGGTGTGTTCATGTGTAGTAGAGGATGGATACCTGACCCGAGCCTGACGGTACCCGACGGGTCAGGCTGGGTTCGGACAGATATTTATAAAGGACGCTCGGGTTCTGGATCGGGCTCGGTCACATCTACTCACAGGTAGACCTGGTTGTCCAGGGAAGCCAGGAGATCCATCCTTTCCTGGGTTGCCGCTTACTCCAAGTGCTCCAGGAAGACCCTGTTGTCCCATATCACCTTTTTGTCCTCTGCCTTCTGGGAAGTAAGAATTACCTTTCTCTCCTTTACGCCCTTTAAAGCCTCTGTCACCTGCACGACCCTAAAACAAAAAAGCAAAGCAAGACCAATCATTTTAAACCAATTTGGATGTAAGCTGATGATCGAAATGTTTCTCAAAGATCAGTTAGACAATATGGTATAACTACATGCATTACACCAATAACAAACAACAAAAAGCAATACCCCAAAAACATCAAGACATTAGCCCAGACGAATCAAACTAATGTTTAATACTATCTTACATCAAAGCCCTTTGGACCACGGGGTCCTGGGAAGCCTAGGTCACCGGTTTCTCCCTTCACTCCATTGAGACCTACAAAACCAGGGGGCCCCGGAGGCCCTTGAGGTCCCTGTGCACCAATCGTTCCTCCACCCAAACAGTTGCAGTCACCATTTTCTCCTGCAATTGTCATATAATAATATATATGGAATATAATAATATAAATGACACCTAATACTTCTCATTTTAGTTCTACAACAATGTGCCTTACCTTTAAACCCTTTAAAGCCTCTGTTTCCAGGAAATCCTCTTTGACCAGGCAGACCTGGAAAACCAGGTAGTCCAGTGGAGACCAGGTTTGCTAGATAAAAAAAGATAAAATAGGAACCGCTAGGATCTACCTCTATTTGTCAAGCAATAATCACTTTTTTTGGTGTGATCTAATTAGTCAAATTCTTAAATTTAGTGAAGTTAAGATGGCCATCATCATCTGCAAAGCTCACATGTAGTGCCTGGTGGTCCTGGGAGACCTGGAGGTCCAGGAAAGCCCTGACTTCCAGGAAGACCTTCAGGGCCATAAGCCTCCCGACCTGGGTTTCCCCTCGGTCCTTTGGGCCCACGGCCACCTGGGAACCCAGCAGAGCCTGGTCGACCTGAATAGAAAACCAAAACTAAACTGACACAATTGATTCTTGATGGTTCAATAGATGGTTGCCAAAGCCTTTCAGTGCCATTGCTAAAGAGTTTTGGGTGGTTTTTCACATGCTGACATTTGGTTGTTTCAATTAATCAAAAATATACAGTGTGACCAGTGTTGTCCAACCAATTCCTGAACAAAGAGCCAATTGAAAGTCTGTGTAAACACGGTTTTAAATTTGTACATTTTCATTACTTGACAATGCAACTGCATTTCTTTTTCCTAAATATTAAAAGGATTATTACATATAAATTTGATCGATTATTACATTTCAATTCATATCCTTATTGTTTATACAGGTTTTCTGCTTTGCCATGTCTGGTGTTGGCAAGAGTATCCTGACACTGTTATGTGTTTTGTAATTGTGCCTGTTTCTTCATATTTTATATTTTGGGTGTGAGCCCTCCTGTTCCTTTGCTGTCTGGGCCCTGAATATGGGATTCATTACCCAGATGCGCTCTCCAGTCTAACGTCGTGGTCATGCCATCATTACTTTGTCAACAGTCATGGTGGGACAAAAAAGTCAACAAGCTGCATGACCTAAGCCACAAAGCCTTAAAATGCAAAAATGTCACTAGTACCTGAGAAAAAAGCAGGTTGTCCCGGAGGACCAGGCTGACCAGGAATCCCTGGAAAACCTGTATCTCCAGTTACCCCCGGATAACCAGGAAAGCCAGGATCACCTGGAGGACCTAGGTACACGTAAATTGAATAATCACTAAAAACTGTACATCACCATACATATGATATGAATTAAAAAAAGCAATCACTACATATTAGCACAAAATTGTATTTGAACGCAAAATTTGAGCACAATCTCTGTGACTACAATAAAGGTGATTCCTCATACCTTTAATTCCACCTGCTGGATCCACAATCGGTCCAGGTGGACCAGGGTCTCCTCTTTCACCCTAAAAATATATTTACAATATGATATTGTGTAACAAATTTCTGTTTATGAAATATATATATATATATATATATATATATTACACAGCTTCGTAGAATACTCAAATCTGACTGGTCAGTCGCCACATTCCAGGGTTTGTTAAGTAAGAGATAATGTACAGCTAGCAGGTTGTTATTGCTGAATTTACTGCTTTTTCCGCACATGCTGAAATGAATGTTGAAGTCCTCC
>JAUMHP010000052.1:19461464-19487117 GCA_032361065.1 Enteromius trimaculatus | reverse complement strand
GAGATAATGTACAGCTAGCAGGTTGTTATTGCAGAATTTACTGCTTTTTCCGCACATGCTGAAATGAATGTTAAAGTCCTCCATTTTAACTTGTGGTTAAACATTTTTAAGCCACAGGATAGCGCCCAACTATGATGATTTTTGATTCCAGATGAAGCGTAGTACCTGGATGAGCCTGTGTTGATAGTTTTACCGGTTGTTTTCTGGGAATAACAAAACTTGGAATGTTGCGACTGACCAATCAGAATCGAGTATTCCACGAATCCAAGATAGCCGGCTCATCCGGGTACTACAAATCATCTTGCCCCTTAGTAATTATATCACTCCGCTGTCGCTGACTGTTTGGCGCCATCCTGTGGCTTAAAATGTTTAACCACGAGTTAAAATGGAGGACTTCAACATTAATTTCAACATGTACGGAAAAAGCAAAAGCAGCTCATTTCAGCAGTGGATAGAAGATAACTCGACTGACTACCCAGTTAAAACAATTATTTGTTATTGTGTTATATTATTTATTTTTTGTTGTATTATTTACTTTTGTGGCAAGAAGCTGTGCAATAAGCAGGATAATATACAGCCAGCGGGTTGTTATCAAGAAGTCTGTCAGGTTTTATTCTGCGGTTATTCTTTATGAAGAGTTCATACCGATAACTCAGGTTATTACTACAGGTAATTTACAAAACGAAAGTTCATTGAAAGTATGTTTTTGTACATATTAAAAGCGTGTTTTAAGGCAAAAGATTTTAATGAACTGCTTTAGCAAGGTTCCATGAAAGGTTTCAGCTTTTATGTCCTGAAGAAGACATCACAGGTTCATTAGTTTCGTTGAAATGATCCATTCCATGTTCTTACCTTCGGGCCGGTAAAACCATCTTGTCCTGGAAAACCAGAAGTTCCAGGGAAGCCCTACAGGGAAGAGAGAAGACAGTTGGTATCTAATGAAGATATAATAGTAAAACAATTTAGATTAAAGCATTTCATATCTACCTTAAACCCAGCAAGCCCAGGAGGACCATTCAAACCAGGTGGACCCTGTCATGTTGAACAATACATAAAAGGAAGTTTAGGTTAAGGTGAAACAAACCAAATTTCACCCTATAGTGAATCACAAAATGCAGATGATAACATTACTTACCCTTGAGCCTGGCAAGCCCAGGATTCCCTTTTCTCCAGTCTCACCTCTGTACCCAAATGGGCCCTATATTTGTAAAACAATGTGTTTGTTAGCTTCAACTAGCAACATATAACACATAAACTGGGAGAACAAGCTTTCTTTGACTCACTGGTGGTCCTGGTCTTCCTGGAAAACCTGGAGCACCGCCATAGCCTTTTTCACCCTAAAGAAGAGAAAGAGAAAGAGAAACAAGAAAGAAGACTGAGAATTCATAATGTCACTTAGTGTTTATTTAAAACCTCAGATTTTAGCATTTTAGTATTTAAGTTTTTAACCAATATTAGAATTAAACTGATTTTGTGTTGTTGTACACATTAATCTATGTTATAAATCCACAAATTTCGATTCAGTTGAATGTCTTTTGTTTTGTTTGGGCTCCAAATGAAACAAACAAGAATCTTAAATTTGAACACCTAGATAGTATAACCTACAGCTCAAAAGTTTAAGGTCAGCATTGTCATGAATCCAGAAATTGTTTAATATACTGTACTGATTTGTGGAAACTGATACATTTTTCAGGACTGTTTGATGAATAGAATGTTCAAAAGAACAGAAATGTCTTTAAATAGAAACCTTTTAAAACAATATAAAAGTCACTGTTGCCACTTTAGATCAAATTCATTCATCCTTGCTAAATAAAACACAATCCAACAGTGTAAATCATTTTCACTTAAAAAAATAAAATTCCTAATAATTTAGTTATGCCATCCAAGATGTTCATGTCCTTCTTTCTTCTGAAATTTTCCTATAATAGTGGACTTCTATTGCAGCCGATGGATTGATGGTCCAGATTGCGGTTTAATTGGAGCTTAAGCAATCACAGCCAAGCAATACGGGTCTTTTCTAACAAAACAATCATTCATTTTCAAATTCTCTACTTTTTAATCACAAATGCTTGCACCTTATTCATTACATAATCATGTCAGAAAGGTCATGCATAATCATGCATGATGTAGGTCGAAGTACAGTGTTTACGAAGCGAACTCGCAAAAAAAGTCAAACACCCTTTACACAAAAAGGTAAAACAATGATGTTGGACAATTTTGAAGTCAGAGGAGAAAAAAACGTTTATTTGCGCTACTCTACTGAATTTTTGAACTGAATTACACAGATGGAAAACCAACAATGAATGACTTTTCCAATAAGATTATATAACCCACGAAGACGGAAATGCATGGCATAACTAGTATAAGTTTTATAAGTATTATATTCTTTTGAGTAAATGACAAGTTTCGCTAAAAGACCCATATTCCCTAGGTGGGATAGTGTAGAGCCCTTTAAAGCTGCACTGAAATTGCAATTTGGACCTTCAAGCCATTGGCCGCCATTAAAGTCCACTATATGTAGAAAAATCCTGAAATGTTTTCCTCAAAAACTGAATTTCTTTGCACCCGAAGAAAGAAAGACATAAACATCTTAGATGACATGTAAATCTGCAAATTATCAGGAAATGTTTATTCAGGAATTCAACTACTCCTTTAAATATAAGTATACAGTCTCATAAAGCTCATTTTTACACTTAAACCACACTTTAAATGAAATCCATTGTATTAGAACAAATTATTATCTAACATTATCCACATGAGAGAGTGATATTTGTGCATCTGTAAATGTGGCTGAAGTGTACTCTTTAGAGCCGCTGTATATATGCACACATAATTATATTTCAAATTTGCATTTCAAATCACCACCAAATATGAATACGTTTTATGGACACCACCCTCAATATTCACCACAGGGTGAAGTATGGCATGTATACATCAGGCACAAAGTGGACATCACCCTTCTGGATAGCAGGTCTGAGGTACAAGGGGACAAAGAAACTGCAGAAAAGATTTGAGGAGGACGGTGTTGACTTCATCCTAGATCCTCACAGCTGCGCTTTCCTCACAAACCTTAGTTCCTTTGTCTCCTTTTGGAAAGCCAACAAGCTCCACCACTCCATTGACCAGTGGGCGGCCTGGGTCACCGGGCGGGCCCACATCTCCCTGGATATGGTAACCAAGGAAGAGAGATTTTTTTTTTATATGGGACAAGATGACGGCTGATGGGGGGCTGTTTGGAGACGGTAGCGGCGGAGCATGTTGAAGAGGTAGCATGTGATGAGAAATATTTGGGGTTTTGAAGAAGGACGTTAAGAGGACTGTGACCACTGCCGGAGCAGCGGGGAGATCAGGGCGAGGAGGAGATGAATGGACACAAGCAGAATAAAGGAGCTTTAGCGATGAACCACATATTTAAGACAATAGATGTGTCTGTATCTCTCCCCATTCAATCACGTTCATGCAATTAACCACCCTCCCTTTATATACTGTCAATGTCTCTATGATGTGCTTTTAGAAAACATTCCCATAATCAAGGTATTTACAAAAGACAGTCCCAAATAATAATTGATCAGAAAGTTCCAGGCCATTTTCCCTGGAGTGATGATGTGGTTCAATGCCCTCTATCGCTCCTCTCTCTCCCACCATCCACACCCTCTCACCCTGGCAGTGCCCCTCCCTGGGTTGGCATCACCGCTCCCCTGTGTGTTACCTTCTCTCCTTTGTTGATAGTGCTTATTGCTGGTGCGTTAAACTGAACCGCCGGACTGCCCATGAGTCCTGGTGAACCAACATCCCCCTGAGATCCACAACACAGACATGTGACACATTAGAGCCCAGGATTTTATCAAGAGAGAGAAAGAGAGAGAGAAAACGTGAGATATCGAGGCTTAGTCAGGTCAAGGAAAAGATCAAGTGTAGGAAAGAGCAAGTGTAAGAATAGAGAGGGTGTGCAAGAGAGAAACAGTAAAACTGGAAATCTCCAGATAAAAGAAGAGTGTGTGAACAACAGGGAAAAGAAAAACTGCAGAAATCAGATTCTTGATCAGGATTTTTGTCTAATTTTCCAGTAAAAATGTCCCAACATTTTTAAAACAATACATATCATGTTTATACTCTTTATAACTCTTTATAACTAACTTAATTCAAGACAACTTCTCTTAAGGCAGCATTTTGATTCAGGTTTGCTAGCAGATTTAGCTTCTGCAGTGATTGTAAAAGGCTTCAGGTGTTTCAGAGCGATGAACCTTAATTTGATTGTTTCCCTGTCAATAGTAAGTTTTAAAATTTCATTCCAGAAATTATTTTAATTTGATAAAAATAAATGAATTAAAAAAAAACAGTAGTGCAAAATTAGTCGTCAGCATTTATTATTTCATTCTCCAAAAGAGAAAGACTGCAAATACATATCATATATCTGATGAACTTTAACTTGACTATCTATATGCATTAGTGTATACAGTAGATGGTACCAAAGCAGCATAACACACATGGACCGAAACTCTTCATTTTGATTTCATGGGGTCTTTACTTGTTTTTATTGTTTTACTGGAAAACAAGATAAACATAAAGAAAGTGATTTTTACAGAGAATAAACAAGAAAGAAGTGATAGAGAATGAAAGGTGAAAGGAAAAGTGAGAGCAATAGGACTAAGGGCTCCTTTTATAATATTTATTGCTACCAACGCATGCATAATGTGGCTGCCACTGCTTTATTTTGAGTTTACTTCATAGATTTAATTGGCAAGTTCAATCAGTTTAATAACTAGCTGGTCCTTGTTTTCTCTTGAGTTCAATGGGTTAAGTGTCCCAACCAAAGGAAACAAAGGCACACAGAAGATTGGAGCAGGTGATTCCAGCACCAGCACAAACCACTCAAAAACAGCAAATTGAATAGCAGCTCACAGACTTCCCGCTCTCTTTGCGTGACTTTACATAGAAACTGTAAGTACTGTTGTGTAAAGCTATGAAATCTGTGAACTGCCATCCAAAAGCAGAGGAAAATCCATTCCAAATGTTGTAGAGTTACCATGCTTATTAGTAAGATACCATAGTAAGATACATTCTTTTACAGGAAAAGGCTTTTATTATGTGTAGTGTGTGTTGAGATGAGAGGAAACACAATGCAGATGGGTTAAAACATACATAGAACAAGATACAGTAGGCATGCTGGGAGTGCAGAACTATTTTTGGAGAAAATGGGAGACAAGAGGAAAAATCTAGAGTGAAATGATATAGGGAAAGATGATAAGAATTAAAAAGAGTGATGCGGTGTTAAAAGCAGTATAATCTTTTAATATTCAGTCCTTGGCTATCTAGTTTTTAACCAGACCCCAAGCAGACTAAAATACTATTCGAACTGAAAGTTACACTATAAACATTCTCTGAGTGTGCCAGTCTCTTTAAAGAAAGTGGATTCTTGTTTTGTAGAGATATATGAAAAAAACATTCAGCAATTAAACATCTAAAATGTAGGACCCCATGAAATCAAAATGAGAGTTTTAGTCCATGTCTGTTAGTCACATTTAACACAAATGAGCATTTGGATTTACAGTTCCAACTTCCTCTTCCAGGAACAAAAGCAAAGATATTAATGATCTGGCACTACACAGTTTGTCCAATCAATTGGTCTTTGAAAGGATAGTGGCTCTTCCCTGCAACCAACCAGTAAGTACAAAATAATAGTTATTGGCTGTGACATAGTTTAAGTGGAATTACTGTTTGAAATACAAAGGGACAAGTCATGATATGCCCTGTCCAGACTGTTTCACTAGGCAATATGTCACCATAAGACAGAAAACTCTGGACATTAAGCAATTTCGTGGGGTTTTTAATGTCAGAGACACTCAGAGAAGTGTTTGTTTTCTGTGTTAGGCCAATTACAATGGCTTTAACCACCACCAAACACATGCAATACACCTTCAGTAGAGAGGGAAAAAAGCTCTCATTAAAACAATCAAAACAAACAAGAACAAACACCCAGGACTCAGCTAGAGATCTATATCTAAAATGCATCTTAAAGGCATAGTACACTCAAAAATGAAAATTCTGTCATTAATTACTCGCCCTCATGTGGTTCTAAACCTGTAAGACCTTTGATCATCTTCAGGACACAAATGAAGATATTTTCGATGAATTCTGAAAGCTCTCTAATCCCCAGATAACAAGGATCCGTACCACAATCAAGGCTCAGAAACATAGCAAAGAGATTGTTAAAATAATCCATGTGACATCAGCGGTTCAAAAGTAATTTTACAAAGATATGAGAACCCTTGTGTGCACAAAGAAAACAAAAATAATGACTTTATTCAACAATTTGTCTCCTCCATGTCACCTTATAGCGTCACTTTGGAGAGTATCACATAAGGTCACGAAATCGTTGAATAAAGATGTTATTTTTGTATTCTTTGTGCAAAAACGTATTCTTGTTGCTTTGTAAAATTACGGTTGGACCACTGATGTCACATGGATTATGTTAACAATCTCCTTGCTATGTCTCTTGCTTTCTATGAGGGTTCGGAGAGCTTTGTGTTCCAAAAAGTTCCAAAAAGGTGAGTTTGGAACAACATCAGTTAGTAATTAACAACAGAATTATACATTTAGTTTTTATGGAACAAATATGTAGACAGTATTGGATAAAATGAGGTAATCATCTGAACCTAATGACACTAATGGTGAAAACTAAAAGCAGTTGTATGTGGAGGCCTTGCTTAGTTGTTTATAGGCTGATGAAACCCATACCTTTTCTCCTGGCTCTCCTTTGTATCCCTGACCTGGACTTCCCTGGAGAATAAGCAGAGACATTTAGCAAACGTTTATATATTAGGAGCCATTTTTTTTGGTTGTAATTTTCTTTCACACCACTAGAGGGTGTATAATGTATTTAGGCGCACAAAGCAATTGCATGGTGTGCGTAGAAGAAGGTCAAAAACTTTTTGACCGTCATGGACTTGACATGGGTTGTTTATTTTGATATTTTCTTTCTTCGTTATGTTTTTACCTTTGACAAAAATGGACAATAAATAGATTGGAATATCCAACTTTATTTTCAAAGGTATGGACATCTCATTCTATTATCGACCCATTCAAGGAACGCATCAGAACCAACGATCTAATTATACGCACCTACATATATGGTTATTTCAGCCATTCTGGAGTCAGAGATCATTTTGTGAAAGGAGCTATAGTTTAAAGCAGAAAATTATAAAGCTTCTTGTATCCATAATAATTGCCCTCTTCATTTTCATTACAAAGCAAGTGCTCAGATGTACAGCACATATATGTTTGCACACTGCCCCCTGTCTGACAGGAGGACGAAGTGTTAGATGTGACAGGATTATTTAACGAATGAAGCTATTTCATTCCTCAAACAGCTAAACTTACTGGAGGTCCAGGAAGACCAGGCGGACCCGGCGGACCCTGTGGAGGGAGAGAAAAGTTACATTTCAGTCTTTATACTGGAGACAGATGCTTTTTTTATATAGTCTAGATATAAGTACAGATATAATACATACATCAAATCCATCTGGACCTCTTGGCCCCACTGGACCTGGAAATCCCGCTGGACCTGGAAATCCCGCTGGACCTGGAGGGCCTTCGACCAAAAAATTCTAAGGATTTTACAAAGAAGATTTAATTACAAAAAGACACCATTTGCTTTTTAGTACTTCAAGTTGAAAAAATCCCAAACAGGAAATAAGTGGCCAAGGTAATAGGCAAAGATTTCTCAAAGCTTTCCTTTAAAATAATGTCTTTTAATACAACATTTTTAAAAATTATTTTAACAGGATAGTTTGCCATAAATGATGCTCTATCTGTCATCGCTAATTTTGTTTTAAACATTATCTATTTTACATTTTTTGTGGAACACAAAAGAGAAGCTTTGAATAATGCGCCTAATTGTCACTTGTTTATACTTGTTTATAAAAAGCATTTATAAACCTATTTTTAACATTAAAAATGTGAGACATATATGTTCACGTCATCCTTCTTTGTGCTAAAACAGCAGAAGAATTATTAATCCCCTTATGTGTGGCAACATTAAGTACAAGGGCTTCCGCATATGGCCCACCTGGAAGGATTTTAAACCACACATAATATAAAAGATGCATGAGGTGTTGAAAATGACCGAGGGATTTTCCCAGACAGGTCTGCACTCCACACCCAGATTTACAACTGCCTCACAACACATATTATTAACAGGGCTGGCAGTAAATGCCACATGATGTGTGTACGAGTGTATACATATAAAATGTTCCCATGTGTGATTTGCTGGGGTTTCACAAAGAATGGTTGCAACTTACTGGTCCACGACGTGGCTCTCCTTTTTGACCTTTTTGACCAGGGAGTCCCTGAAACCAAGTGAAAAAAGTTTGTATATGAAAACTATACTATATATAAAAATATAGTATATATATATTTTTTATAAATGACATCACTACATTTTCACAGCTATGCACATGGACAAAACAGCAGGACAAAAAGTATTACACAAACACACAACTGAGCATGCAACATCAAATGTTATCTTAATCTTAGTGTCTTGTGTGTAGCTCTTTTTTTATATTTTAAATAAAAGAACATATGTGATCCTTAAAAATAATTAATTTGGCTTTTGATAAGATGATTTGTTTCATTAGTAAGTGAAATGTGTACTATTGTTAATTCTGGAAAATTGTTTATGATGCAATCTTCTCGAAATGCAGAAAAAGCTCTCAAACTTACACGAACACCTGGAAGCCCAGGAAATCCATCACGGACTCTGTCGCCCGGGTCACCTCGTGTGCCATTACAGCCGTCCAAACCTGGGGGTCCCCTGGGCCCCTCCTGACCAGGATGTCCCTGTACAGGATGGTAAAATCAGCTTAGTTAACTGTTTTTAAAGAAGGGTGACACTATGGTAAGAGACAAGAACTGTGTACTCACTGGAACACCATCATTACCAGAAAACCCAGGAACACCCATTGGGCCCTGTCAAAAAATAAATAAAATACACATTTTGTAGGCATTTTGTAACACCATGTACAATGCATTAATTCCTGTACATTAGTAAACAGTTAATTACACTCAAAAAGTATTTCAGAATACCTGGTAAATAGAAACGCATATATCACGTTTGTATATGTTAATGTATATTAACTGCCCTCCATGAAAAATCTGACCTTATCTCCATTTAGTCCAGAGGGCCCTTTGCGTCCTACATGGCCCTTTTCTCCTTTGGGCCCAACTGGCCCAGGGGCCCCAATGAAACCCTCAGGACCAATGCCGGCAGTCTGTCCATGTTCCCCTGGTTTGCCCTAGGAGACAAAAATTAGATAGTGAAGCACAGACCCTTCATAAATAATATGTATTGTATTTCTTATTTGTAAAATTACTTAGGATAAAAGCATTTGCTAGATGAATACATATAAATGTGTGTGCGTGTATGTGTGTATATATATATATATATATATATATATATATATACACACATACAAATTTATTTAGCATTAGCTAGATAAATAACTAGAAAATTTATACAAAAATGAAAATAAATAATATATATTCGGCACAGTAAGATCAGCAAAAATGACTTGACCTCACTGTCATAATCACCAGTAATACTCACTCCTGACCAAATGGGGGCGACACAATCCAGCATTTAAACTCAATGCTGCTGGTCTTTGAACATAGAGTACAGAATGATTGATGGGATTGTTTAAGGCATTGGTCATAAAAGGGCAGGGGGAAAAAAAGTACTGACAGCAGGATTTGGCAACATATATATCTTTGACGCAATAGACCAGAAATAGTTAATCTGGTACTAGCCCCTTAAATTCATATTGGGACTAAACCAGAAAGAGAAAGTATTTCCAGAGAAGAGCCTGGCTGTGACTACAGTGAAGACTGGCCGAACACAACCACTCAATCAGACCTCCAATATAAAATTTCTTAATTATTTCTTAATTAAGTAATTTCTTAGCAATAATTACTAAGAAATAATTACTAGCAGCATTAACATAGTTAGAGCTGAGGTGCAGTGGTAAGTCAAAAAGCACTCTGAACAAACCTTACACATTCAAAACTGTGTCTAATATACAGTAACATCAATCTGCTTGAGTAGGTTTTTTTACTAGAACTACAGTATTAAAGCATTTTGCAGCTCACCACTTGGTATAATACAATACAGAAAACAAGAACTAACATCTTAAGAGGATTATAGCCACAAAACTCCCATGATCCTTTGGGGTGTACGCACTTTATTTTTTTTTCACATCAGCTTCAGGCTTTTTTCAGCATGCATCGGTATTCATCCATGTGACTTGTGCACTTCTACCACACTAAAGAGCATGGCTGTGGAGAAATACAAAGTATAGATTTCAAAACATCAGCTTTCCATAAGGTCTTTTGTAGGAAGTTTTACTTCTAATGTGGTTTCTTTTTTTCCTTCAAGCTATTCCTCTGACAGTGATGAAGAGGGAAGGGAATGTGTAACTTCTTGCCCACCATCAGCAGTCAGCAGCTCAACATTCAGTCTGAGGCTGAATCAGACAGGCGGTCTTGGTTTGAGGTTTAACAGTGGTTGGTATTGGGAAACCACCAAGTATTAGACAAGATCTGTTTCCAGATGAGTAATATACGGTCTCATTTTCAAAAGACTTTCACCAGTTATTGAATGCTATCAGGTGAAGGTTTCCTACATTCGTTCAGTGGAGAACAGGCAAATGATCAAGTAAACGTGCAAAACTTTCATCAATTTATTTTGGGTAATACATACAAATACAACACAATGGTTCTCAAAGCCACTAGGGGGCCTCACTAAAGCTTCAAGGGGACCACAGGATGATTTAAATACATAAATAGATAATTAATGTATTAAAATAATCATTAATACTTAATTAACTAACCAAGTAATATATCTTCCTCATGTCGTTCCAACCCGTAAGACCTTCATTCTTCTTCAGAATATTTACAATAGGGATCATTAGCTACCGTTAATTAACAACATCAGAACATGAACTAATTAATACTTCTACATCATTAATAAACCTTAGTTAATGTTTATTACAGTGTTCACTAATGCATTACTAGGCCCAAAACTCCCAGAGGAGCACACTCCATTTTTTCACAGTTGTTTAATTTAAGCTAAGTGGTGTGACCTGTGACCTCTTTTCTATCACCACAAAGCATTTCAAGACTGTGATCTGCTTTCATCTGTCTCCTTCAAACACCGCTTAATAGGGTTTCAACATGTATGCACCGTTATTAACAACACGAAGATGGAAAAAATGACTTCCAGCCAAATTAACACGCACTAGACTGCATCGTTTGTGGCACAAATCTGGCCCCTCACAATGGACACAATAGAACTCATTCTGTCTTTCTAAGCCGCCCAGTCTTACTCGCCTGGCTAGCGGGCATGCGCCTCACTTCCTGTCAGAATGGCCAACAGAATCCATGAGCCAACAGATTCCCCCGGCTCAGTCCTGTTGGCTCTGAGGATTTGGTTGGAGCCATTGTTCACGGGCAGCGAGGCTCAGGCATGATTTTACCTGTCGCGCCGTGTGTCCATCGGGAGCGGTGATGGAAGCAGCATTAGGAAACACATCAAAAAGGGGGCAGGGTGCGGACTGAGTGATTCAGCCATGATAACCAAATTTCTCTGAGTGCACCACCCCGCTTGCAGAAGTGAAAGAAGAAGCGGTGCCAGGCAGACAGCAGTGAAAACACACACGCTCTGACTCAGCAGTCTCTCTTATTCAAAACTCAACACCACAGGCATGCAAATGTATGAATGAGTCACGATGTGTTTAAGTGTGTGTGTGTGCATCCTTTATAAACAGCTGGCCATTTAATGCTACAACAGTTGTATGTAATATCTTCATTTAAAAAATAAACTTTTAAGCTTTCTGGACACATTTACTTGGTTTTTTTTTTTCAGGTATTTTTTAGCAGCATCATGTAAACAAATGTGTTTCTGTGCATCCTTTTATTTGAGTTTTGGCATAGCATTATGTGTGCGTGTAAATAGAAATAGTACATAATACAAAAAAAATGTCGCTATATTTCAGACTGTGAATACAAATATTCACAATCATATAAAAAAAGGAAACAACAATACAAATGATTATTATTAAGTGATGTCAAACAATTAATTATGATTAATTACATTTTAAAAAACACTTTTTTTGTCTACAATAACATGTTTGTGTACTGGGTATGCTTATGCATATATACAGTATATATATATATATATATATATACACACACACACATAATATACACTGTATATATGTATATTTATATATATTTATACAGTATATACACACACACATAATAAATATATACAGTATACCCATATATTGTGTAAATATACTTATTTTTATAAAAACTTTCATTTTTGAATGCTGATTAATCGTTTGACAGCATTAGTAATAATAATAATAACAGATGTGACATTGGGTACTTGAAATGAGGGGTCAATCTTTTACAAATTTGGCTAATAAAATGTATTTAGAATATGGAATTACTAAATCACACAGTATTTTGCAATCTACCTGCAAACAGTATATGTAATCAGATTTCACTGCTGTAACCTTATCTGTAACCTGATTATACATCTGAAATCAAATACCAACAATACTATCATATCTTCTTATATGTACAGTCTTACTGCATATTGGCTGGCATGGACCTAATGCATGAAATCCTAATCTATTCACTATGTAAGTGTTACAATCGTACTTGCATATGATTTCCAGCAGGGGGCAGTCTTATTTCCACAGATACAACTGACCTTCATGCGAAGAAAGTGTGGTTTATAACTAAGACACTTTCTAACAAATGAATCCTGGTAGATCAAGACCAGTGACTCAAAAGTCATGTTGGGGTCTTTGTAAAAATGACCCCTCACCTCCTTTCATCTTATTATAAATGCTTATGCTTTAGATCAACACCCAAGACAAGGACACAAAACAAACAAACAGGAAGTCTAAATAATTTACATCTGAATGTAACTTTATGAGTCTTGTTTAACCTAATCTGTAAGAGTTAACACTCAAATACACAGAGTAAGTCTAAACAAGTAAGGACTGTTTACACTCTGCTGGTTAATTCCTCTTGATCTGGATCAACACATGACACCAGCTGTTTACATTTAACTGGTTTAAATGTTTCAGTCAGACATTAATTCATCATAAAAATCCTTTATCCCTTTAGTCTTACAATTAATAGCACTAGACAGAGATAACAGATTGTAGCTCTAGTTTTGCATATTCACTGGACTATAATTGGTCTCAATTGTGTGCTTACAGTATAATTATCGGTGCATGTAAACGCACTTACTGATGTATGAAAAATACTCATGTCTCTTTCTAGTCAAGCTGTTTGGTTAAATCATCTGTAGCCTAAACACATGACTCACGTTTGTTTGGATTGTGCTTGTATTTGAGGAAGCCCCCTCTAAAAGAAGAGCAAGGTATGGGGATGAAACATAACAAAAAGAGGATAAAACAGCACATCTGTGTTTTTATGTGATCAACTGTATGCGGTTGAAGCTGACAATATTCCTTTAAGGTAACAGCTGGACATTTGTCCCATAAATGAACACTCCGTCATAAATTACTTATACTCATCTCATTCCAAACCCATAAGGCTTTCATTTAACTTCAAAACAGAAATTTAGGTATATTTTATTAAACCTTTACTGTTCCATTAAAACAATGATGCTTTAAAAAGTTCATAAAGAGATTGTAAAATAATCCATATGAATCAGGTAATTTCATCCAAGTCTTCCAAAGAGACTTTTAGTGGATGGACAGAATCTCTTTATCCTGTAGTGTAAGCCAGGCTTTAGGATACATTAAAAATGTCAAATAAAAACAGCAGTGACATAAGAAACATGGGTGTCATTTGTTTTAACAGTCAGGTAAAGTTTGTAGTGCGTTCATGTTTTTTCCATTTCAGGAACGTTGCTCAGATTAGATTTTTGGTTTAAAAAAAAAAAAAAAGATATGGAGATGCTCGTTCTTGACTTTATCTCTTCACAATTAGACTATTGCAGTGTTCTGTAACCCCTATACTTTCAGATCTTTACTGGCTTCCTGTTGAGGTCAGAGTGCAATTTGAAATTTTAGTTATCACTATTAGAGCCTTGCATGGTCAGGTATCCTTCTATATTAAGGATCTTTTACATGCACAAGGTCTTCTGATCTGAATCTTTTCTAAAAATTTGTGTGAGTATTGGTTGTGATTTGATTGCATGTATGGTTAATCTGATTTTATTGATATTTTTGTACAGCTTTTTGTGACTCCTTCTCTGTGAAAGGTGCTGTATAAATACATTTTACTTACTTACAGGATTGAAACAACATGAGAGTATGTAAACAAAGACATAATGTTGTGTGACATGATCTGACCCTCCCAAATTATTTTCATGTATCCTAATGAAATCAAGCTCAGTCATATTAAATATTATGTATAATAATAAATAATTTGATTTCAGTAAAACCAGGTACATTAGTTGTCACCACATGAAACATGTTTTATGTGACCAACACATTTTAGAGTGCACTTCAAAAAGGACTTGTTTAGAGTAATATTTATCTTTTATTAACATTTGATAATTAACTTTTAAAAACCATTTCCATAAAAACTAGATCTGCCCTTCTCTGTCTATCTAGGACATTAATCAAACAGTAATCAGTTCTGTTCATCTCAGTAGGTATGTACTGTATATATACTCTATATATATATATATATATATATATATACATACATATTATACACTATGTACATGCCTGCTTTCAGACATAGTGTCTTTTAATAATCCTGATCCACCGAGACACTATCAAGACTCCCATCACTGTTAAAGGCAAGGCTGCAGTTTGCTACAAGAGTGGACAGATTGAGTCAGGGTAGCTAAAGTGGTCACGCATGCTTTGCACACATGAAAGCCAGTGCTGCTTTTCTTTGGCTGCTCTCAACCCAACCATTATGTCAGCATCCTGCAACCTCTGACCTGTCTGGAAGCGGATGTTATTGGTCCAAACGAGACCAGTATGGGCGCCTGTTTTTTTTGGGTGCCTGACCAAAGAAGAACGCTCTTTAACGATGGCTCATCATGGCTGATGTTTGTCTTTAAGGAGGATTCTGAGACAGCTGGAAACAGATGCTTCAGGAATGGCCTCATGCAGGCAGGTGTATTTGTCCTATAACTAAAGCGGTAACACTTTCTGTGAAGCTCCTCTTAGTCTTGACATTAGACAAAACATGTTTTTAAAACAGAAACATCTCCACTTCAAAATGAATCAAAGATGATTGCTAGAACGTTCTTAACACCAGTGTACAAATTTATTATTTTTTTCTATGTATTTCTATCAAAATTTTTACATTATCACTTGCCTCTATGTGTCAACAGAGACAGCACAATTTAATGTCAATGTCAATTTATTTATAAAGACTATTAAAAACAGCTGTTGACCAATGTGCTGTACATTTAATCAATTAATCACATAAATACGCATAAAGCATAAATTAGCTAATAACATAAGAATGAAACCTTGTTATTTTTGCGACGTCTCTGCAATGTCCGACGTAGAGCCTCTTTAACCCTCTGGGGTCCTAAGGTGGTTTTGGGGCCCTTTAGATGTTTGGACATGCTCTGATTTTGTGTTTTTCAGCTACTTATAACGTATTATTGACCAACATGTATTTTTCTTGTAATAAGCACAAACTGTTCTACAATAATATGTGACCAAGATGATAGTACATGTTTGCATATTTTAGAAATACTATTACATAACTATGACATAATATTTGTTTTCGACATGATTAACTTCATTTAAGAGTAGACATATCAAGCTTTCTATAGATATATCTCTTATGTCTGTGACTCATGTTTTCGCTGAGCTTCAGATAATTTTATTGATGTTTCAATCTGAACATCACCGAGACCGAGACGGCGGAGAACGCACCCTGTTAATTTTCTTTATTTACCAAAAGCAGAATGTTATGTTGATATTGTGAGTGCATGCAAATAAAAATAGACCCTTTATGGATTTAAATGCTGTATTACGATCATATGATTACGATTATATGTACGATCATATATGACAGAGCAGTTTCAATTCTTTTTGCTGACATCAGAAAAAGAACGACCCCATGTGGTTATTAATGTGCAGCAGCCCCTGTCGTAAACAAGTAATGATACAGTTACTTGACTTAAAACGCATATTAAACACGCTCTCAAGAAAAGACGCAACAGAGCCGAGAGGGATTGTTGACGGCATGCCAAAGCCAGCGGCACCATCTTGGAACCACATTGTGAAAGTAAACAATTCAAAAAATATTACTTCATGCTGATTAATATACACAATACTGTTCAAATGTCTGGAGTCAGTAGGATTTATTTATATTTTTATTCAACAAGGATGCACAAAAATTGTTCAAAAGGTGACTATAATTATGAAAAATTATATTTCGAATCAAAGTTGATCTTCTGAACTTTATATACATCAGAGAATAACGAAAAAATAAATGTTAGCATAAAAATTATTCCAAAAGTGTTCCATAAAAATCTTAAGCAACTGCTACAAATAAGAAATGTTTCTTAATCATCATTCTTAGACTGATTTCTGAAGGATCATGTGACACTGAAGAGTGAATTAATGGCTGCAAAAAATCTGTTTTGCCTCACAGAAATAAATCCCGTTTTATATTGTAATCAAAGAAAAAGAAAAGGCCTTTAAATTGTAATTTGACAACTGTATTTTTGATCAAACAAATGCGGCCTTGGTGAGCATAAGAGAAAAAGATTAACATTCTCATCATCCTAAACTTTTGAACATAGTGTATACAGTATATTACAAAAACAAAACTTCATGCATGTGGCATGTGATATATGTTCACATGAAGCAGTATGCCCCACTGGTTAGCTTTTTGTACTTTCACATACCTTGCAGCTAGGCTCGCATAGGGTTTCACCTACAAGGTATGGGAGTCTCTATGTATTGAATTTCAAATTCTTTGTGGTGGTTTGCAATACAGAAGAAAACAATGTATGGCCTTAATGTATGTGTTGCTAAGTAGTCAAATAATGGCTGTGCTCTCTATCATTAGCCCTCCAACCATCTCTCTTTTAAACTTAAATTACACATTATTCGGCATACCCTGGCCTTTATTTTGCCCCTAACTGATGGTGCACATAAATGTATGGTTAACTGGTAAACTCTGCCGTTCTCTCTGTCTGTTTTTGCACTCCTCTGAAGCAGACATTCCCAGTACGGCTGACTGCACTTTTCAGAGCTCACTCACTTTGCATCGCATCACATTGGCTCCTGTTGTTTTTTGGGGCCGCAGTTCTATTGGTGGTGGTGAAGTCATGCTCAAAGATAGTTTACCCACTCTGGCCGTGTCTTTTGTGTCTATGGATTACTGGAATCAAAGGTAATGGCAATGGGCAAATAGGTAGCTAAACAACCACACCGACATTTTTTTCCTGCCCTGGACACTGACTGCAGCTCAACTCAAACTTGACACTGTGCCCACTTTGAGTCACGGCTGGGTGCATTGAGTTGCAAGAGTTCAGACACTGACAGAGCAAGGCCTGCTGGGTCACCAGGTCTCTGTCATGGGTACACACTGATGTTAAACTACTTGTGGTATCCGTTTGTGCTAATGCAATGGGTTTATGTCATATATCAACCGTGCTTGAATGCAGCACAAAACATGAAAGTCAAACCCTGAGTGACTCAAGGCCAAAAGAAATCAAGCTTTTGAGTCTGTTCTTTCAATAACTATGAAAATAAACACTACTAGAATATCTTCCTCCACACTTGATACTGAAATTATACTAGCAGATTAAAGCTAGTGGAAACATCCTGTTCTTTCTTTATGGTTATTTATCATCGCCCCTGCCTGTGGAAAACCCTGCATTATTACTTCAAATAAATCATGTTGTAAGCATGTGTCAATGTTTATATCCCAAAAAGGATGTGGCAACTTTTCCCTTTGTTTGTCCTCCTGCTCATTTAATTACAGTTTGTGGTTCCAAACAGCAAAACAACTGCTGATTTCCCAAGATCGTCTTATCATTATGTCATGTAGTTGCAAATGTAAATCATGCAGGTAGCTATGAGTGGCATGTGTGCGCGCATGTTCATAAAATACATCTCTCATCTCTAAAGGTGTGAATGGAACACAAGTAACCATAAATCTGACCTTAAGAGCAGTTCTGTCTTGTGTGCCAACATCTTGGCATGCTCAAGGGAGGATGGAATGGATTTGCGCATGCATTCCGACTATGTGTGTGCATGTCTTTGTGTGTTTGTGAGGCAGCTGTTTAATTCTCAACAGGAAAATCAGAAAAAACAGGCAAAATAAAATAGTCAAAAAAATTATTGTCACAAGGTCAAATGACTCAAACATAGTGTAATCAGAAAACAAAACTTTCTCTTCATGAAAATATATTCATTTATATACATTAAAAAAATACTTTAGAAATTGGCATCAAAGGCATGTTTAAGATTTGAGACATACTGTACAACATGCACAAGAAAGGTATTTGAGAAAGCCATTAAAAGAAAAATTATGCTGTGTGCATGTGTGTTAACCCTCAAAAATCTATAACTTGCTTAGGGAATGTTATATTTAGACAATTTTATTTAAAAGTGTAAAACACCCAGATACAACTTTCTAGATCTATAAATTCATTAATTCTTAGAAAAAACAGAAGGTAAATTGAAAATTTAAATGATCTAGACTTAATCTTCACGTTCTTCTGTTTATAATGATGTATGGCGCCTGATGCTAACTGCTAGAATAAGTCTGATAAAACAAAGAAAAGTGCAGGTGTGTCAGGCGCCCTTAAGTCTTTAAGGGTTAAAGTGATGATGCTTATTCAGACCTTGGTAAAGGTATCCGTTACATCTAGTGGTTTTTAACAATCCATGGATTCAATTGAGAGATGAATGAAAGTAATCAGACTTGAGATTACAACATGATTCACGGACAAGGGAAACTAAAAGCAGACACGATATAAATACACATGGGACTAATTAACAAAACTCAAAACAGATGGAACACACAGACGAAGACTAATTAACTAATAATAACACTACTGACAGGAATTCCAAATAAGGTCAAGCAGGAGGAACGAAACTAAACAGACAGAGCATGTAACAATGACTTCCCCCTCCCGGAAAGGCGCATACTTGCACTGTAAATAACCATCAACAAAGAACAGAGAAAACAACAACCGGGGAGGGAGGGTGGGCGTCCTGGAGGATGGAAAGGGAAGAGTCATGTACTGCCTATAGGGCTGATCAGGGTTCCAGGGAGGCCATAACGAACTGGAGTCTCATGAGGCCATTGCGGATCCGGAGTAACGTGAGGACATGGCGGGTCCGGAGTCACGGGTGGCAATGGCGGGTCTGGGGCCTTAGGAGGCCATGGTGGATCTGGGGCCTTAGGAGTGGGAGGGGAGTCTGGAATTGGACCCCTGTGGCTCCTCAGGCCCCAGTGACACGTGACTCCGGGTCCGCCATGGCCTCAAGTGACTCCACTGTTCACTGTCCTAGTAGGGGAAGGCTGTGCGAGCTCTGGAGAGCATTCGAGAAGTGCAGGCTCAGGGTGGTGCTCTGGACGTGCAGGCTTAGGGGGACACTCTTGCAATGCAAACTATGGAGCAGGATTTGGAAACAGCGGACTGGAATCCGCAAAGAACTGGAACGGCTCTCCATGCCATAGCTCAAGAACTGGGTTGGGAGATAACAAACTGGAATCCACAGGGAACTGGAACAGATCTCCAAGCTGTGATTAGGGACAGAGCTTGAGAATGGCGGATGGGGATCCGCAGGGAACTGGATCAGGTCTTAGAATGATGGAGCTTTGGATGATAAAGCTAGCTGGTTTTGGGGAGAGAGCAGGCAAATTGGGTCAGTAGATGGAGGAGTCTGGCTCGTGGTGAGCTGGAGGGTCTCTCTGCTTTTGGATGGGATCAGAACGAAAATCCTCAATATAATATGTCAATATAAAACTCTGAATTATTTAACTCTAGGACTAAATTAAGAAACACAACTACAGGTTTATAGCAATCGCTAGGGAGAATTAAACAAAATAAATCGTCCCTAAGTCCCATCCAAAGGTAAAGATTAATAGTAGATTCACACCAACTCACCAGGTGGAAAAAGCTCAGAAAATCCTCCAAATACTGCTCCAATGGCCGATCTCCGTGCTGGAGCTCAAAGAGGCGATCTTTTGCCCTATCCATACTGCTGTTAAGGTCCATGAATGCTGTTACGTCTAGTGGTTTGTAACAATCCATGGAGTCAAACGTGAGATAAATGAAAAGGCTTTCTTTAATAATAACCAAACTTGTGACATTACAACATGATTCACAAACAAGGGAAACTAAAGCAGACACGATATAAATACACATGGGGCTAATGAACAGAACTCAAAACAGATGGAACACACTGAGGCTAATTAACTAATAATCACATTACTGACGGGAATTCCAAATAAGGTCAAACAGGAGAAACTAAACTAAAACAGAAAGGCATGGGAAAATGAAACTGAACAGACAGAGCATGTAACAATTAAGGTTATATGAGTTTCAATGAATTTTTAAAAATATTCTTTCGTTGCACAATTATTACTGCTATCATATTCCCAACCTCTCACTATACGTGCCTTTCTATGATAACAATCCATAAACAGCATCAAAATACCCTTATTTCAAATTTGGAGGTCAGTAAAACGTCAAAATATTTTAATGTCAAAAATGTATCAAAAGTACAGTAAAAATGGCAATATAATGGAACATTACTGCATTAAAGCATTTAAAAAATAAATAACATTAACATTAAATAATTACATATTTTAACATTAACTTAAAGTAACTGTATTTTTAATATATTTAAAATTTAATTTATTCCTGTTTTCTTCAGCCATTACTCCAGTCTTCACTGTCACATGATCCTTCAGAAATCATTTAACCTGATGATGTTGTATAATTTTCTATCAGTGTAAATGTCTTTACTGTCACTGCAGCACAATGTAATGCATCATTACTGAATAAACTTTATCACTGACACTTTGTGATCCCAAACTTTGAACCATACAACATTTTCATGCAACCAAACAAATATTTTTATAGTCTTTTATGTCTTTTTAGAATAAATCTAAAAGATTTCCATTAAGCATTTCTAGAAAGATAGAGTTCTGTGATTGTGTGCAAATTCCAATGTATAATTATGAGTTTGCTGAAAACAAATCCGTAAAATCAACTATAAATCATGGTACATTGGGTGTGAGTGAGCAGGACTCAACAGTGGCCTGGATAGACTCCAAATACTAGTTTAGGAGGCACGTCTTCTCTCTCACTCCTGTACAATGCCTCACATCTCTGTAATTGGCAACCTTAAGTGAGCTGAAACCTTATATCTAAGGGGCATAAATATTTCTGTTCTTGCTCTTGATTAAAGCATTGTAAAAACTTGTACTTTCTCTGGCACTTAGGCAGAAATAAACAGCTTAGTGTGTAAATTAACTATTTTCATGAATAGCTTTTAGAATAAAATTGGAACACAATGCATTTAATTATGATATTTTTTTAATTCTACTCTGCCTACTCTTATTTTGCAAGCACCCAAATCAGATATGTTTGTTCTTTTAGTGTAATATCTGGTTTAATCATCGGTTTCTACAGGAACGATGTAGGCGTTAACACAGTGCCAAGTGATTTTCTTCTAAAACAACTGAGAATGACAAGCTGTATGAAAAGTGAAGGAAATGGAAATTTTGCCTCATCGTTCCTCAATGGACACATGAAAAAATGTACCTTGTGATGATCTGGAATAGCTTTGAAAACTATAAAAATGTCACATGTTTTTTTGTGGTGTTCCGGGCTAAATAAATTAAACTGCTTTCTTTTAATTGTCCCTAAAAATCCAGCTATCAGTGAACAAAGCCTATGTTTTGTGATTTATACAGCATTTACATGAGTAATGACATATGGGTGTGTGCAATAATACATATTTCTTGTCAAAGTTAATCTGATATCTTGTCAAAATACAACAGCATCCTATTTCAAAATGTAAGACATCCTATATATGATGAGACTGATGACAAGCTAGGATCAGGTAACGACACACTAACAGTACAGTAACCTTGTGACCACCAGTGGTACGTGTGAACAGGGCATTTGAGACAGTCTCGTATCAGTTTGGTTTTAACAATGAACTCCTGAATGTGTGACCTGCTCTGTGTTTGTTCTTGAGCTCTGTTTCTATATCTAGTGTGTCAAAGAGATTGCAGCAAGAATAAAACAGAATAATGTTTGAAATTCGTGATTCAAAAATAAAAAGAAAGACATGTAGATATGCAAGCATCCACCTGGCACATAAGAGATGTGTGTGTGTGTGTGTCAGAAGGCACGTGCAGCTCTGAAGGTAAATTTGCAGTTAACAGTGATGTATGATAAACAGGACGAGGTCAGAAGGGTGGTATGAACAGTCTCAATACTGGCAAACAGAGTTTCTCATCACTCACCCTGCTACCCTTCAATGGCAAACACGGGCACGGTCCACTGCAGTCCCGACCAGCACAGGGCTCCTGGAGCTTTGATCCCTGCACACACAAAAACACATAAAGAGACAACATTAAATCCTCTGCTGCTCTCAAAGTCATACGTCAGTACAAAGATACAGTACAAAGAAACCTGTACTTTGAAATAAGTTATGGTTATGGAATAAGGTACTTTCGCTTTTCAAAACTGCAATGAAATGATTTCAGCATCTACTAATTCTCAGTATTTGTGGACGTGTGTAACAGTAACGAGTTGTAGCATAGTTTGTGTCAGGGTAAGATTGATCTGTTTGTCTCCCTGCAGGCTTGTGAAGATCACCTGGACAGCAGTAAGTGGTATGTGATCTCACAGAGGAACAAAAGACAAAACCCTGCTCTGGATTTTAGCCTCTGGTACAGCATACCAAATGAACTACTTCACAAAAAATTTTAAAAAAGGAAGACAGGGACTAGAGGTCATTCCGTTCATGCTGGCAAAGGTGATTAGTTACCCTATACATCCCAAATGCTAAACCTAAACCTTCTTACTATAGAGCACTCACACTCTCACACACAAACACAAAGATACATATGAGCTCTATTGTCCTCTCGTCTCATGCTGAGATCACATTCCAAAGCATGCTCTTTTCAATCCCTTTTTTCTCAGAAAGCCCCCTAACTACTATATACAGTTTTTGAACAGACTCTAATATTTCATTACCAAATGCAAATGCACACTGTTCAAAAGTTTGGGGTTGGTAATTTTATTTTAAGTCTTTCTTTAAGAAGCTCACAAGTGCTGCATTTATTTGATTAAACATACAGTAAACACTATAATTTAACACAATTTTAAATAACTATTGTATTCGAATATATTTTAAAATGTCATTTATCCTTGTTATGGGAATCACATGTCCTATGGAGCCTATGACCTATGACTCGAGTCGATGCTCTTGCAGAAAATTAAAACAGAAGTCTGTTATTTACGTTATAATCTGAAAATACAAATATTTTTGTTACAAAAACCCATCTATTTCCTTCAGAGGACATGTGATAATCCCCTGGAGGTGTAAAGTTTGGTGTTACGGTGAAGTTCTTGGATATATCAGATTTACAGAGCTTCAAAATCATGGCCACTATCCACCAACATTACCAAGCTTGGAAATTTTTACCAAGCCAGGACACATTTTTTAAAAACTGTGTTCGCCTGAAAGAAGAAAGTCATAAACAACGAGGATGGCTTGGGGGTGAGTAATTTATGGTGTAATTTTCATTTTTGGAAGAACTATTCCTTTAATGTCATTAAAAGTAATAATTTAATTTTAAAAAATCATACCTATGCATTTTTTGGCTAATTAGCTTACCAGCTCAGAAGGTAAATTGTGTTATTAATATTACTATTGCGTGTACTGGCTGGTCTGTAGATATGGCTGTATCTATACATACAGTATCTGTAGATATGCCACTATTTTGCTCATTCTTTATTTAGCACAAGAAACATTATATGCACATAAACAAATCAGATTCTATGTAACAACATGTCCGTTTTTAACTCTGTGAAATCCAATCCCCTTCATTCAGCAGACCTGTGAATAATGTGATCAATGAAAGCTGCACATATAAGGGTCTTTTAAGTGGTCATCCCCTGCTGGAGTTCAGAGGTCATTGGATAGCATTTCACTTTGATTAAAGGATGAAAAGGTGCAGACAAGCAGGGATGAGGGCCCCATGAGGTACTTGCCCAAAGGGTCAGGGGTGTTCAGACAGCCATCTAGAAAAAAAACCCTCAAAGGTCAAAACTGATAACCAAGACCTTATTTACTAATCACAAAAAGCATGTGTGTAGAGCGTCTCTGTGTGTGTGTGTGTGTTTGGGGGAATGTAGGTGATGTAAGGCCCATTGAATCCTGTCTCTACTCAGAACGTCACATGCCTCTACAAAGCCTGAGACTTTTCTAACTTGTGACCACATTTTTTTCTGTGAGGTTTTGGCTCAGGCAAATAATGGAGGGAGTGAAAGCAGGAGTAAGAGAATGAGTGCGGATACAAAAATGGGGTACATGAGAGGAAACCAGTAAAAAGTAGGTTAGAAAGCCAGGATTGCCCTGGACAGGCCATGCCTCTCCTCTACTGATCTTCTGTTTACCACTAATTGCTCTGACGGAAACAGGCCAAAAAATCAGCAAAGAGGGATTCAGTATACAGAGGGGCAAAAAAGTATTTAGTCAGCCACCAATTGTGCAAGTTCTCCCACTTGAAAAGATGAGAGAGGCCTGTAAGCTTCATCATAAATATACCTCAACTATGAGAGACAAAAAAAAAAAAATAAAAAAAAATAAAAACAGAAAACCACATTGTAGGATTTTTTATGAATTAATTGGTAAATTCCTTGGTAAAAGGAGTACTTGGTCACCTACAAACAAGCAAGACTTCTGGCTATCATAGACCCAGTAAAAACTTCTTTAAGAGACTCCTCTGTCCTCCACTCGTTACCAGTATTAATGGCATCTGTTTGAACAAGTTATCAGTACAAAAGACATCTGTCCACAACCTCAAACAGACACACTCCAAACTCCACTATAGCCAAGACCAAAGAGCTGTCAAAGAACACCAGAAACAAAATGCACCAGGCTGAGAAGACTCTGCAATAGGTAATAGAGGATGGATACCCGACCCAACAGTACCTGACGGGTCGGGCTGGGTTCGGACAGATATTTAGAAAGGATGCTCGGGTTCGGGTCAGGCTCGGTCACATAAGTGTGAACGTGTGCCTGTGTTATAGCGGCGCTTTTTGCCCCGCGTATTATGATGCTCTCAACCGTTGACATTTCCCTACGCCTTCCTACAGTTGCTTAATAAAAGCAGGCTTTCCACACAAAAAAAGTGCATGTGTCATTAGTATGAGAAAAAAGAAATGCAGCCCGATCCGCACTCTAATAGGTAAGCAGCTCGGTGTGAGGAAATCAACTGTGGGAGCAATTATTTGAAAATGTAAGACATACAAGGCCACTGATAATCTCCCTCGGTCTGGGGCTCCACGCAAGATTTCACCCTGTGGGGTCAAAATGTCAAAAATCCCAGAACCACACGAGGGGACCTAGTGAATGACCT
>JAUMHP010000052.1:19441969-19456223 GCA_032361065.1 Enteromius trimaculatus | reverse complement strand
ATAAATTACATTTTAGAATATATATATATATATATATATATATATAGATATATATAAAACAAAAATATTATTTCACAATATTACTGCTTTTAATCGAATATAAACATTTATTTTCAATCAAATAAAAGCAGTTTTGTCCTAAGAACTAAAAACTTCTTTAAAAAACACTTAAATATCTTATCAACCCCCCAAACTTTATAACTGTAATGTAGCCTAGAGTGAAAAGTATTAAGATACATAATAAGAAAGATGCAATAAACATACACTACACAAACTCAGTTACTTTGCCCAATTGCAACTGGTCAGGATTTGACACAATGCAGCACTGGGAGACCAAATATCAGGGTCAGAATAATATTTCGTACAGTATAATAATAATACATAACTCATCAAGAATGCAAACACTGCAAAACAAAAGTAGTAAACAAGGTTTTTGTTTACATGATTGCAGATGAGGTGCCTATAAAGAGTGTGTAAACTAAAATGTTTGTCATCATGCTGCATACATCATGCTGCAATTATACATCTAATTGACATCTTTAATGTGTTTTGACCAGATGAACATGAAGACAGTGCGCAGACATCTTGGCATGCGCACATTTTGAGTTTATCCTTTTCCTTTTATCCTTGTTTGTGCAAATTTCTAAACAGACCCCCTACAAAACAGTCTGGTCTCCTACACACATTTCTTCAAGGTCTGCTGGTCATATGTGTCCATTCTCACAGCTGTGTTTAAACTCGCAGTACTTCACGGTTTACCTCAGGCCAAACAACCCCCCATTAACTTTACCATCCTCTGCATATACACTCATATAAACTCAGGCCCCCCACTGACAGACCCTGACCTACACATGTCTGATGTCATCCAAATAAAACAGAAATTTCCATGCACATAACATGCCTCAAACGGCAGAATAAACTTGATCACAGAAAATACTAAAGCCTACTCATAATTGCTTGTGTACGTTTCTCAGCGACTTGATGACACCTGGGGAATATATAATGACAAGGTACAAGGGAGAAACTCACCAGATCACATCATTACAGTAATGTTATTTATTTATTTTTACTATTAATATGACCCGTACATTATTAAAAGATTACATGAGATTTACCCATTTCAGCAAACTGATGTATATTTACAGTATTTCAAACTGGATTTACCAATTGGGCTGTAATGCAGCTTCCTGTAAAAGATAACGAATAGGTTACTTTCATAACCCAGGTTTCCTGAGACACAGGAACGAGTACTGCATGCCATGCCGCGCTGAAAACAAGAACGATCGACTATGACAGGCAGTAGCCGGCAGTGATGCGCGGGTTGACCCGAAATGTTACGAGTCATCCAAAAATATTTTTAATGATATTCGGGTCGCGGTCGGTCGGGTCGTTTGAAATAAAGATGCCAATTAAACCTTGTTAATTTATATAGTACTAGACACAGTTTTCTATGAAATACATAGGCCTAAACTTTATTGGTTAAATTACTGGTGCGAAGATGACGCACAAGCTTAGTGTGCATGTAGAGATGGAGGCGGCAAGAGAAAAGATGAAGACTGGGGGAGTGGAAGCTCCACAAATACACAAATAGAAAGAGCAAAGGTGTTGGAGACATTTGCCGAAATAATGAAAGATGATGACCAAAGTGCTGGCTTTGTCGTGTGTAGGCTACCTTTTGAATGTTGACCGTTATTAACTGTTGAATAAATGTTGACGTGGGACAAAATTCCCGATTTCCTAACACGCTGAATTTAGCAATGCCTTTCTATCATTTTAAGCTACTTTTAAACGCATATAGCTCAGTAAAGTCAGTTTTATGTATTTTCTAAGAAGAGGTGGGATTTTTGTTGGGAATTCGTCGGGGGAGAGACGCACACTTCAATTAGACTGGATAAACACATGCAGCATCTTAATTAAGAAAATGAAACTAAATAAATGAATACATCAAGCCTTTATTACATTTATTAATGCTATATCAGCATTCAGAAAAAGAACAGTTTCTTCAAGCAGGGTCGAAACATATCGCATTCATCAGTAATATGCATCTAGACAGCTGAAATGGAAAATGATGGGTCGCCTCAAGAATTGCATGCTCTCGCCGCGCGCACAACGAGTTCAGAGCGCAGCACGTCAGCGAGCGCACCATTTGAAAAAATGCGGGTCAGGAAGCGGGTCGGGTACAATATTTTCTATTTTTTTTTGCAGTCCGAGTTGCGGGCGGGTTAGTTGACAACGTCGGTCGGGTTCGGGTTTGTTCACACATTGACTCGCGCATCACTGAGACGGCCAGATTCTAAAACCTGGCAAATGTGGACGGCGAGGACCAGCCGGCCACCTCACAAATCTCTGACAGGGAAATCCCGCTAGACCACACCCATGCCGAGGCAATGCCTCTAGTCAAATGGGCTCTGACTCCTATGGGACAGAGTAGAAGAGAAGGCTAGCAAGATACAACCCACTTAGAAAGCCTTTGCTTTGAGACCGGTAACCCTTTGGAGCGGGCGCCGAAGCCGAACAGCTGTTCAGACCGTCTGAAGGCAGCTGACCGCTCAACGTAGGCTCTCGATGCCTTAACTTTGTTGTTCATTCTCTGAGCACCGCTGAGAGGAGGAATTGCTAAAATTGCAGCATTTTAGCTCTGAACACCAAGGAGGATAAGCCGCTCGATACAACAAGGGACGTTAATTCTCATCTGCACCAGCAGATCAAGAGTGGCAGGGAAAGCGGGAATGTAGGCTCTTTGCCGATGTGCCAGCTCTCAACCCGGATGTACAGACCCATGACTCTGCCGTCTCAATCTCCGAGCTTGAGAGACAAGAAACAGGCGAAGGGGGTAGCCTTCACAGAGAAGGCGGTTGCGAGTGGAGGGTGGAACCCACGCTGTTTCACTGCGTGATTGAATAAGGCTTCAGTTAGAAGAAAAAGGGAGTTTTTCTTATAGCGTCTTATCAGACGCAGTACGAGTAATGTATCAACATGGAACTTGAAGAGATAGTTCACCCAAAAATAAAAAAAAACCCCAAACAATTATTTACTCACCCTTCAGCCATACTAGATGTGTCTTTCTTCTTTTAGACGAATACAGTGAGAGTTATACAAAAATGTCCTGGGCGTTTTCAAGCTTAACGGAATAGTTCACCCAAAAAATGAAAATTCTGTCATTCTCAAAGCAGCCTGGTACATCTTCCTTTGTGTTTAGAAATTACACGCTGGTTTGGAAGTACTTGAGGGTGAGTAGATGATGACAGAATTTTTATTTTTTTGGTGAACTATTCCTTTAATAATAACAGTGAATGGGGTTTGAGATTTTGAAGCCCGAAGAAGTGCATCCATCCATCATAAAAAGGACTCCACACGGCTCTGGCAGGGGGTTAGTAAAGGCCTTCTGAAGCAAAGTGATCCATTTGTGTAAGAAAAATGTCCATATTTACAACTTTATAAACCATAACCTCTAGCGTTCTCTAACTGTCATACTAAGAGGAGACTGGTGTTCCTATGCTGTAAACCAAACTTATTTCTTAGTATATTCTTGCCTACGTCATCCACTAGAATGCCAGAGATTACATATATAAAGTTGTAAATATGGATATTTATATTCTTACTCAAACAAGTTTGTTCACCTTTATTCACCCCCTAAAGCTGTGTGGAGCACTCTTTATGATGGATGGATGCACTTATTTGAGCTTAAAAATCCCCCATTCACTGCCATTATGAAGCTTGGAAAAGTCACAACATTTTTTAATCCTCCAAACGTATTTGCCTGAAAGAAAAAGGTGGGTGAGTAAATCATAGGGTAACTTCTAATTTTGGGTGAACTATTCCTTTAAGAAAACTAAAACATGTATCCATCATTTAAGAGGACACGTTTTTTTCCCCCACCATACGCATGTGTGTCAGTCAGTCAAAATTATCATTAAGGAGGTTGACACAGAGGCAGGCACATGACAAAATATGTCTTCCATTAGAATTACTATTTCATCAATCGAGTAATTTTAGACTACCGGCACATTACATCATACGTGGAAGTCTGGGCACGCTCACTGAAGGCATGCAGTGTGAGAGGAGAGGAGCTCTACACCCCACTCTGGCAAGTCCCAGCACCTGCCTACCTCGGAGCTTGTGTGTGAGGGTCTCGCACAGCTTACAAGTGTTGAGCACGGCACAGATCTATGACTCCTATGATCTAACAGTAATAAATCAACAGAGGGCGAAAGTAGCTGAGCGAATTCTTTCCTGCCGATCCCAGAATAGATCCTTCTCACATCTTTACACTACTGTCAGAGTGATGACTACATCCAGATCAGGTTGAGGTACACTGTAAGACTTTTAGACTCCTTTTTGCTGCCTTTTACAAGCTTTCACATTCAGACTCTTTCACAGGCAGACCAAGACAGCCAGCACCACCTGGAGATATGGGCTACACAAACAGACAGTTATGCATACAGAAACATTTTTATTGCTGCAACCATTTGTTTTCATCTGAAGTCCAGGTCATATATCAGAGAGCCGGTGCCTCTGCTGCCAGTATGAACATTACCCAATCACCCTGATGTGCAATCACCCTGATGAACGGTGAGGAATAGGCCTCGTATCTCCGAGCTGTAATTTCCAAGGCTAAGTACTGGGATGCTAATAACGCTCTTTGAAGTGGAAGCAGCAAGCAACAAAAAGAGGAGGAGCTCTTCCTTTCTCCATTCAGCAGGGAATTCTACACAGAGGGGTCTGGAATGGTTATTAAAACCACAAAATAAATTCAAGTTGGGCCACAAAATCATATCACTTGCATGTTAAAAAAGCATTCTAATGCTAAAGGCTCAGATCTGCTAATGCTATAGGATGACATAGAACAAACTAATAATAGCAATACTAATAATACTGCTAATAATGAGTAAAATAATCCATTTTTGAATGACATAGGCACTACTGTTTAAAAGTTTGGGATTCGTAAGAATTGTAATTTAAAATGTAATTTATTTGTAATGACAAATCTGTACTCCAGACATCAAAGTCCCATTATCCTTGAGAAATAATTCTAAAATGCCAATTTAGTCCTGAAGAAAATTTCTTCCTACTATCAAAATTAAAAATAGTTATGCTGCTTATTATTTTTGTGGAAACTGTAACAAACTTATTCAGAATTTCTCGATGAATATAATGTTTGAAAGAACAGCACTTAAGTAAAAATTCTTTACTGTAACTATTGTGATATATACACATATATATAATTTTTCTTTTTTTTCTTTCAAAAATTGTCATACAGGTTAAGACAATTGTTAAATATTGAAAAAGAAAACAAATACATGAAAATAAATAACTACTGTTCTATTTAACGCATCCTTGCCAAATATTTAATATAATAATATAAATTATTAAAAACCAAACTGTTAAACAGTAGAGCACCTGAATTAAAAAAAAAATACTGAATATGCTTGTGTAACAATTACATTAACCATTTCAGATTTTTTATTTCACTAAGCTCACCAGTGTGTTTTCTTGTTACATGCGATTCTGCTTGTGAATGTGGTTAAAACATGTATGTTATCAGGCAGCATCAATTCAGATGCTGCCTCCATTGAGACATCATTAGGTTTTGAGCAAGTATCTCACCCGTCAGCTCTGCTATTTATAGGAAAAAGTGCTGTCTCAGAGAAGTGGGATCTTTTTTTGGCTGCCATACCAAGAAGGATCACCTGAATGGTAAGCTGCCAGGATGAGAGCAAATGAATGAGAGAGAAACTTATGCACAAGACTACATGTCAGTGGGACTCAAATACTCTAAATTGTCCTAGTTTGACTGTAGTGTAAGACCACTTGTGTGTGTGTGTGTCTGTGTGTGTCTGCTGTAAACCTTGATTAAGTTATGTTGAGGAATTCCTCATCTTCTAGTTAATGTAAACATTGAGCTGGCATAATACACACCCCCACCAACACCCTGCATGGTTCTCAGTTGTCTTGTCTGAGCTGATTCAGCTGTGCTGGAAAGCTTTGAACTTGCTGTGAGTCAAAGAGCTTCATTTTGCTGGAAGGACGCATTGATTCAGAAAAAAACAGGGAGTGAAACCAGACATACATGCACATGAATATGTTTTGTGTGTTCAGCGTGTGTCTGTGCATGCCTGAATTAGTAATTCTTGCCTTTGCCTGCTGAGGGTGGCATAGAGCAACACACACACACACACACACACAGATGTCTTTTCATGTTCACAAACATACATTAGAAGAAATTCCAGTCACTGAAACACATATAGCACTTAGCAATCTAAATGAGAACATTGACTTGTGAACAGCTTATAGAGTCAGCTCTAATTAAGTTCTAAGTAGTTAACCTTAGGTAACGCATTAACTAACAATGAGCAACGCATTTGCTTTAGTCAGTTACAACAAGTTCATGTTACGGCTCATTAAATAATAAACACTAACTATAATAAATGCTCTGCTCTGTCATTTCAACTAATTAATTGTGTTAAAGTGTTAAGTGTTACTGTAAGGTGTTTTTTCAAATAAAAAAAAATGATATATATATATATATATATAAACATATACACATAAAAATGCACTTTTTAGAAACTATAAAAGTTGCTTCAGTCTCCTAAGCAGTACAGTAAACTGGCTGCTAGCTTAGCTCTACCTTGACATAGCAGTCACAATTTTCATTAACTTTTACTACTACTTCAAAAAGAGAACGATAGGTGAAAAGAAAAAAATTATGCCTCCCTTCCCCCTTGTCCCTATGTCTCCTTCAAAACAATGACCCCATTCACAGATTCCTGCAGAGGGGCCATGATCTGGTTAAAATATCTCCCTGTCGGACATGTCCTTTGTTAGGAGACCAACTTCTTTTTTCCTTTTTTGTCATGGGCAGCGTGAATGGCTGACAACAGACTTACCTACACACCATTAAGCCAGCCCTCCTTTGATGGCAAAAGACGCCCTGGGCTGTGAATAGAGAGGGGCGGGTGCTGAAGAAATGAGAGAAAGGAGGGAAGGAGGACAGAGAGAGAAAAGAAGATAAGGAAGAAAAAAGACCTAAGCAATTCACCATTTCTCTAGTTTATTTTTCTTTGCGAACGATGTTTAAGTTAAAAAAGCATTCATTCAGAGCAATCAGGGCCTAGCAAATATGACAGAGAGAAGCTTAACTCTTCTTTATAAGAAGTGAAGAAAGGACTACAAACGGCCACAAATTCCCTGCGTGTTTTCCAGCCGGGATACATAACTAATCCTACTACACAAGGAGAGCGCGAAAGAGTGGAATTGTAAAAACAAGGAAAAGAGAAAATTTATAACATACTGCTCCACACAGGACAAGAACAGACCGAGTGTGGCCTGAGGCAGACAAACAAAAGCTTGAAAAGCAAAGCTATCCTGTGATTCTTTTGTATATTACTTTCTGCTTGTTTTTCTTTGTTCCACTGCAGACTGGGACCTGACAGGTGGTTGTTTTAGAAATACTTTACCACCGCTCTAATCACGGTGTCTGAGTACGGTCACATATCTGTGCGTCTTGTCTGAGAACAGCGCGATATCGCTCAACGTGCTTAAATACACCTGACCAGATGTGCCAGTCTCTCAGGAGTCAGACTCAGAGGTCAGGTATCAAAGTAAACAGGGTTGAAGAAGGTCACAGCGATGGGGGAAGAAGAGATGGATGATGGGATTTAGTAAGTGAACCAGGTGTTACCAGGAGATGTGTGGGCACTGTACTTGTGTGTTCTGCTTTATATCAAAGATCTTCTCACTGTTGTTTGGAAAAACATCTGGAAGGGCTACATATAATTACTGACAGAAGTTACTGAGGAAAGATGTACGAAAGCAAATATCTGATAGAGTTTTAGTACCACTTCAGTTACCTCAAAAACACCAACACGTATCCAAGGCACTGCATGCGTATTTAAAATCCTTATCTGCTGAAATGCCATTTAAAGAAGAAAAATAAGAGGTGTGGGTGGAAAGAGGGAGGTGACGAGGAATTGATGTGACCAGACACGTTGGGTTGTTGGTCTGCAGCTGGCAGTCACTGATTGTTATCACTCACTCTAACGTCAGGTTGATTGGAACTGAATAGTGCCTGTTGGCTGCCACAAATCATGGCTTGTCCTAACACTGGATGGGGTGGGGGTTTAACTGTTAGACTGGACACACCCGGTTTCAGTGGTGGGTTTTTTTTTGTTTTTTGAACAAGACCAAGCAGGTGCTTAGACGCTTAATTGCAAGACGCTTAATTGAGTGAATCATCACCCGCTCCATCTCCACAAAATGCACCCACTACTTCAAACCACAAACACCCACAACTGATGCTAAAACATCTGCTTGATGCTAAGGCCTGATCTGTACATACAGTATGAGACCGGCTTGCACATCTACACAGGATGCAACTGTGACATCAATTAAATATTACACATATAAATTGCACATTTCTTGAGACAAAAATCATTTTAATAGAAATTTAAGGTTTAAAATCACCAAATGCACTACATATGTCACCTTTGAACAACTTACTCTTAAATGTTTTTATAGTTTTATTATGCTTTTTAATATTATTTAACAGGATACAGTGCTCAGGAAGCACAAATATACGCTTAGTAATCTGCCCATGTATTTCTCTGTGGGCTGTGTTGATTGAAAGTGCACTTGTCTTAAGGTAACCACTTCAGAATTTAGCAAAATGTATAAATAAAGTAACCTATTAAAAAAAGGAAGATCCATGCAAATGGTAGTATGAATAGCTACTGTATTTTACTTAAAGTTGTCATTGCAAGTCATCTTTTCCCTCTCATTTCCGCCCTCCAGTCTTGACTACCCTGTCAGGCAGTTAGTATAGAGAGATAAAGCAAATAAGGGTTGAGCGGGAAAAGTTTGCATACAGCTGTGCAGTGCTGGGCAACAGCTGCAAAGATTGCGGCAATGGTCAAAAGTGATGAGAATTCCTGAAAAGTATTCAAGAGAAAAGGTTAAAGGTCACTCTTTCTCAGTGGAGAAAACTGAGTGCTGTCAATCAAACTCTTATGAACTTTTATGACCTTTACATTTATTTGACTTATTCCCAAGCTCTGTTACACATCTGCATTTGCCTGCAAATGTGCTTACTCTTGATATTTGTGTTTATTATTTCCACACAAATATGTTTCCAAAAGTAATAGTATAATGACTGGGCTCCAGACCCATTTTTGTCAGTGTTTCTTTTTTAAGTCATACATTGAGATAACAGAGGAAAGATAATTAGCAGAGAGAAGATAAGTATAAGAACAGGAACCAGTATTTTGCAAATTACAGTTACCTCAAACACGCTTTTATCCAAGTTAGAGAATAAGACATTGATAAGATCTATCTGATAAGAGCAGGTGTTTAAAGTGAAGTGGGCAGATGGTTGCCTTGATAGGTGTTGGTGAGAAGTGTTAGATTCATTAGCAAGGTAAATTTACCAAGCCTGCAGGTATTTGATTCACAAAATGATAAGTTCAATTAGATCGTCAACCTGGAGGGTATAGATTATCTGAATACCTCTGTGTGTGTTGAGAGAGAGAGATCTACAGGGAGGAAATATCACTCGTCTAAGTTGAGGAGATTAAAGGGCCATAATGGTCTCTAGTAATACGTCTTTGATGACAAGATAGAAGAACAAAGATGGAGGAGACAAAGACGTAAGATAGAGCGACAAGAAAGATGTCCCTCTGAAATTCCACAAGCTCTTCACACACAGACAGCTTTGTGTGAGACAGACGCTGGGATAGGAAACTCCATGGGAATTCCATCTGTTTAAGCTGGAAAGCATGGTCAAGACGACCTGGCCTCCTTGAAGCTTCACCATGACATCACTTTGATGTTTCCTTAATATCAATTGATAGGACAAATCAAATATTTTGAGTTTCGCGCATGGTGGGCTCCAATGCTTCCAGATGGAGTTTTAGAGGTCAACAGAGAACTGAAATTAACTTTTCAACTCAAACACACACTTTCCAAGTGCTTTATAATATTTCAGAGCTTCCAAAAGTATTTAAGTTGGTAGATATATACATGGTTAGGTAACATAAAATAGTGTTTAAATATGTTAAATAGAAAATTAAAATATGATCTTAATTCATACAATAGAAGTCAATAATCACCAATTTCCCAAATTCCTCAAAATTTCCGATGATAGCGGTTTGGAAGGCTTGAGGCTGAACTGTCACTTGGACTTAAAACCCCCGTTTTCACAGACGCCCTGTCTAATTAGCCTCAGGATTAGGTCATAGTTCAATTAGGACATTAAAGTGAAATTTATAAACATTACTGGTGTGCATCTTAAGACAAAACATAGGCACTGATATATTTTAAGGTCAGTCAGTGCATGGTAAGCCCATGCATGTGCGTCAAACGCTTGAAAAGTGATTGGTTTCTGTGAATGGCACACATTTGAGCTTCAATGTTACCAAAATGCTCTATGTATGTGTTGATAAAGTATGTTGATGTGTAAACAAATGCAGAACAGAAATCTGTTCTTATAAAGCTATTGACCGAATTAAAATTTTTGTGTGAACTGTACCTTTAAACCATTATATATGTTCCCACAATCCCATCACTAGTGCTTATTTAATATGAGACTAAACACAGACATAGAAACCTACTACCCCCACCTGACAAAAAGGAGAGATAAACATGGGATCAGAGACAAAGTAGGGGGAGAGAATGCAGGAGCTTTAAATAAAGGCTTCTTTTTAGCAATGGGGGTTCACTGGGATGCTAAGCTCGTAAAACCGGAGTGATTTGTGATTGGCTTTATTTGGCTTCTCTGCTGGCAGATATTCAATTATTGTCTGTCTTTCTCCTTTGTCAAAAAGGTCACGGCACCGTGTTTTTATATAAGCATAAATCAAGTAAAATCTTTCTGTCCTCTTTGTGTAAACAACGTATAAGATAGATCTGAGAACAGCAAGAGCAGAGGGAGAGCCAGGTTTAAAGTATGTACTCTCCTGCTGATGGATGCTGAAGTCCAGTTGGTGGCGTGGACAGTGAAAGGGAACAAGGGTGTTGATGGTCCCACAGCAGGAGCTTGAGTGGAGCTCATGAGACAAAGTGAGACCTCCCACACCCCTTTCTGTAGGGTCCTTTACAATGATAATTGGAGACCTTCCTTGGCCACAGAAAAACATTACAGTTATCCCCGCCACAGCAAGCCCACCCAAGTGACATAGATAGAGAACCACTACAGTACATACAGCCTGCTGTGATTTTATCCTACATCCTGGACAGATTCGTCTGAAGGACACCACTCCTAAAACCCCTAGAAACAGCCATTTCTACACCACCTGCTGCTCTACACACCCACTCCATTTGAACATATATAAAGCAGCCCTTTTGAAGCACATTAGCAATTTCAGAACTATTGTTCCAGATCTGCTGAAGAAGGAAAAGTCATCTCACAATTAGGCATTTAAATCAGAAAAAAAAAGGTTACAGCATTCTAACTCTAATGGAATGGGGTGGATTCATTAAAATCTTCTTAAGAAAGAAGTTAAGGAATGTCTTAAGATAAATTCATGTAAATTTAGAAAAATGATTCTGAATTTTTTTTTTTTTTTTTTAACGGCATGGTTTTTTTTATTTAGGGGTTTTATTCTTAAAATGCCTGAAAAACTCAAACTGGAACAAAATGGCATGCAAATTTAACTAAATAAAACCTTTTATCATAGGGGTCATATAGGTAACACTTTCAATTCATAAAATGATTTATATTTCACAAACTGTAAGTCTTCCTTAACTTTCAAGAAACTCTGTATAACTTTATTTTGCAATATAATGTTGCTACCTACCTACCTATATATAAACAACAGTTATCATGGTGAATACACAACATGAACTGTTAATGAAACATATTGCTGCTGAATAGAATGAATATCATACCTTTAAGCAAATCTGTCCCATTTAATACATGCAGTACCATGTGATTAATGTGCTTTTATTTGATGCGCTGCATGATGGTATTTCTGCACTTTAATGAAGTCATATACAGCGCGCCGCCACATTGTGGTATTCAAAATAATCTGGCAGTACAGGAATAGTTGTTTTTTTTTAGACTTTTTATTTCATAATTTAAGAAATAAATAGAATAATGACACTTACATTAAGCCTTTCAACATCTCTTCTGACTAAATGCTAAATCGGGACAGGGTGTTTTTCTCAGGCACTCTTCTAAACTGCATCTGACAGAAGTGTCAACGAATTTTAATGTACGTCTTTTAAAATAAAAGTCTTACATCAGAAAAACATTTAGAATTAAGTTTTTTTTTGTTGTTACTGTAATTTCTTTGGACTTACACTCGACGACCCGCTCAGAACTGTCTCGCGCCTCACCAGTTGAGAAACATTGATACTAAAATCCATGCATAAACAATACAATACAGGACGGCAGCGCAATTTTTTTTATAGCTTTCCATATATTTCTTATAGCATTCCTATGCCTATAGTTTACCTTGAAAAATGCCTTATGAACTTATAACAGACAGTAAAGCAGCAGCGGGGTCATGCTCCACAGATTATCATCAAGTGCAGCGTGTGGATCCAGAGTTCCCAGGGGGCTGCAGAGGTTAACGTCAGGCCATTAGGTGCACTTACCCTCTGGGCTTGATGATGCATCCCTAAAACGCTGTAGAGGACACACAGGTCTGATTGGGGTGAAGAGAGTGAAAGAGCTTATTTTCCCTGTCTGTTTGGGTGCGTGTACACTGGATTTGGTTGGGCCTGTTAAATCCAGGATTATCTATAAAGTGCTAAAGGTTCATGTGAAAAGAAAGCACAATAACGGTCAACCATTTTACAGATATCAAGGTTACAAATTAACCACCCATAGTTACTGCCTTCAAACCCTCTCTCGTTTATATAAATGAAACGTGAATTGACACAAAGCATTGCATTACCTTTTTCACCTGGAAACATTCTTTTCATGCTTTTTTCTGCACCATTGATTACTAAGAGCACTAATCCTCAACTGAGCTGGTCTGAAATCTACAGACAGACCATTCTTAGCACATGGTGTTTCCAAGACATTTGCTTGGTTCACAGTAGCCAGTCACTCACTTGTCATCAATAAGAAATCGCATTAATTGACATGAATTCTTTCAGATGGTGCATTAAAATGTGACAGAGACTGCTTTATTTAACAATGTCAACAAGCTGCTGTTAATAGAGAGAGATTAGGGCCGAATAGGTGGGGTCGGCCATATCGTGAGGTATTATGTCTAAGATTTACACTAATGCCAGGAAACATTCCACCACATACAGCAGGACTAAATCAACAAGAACAGGGCACTTTTCAACACTTTGCTGCCCTTTTTCATTAAATGCGGCTAAACAACTTAACTATGTTGCTCTCCTTCAGTCATTCTGGCTTATGGAAACACGAAACTATACAAAAAGTTATGCACTGTCCTTTGGTGGTCTCGGCAAGATATGCCCTCCCTTGACCTTTTATGGACTATGGGAACAGCACTGGTTACTATGGTAGCCTGTTTAGCACAAAAAGGAGAGGGCGTGTCAGAAAATCTTTAGGTGAGAGTAAAGACAGAGGCTTAAAAGGTTTAACAGAGAGGAATCTAAAGCCAGGAGTAATGCACTTTTGTTGCTTCATAAAGGCAGCGTAAAGTAACAAGTATAAACATTAAATGGACTATATGACAAACAGGCCTGGTCAGAAGACTGTAAAAAGTGGGGTGGGTGAATGGGAATGTATTGGAGCTAGCCCCTCTTAACGAAGAGGTGGGAAAGGTTGTTGAAATATGGCTGCCTACGGTGACACCCTGTTGCTTGCTGGCTGCCAGTATGGTTCCCCTGACAACAATAGAAAGCACACTTGCAATCACAGATAAAGAGCAAGTACGGCAAGTGTTTCAGCGATTAAAGTCTCTACGTCTCTACAGGCCTATATAAGCAAAGCTTATATAGGCAGTTAGTCAAAGATCGTTTAGGGACTTCAGCTGCACTGAAAAAAGGTTGGAATAGCAATACCAAAAACACATTCATAAAGTCAATTCTACAAAATTATAAAAGTATAAAAAAGTATTATAAAAGTATAAATGATAAAACAAACTACTAGTTATAGTTACTTTCATAAGAAGCTTTAGTGTATTTCGTAATTGTGCATATATATATATATATATATGCACACATACATTGAGGTCAATAAATATTTGATCACCCTAAGTAAGTTCTCTTACTTAGAAATCATGGAGGGGTCTACAATTTTCAGCATAGGTGCATTTCCACTGTGAGAGACAGAATC
>JAUMHP010000052.1:19416687-19433372 GCA_032361065.1 Enteromius trimaculatus | reverse complement strand
GGAGAAAACTCAGAGCTGTTATCTTGGGAAAGGACGTAGCAATAATTGGGTGCCAATGATTGTGGCTAACATGTATTGGAGAATGTATTGGATTTATTTCATCATGAGTTTTTCTCCCCATTTCCAATTGTTTTACTTCAATGATAGGTAAGAATTGTGTGAATTTTTTGAATGAAAGATCAAAATGATAAACAGTGCAGATTTATTTTCACAGTCACCTTTGCTCAGATTTACCAGGGGTGCCAATATTAGTGGAGGGCACTGTATTTTGATATTGCAATTTTAAGATTTTCTTTTACATTTTTACAATTTATTTAATTATTAGCTTTCTATAAATTTCATCTACTATAGTTTCCGAAAAAAATCCAATAATGTCTGTCTTTATCACAACACTAAAGCCCATGATACTGCAAGTTTTCAATATAAACATTTCTTATAAAATGTTTCCAAGACAAACGCACCATCTTCTTATCAAAGATTACTGCTTGAAAACTCCCTAGGGAGGGCAGAGTTAATGTTCTTTTATTCACCAGTGGTACAAATCTCGACCATTAACAGAAACCACAGACCGCATTTGGTTGTAAAACATGGTGAAACATAATGACTTGGCTGGAGGAAACTCAACCAACCAATGAGCTGACAAACTTTACGCACAGTAAAATAAAACTCAAACCCACCCAACTATTTCTGAAACAACTCGAACCATTAGACTTTAAATATCTTTAAACGTGAAGACCTCCACTGCATTTCCTTCTTCATTCTCTTCCCTCTCACGTGTGATTACAGCTTCATTGTCTTTTACAGGCAGAAAGAGTAAAAAGAAAACCTGCAGGATCTGCCTTAAATCTGCCTTGGAGCAGTAAAGCAGGAACAGACAGGTGAGACCGACAGGTAAAAAGGTCGTGGAGAGAGTGATGAAGAACATTTATTTTCTTGCGAGGCGACAAGAGGGGGGAGGAGAAGAGAGTAAGTAAATGGCGGTCTCAGGAAAGATATGATATTCTTGGATTAAGCAGGAGGGTAAATGTTTGAGAAGCAGAAAGAAGAAAGCATCAGAACTGAGGGTAATAATACAGAGGATCAGAGGTGGTGAGTGTGTGTGTGTGGGGCAGGTGAGAGGGTTCAGCTGCTTAGCCAACGGTTGGAGACTAAGCTGAGGCCTGCCCCGTCACGGATTTGGGAATGCCATCATGGGAATGTCTAGCTCCAGGGGCTTAGGTCTTGAGGGGGGCTGACGTATAACATTTTTCATTCCATCCTTCCATCCGCAAGCGATGTAGTGCACTGAAACTCCAAATGATTGCAGCCGTTTATATTACCACTAAAATGATCTCTAATTTAACAATAACGTGACAGGCATACTTGCGATGCTTTATGCATGATAGTACTTGACCATGCTGAGCTGAACTATGCTATAGTAGATTACACTGTAATATTACAGATTCACACACTCATGTTTGAGCTTAAGAAGAGCTTGTTAAGGTAAGCAGCAGCAGTACTGTATATCAAGCAACATAAGTCACGTTTTTCATCATCTGAAACAGGCTGCGGCTTTTACTTCAAAGCGTCTTACATGTATTTAATGCATTTCAAGCGAAATGCACTTTTAATGCACTTCACCAAAGTGACTTATCTTTGGTTTTTTTCCTATGATATGCAACTATGCAATTTTGATTCAGTGCATCAGAATTATCTTCCTGACACCAGTACTAATATTTATGGTCAGGGTAACGAATATGCTCCAAACATGTACGACTTGCTGTCTTCTGTGAAACAAAATATTTGATCCATAGTCAATGGAATCCAGTGTTATTTAGCCCTCTTTAAAATATCTAATTTCATCTTCCATGAAAGAAAGTACATCATACAGGTTTGGCATGACATAACATTTTATGTAAAAAAAACTTCAATAGCACTAAAAGCCTCCTCAGACAGTTCAAGCTCAAACAAACACTTGGCATCAGCTACTGAAAACTGTTTATATAATTCACAGGTGGACACATCATAGATAAAGAATGAAGGAGGAATTAAGGAGATTCTGTGCAATGGATATGTGAGGAACAAACAACAGAGGGAAGAAAGGATGATGTAGTCCCGTAGAGAGGGAGGGGAAGCCAAACACAGATGAATAAACAGAGCTATTCCAGTAACAGGCTTTCTTGCAGTACAACACACAATGACTGCGAGATGCATTAATTAGACAGATGCTGTATGAATTGATTGCTTACTCGTTGTCAATGCTTACTTATTTCCACTCCCCAGTACAAAATAAAACTGTGTACTTCTATTTTTATGTCTATATTAGGGTCATTTACAACAATGGTGAGCATATAAATGAATAAAACTGTGCTTGAGGGTTTTGTCCCGAGGGTGCCAATTTACTCTGAAGGTTATACGGATGACAGAGAAGGGTGGGGTACATGAAGGAATTGAAAGAATGAGTGAGTGAAAGCAAGCCAGCCGTCAACAAATGAAAGAAAAACAAAGAAAAGAGTAAAAATCCATTTCAAAGCAAAGAGTAAATCCAGCCGAAGGCTGCACAGACATGTAGATTGTGTAAGACAAGGCATGTACAACGAACTAAAACAACATAAACATAAACCTACCTATACATTTTGATAAAAAGGGGGCCCCTTTAAGAACTCGTAAACCCTGAGGGGAAGTTGTATTTTCTTCCATCAATCTTTCATCTGTCTATTTTTCCATGTGCATTATTATAAATGCTTATTATCTGTATGTCTCATTCATTTCTTCATGAAAAGAGAAAAGCAAAAATCACGAAGGCTGAGGATACATAGAGCAACTTTCTAAGCAATGAAGCATTCAACAGGCAACCAGACCAATCTAAAGTATCCAGTATCTTACTTTTAGGCTTAAACAAATATCCACACCCACAAAACATCTCCTGTGCATCTATGCTATAATGATTTAAATTATTTAACTTTGTCAGTAATAAATCATACTGCAATACCTTAGCAATTAGCAGCAAGAAGGCAAATCTCAGAATTGCCCTAAGGTAGTAGTTTTCTGTTTATTATTCATACAGTATGTCCTTTCCTTTCTTTTTTTTTCTTTCACGTGTTTCAGAAACCCGTGAGTGAAGGAAAGAATGTTAAGATGCTCTCTCCACACACTCTCACTCTGTTCCGTAGTGTGACCTTCGACCCTTTATTTGCTTTGAACATGAGTGAACATGGATCTCAGTGAGCTCTATCATACGTGTAGAGTTGATGGCAAGGCAGAGATGTCACTTGCATGCCTTTAGTCCTGTCACTCTCTTTAATCAGCTGTGGAGGAGAAATCTGTCATCACCTTCGATACTTTAATCTCTCAAATCTCTGGAATTTATTATTGAGACTTTTGAATAGCTACTAGCTGGATGATTTGAATTGTTCAGTGAAAAGAAGGAACATATAACAAAAAGACAGCGGTCAGGATAGAAGATATAAAGATAAAAAAGTTAAGAAATGACTTATGATGGGCAAAAAAAGGCCATGTAGAGCTATGGGAAATTGTAACGGACGCTTAGCAGGCTTTTACAACCTGTATAAAATTAAATTATCCTTAGCGGTCGAACATGTCACAGTAGCATGCTGTGATTTATACAAATGTTGTATTGATTGTAACAGCAGGACTGAGCCTGGCTGAAGATGTGACAGAGTGAAGCAGTAAAAGCCGGGCCACACACGTGGTCCCACAAACATACGCAGGTCTACATACAGATTCTATCCATCGTCATGAAAGATGAAAAAGCAGTAAAACTGTCTGCTTTTTGGCACTGCGAAAATGTGCAGATCTAAAGGATCCCTCTCATGTACAAGCACAAGCCGTTGTACAGTAAAAACAGGCCACGTAAGGAGTAAAGCTCTCACTGACATCACGATTAACTCATTTCTGCTAAGTAACTAAACCAAATCTGATCAAGCAAAGAGAAAAATGTGTACGTAACAAAAAATACTAAAAAATCCTGCTCCAATCTTTACATTTATTATGAAGAAAAGAAGGTTGAAAACTGATAGGAGATACACTGCCCTCCAAAAGTAGGGTTTTGGAAAATATTGGCATGAATCCTTTTTAATTTGTAATCATTTTGCACTGATAAGGGAGAGCACAAACTACAAAAGCTTATTTTATTACATGAACCGTTTATACATACAAAATACTTTAATTTTCGATTCATCAAAATTTCCACCTATTACAGCTTATAATCTGGGTATCCAAGCTAACAGTTTTTTCAAACATACACTTCATATATTACTCCAAGCATCTGGAAGGTTTGTCCAAAGATGATTCACACTGATTGGATGCTTCTTACGGACATCACAGTCCAGTTCCTCCAATAGTAGCTGAACTTTGATATGTATATATTGCCATTATTATGTAATCTAACTTATTATTGCTGGTCTACAATGATAAGGTCAAGTTTACTTTCGCGCAAACCGCTCAAGTTGAAAAATCTGAACTTTGGCGAAAAATTGCTCTAGAAGTGACGTGATTACTAGCAAGCAAATTCCGAACTATGGAGGACAAAATCATCGTCGCTGTATGTGAAAGAGCTGTATGATACATCTTTGTACTTTAATAGAAACAGGAATAAAAAGGAAACAAAAACTAGATTCATTAAACCAAAGTTTGCCTATTAGATATACCCAAAAATGTTACCTCATGTTTAACCACCACAGACACTGGAACTGCCTGGCAGAAGCCCCTCCCATGACGCGAATTTGTGTTTGTTGTGAAGCTAATTTCACGCGCGAATGAAGCGAATAAACTCGAAGCGTGCGACTACGTGCAAGTCACATCTGGTGTGAACGCACCATAAGGGGAGTGTACATGACGCGAATTTGTGTTTGTACACAGTACATTTTTTACAGTACAGATTTAGTACATTTGGGGCTAGAATAAACATGAACGCTTATAGGCTTTATCAGGAAGGAAACTGCTGATGGAAGAAAGGAATGAAAGAATACAGTACAATGTGAATGCAATGCAGATATTTTACACTGTTCTACTGTAAAAAATTAATAAACAATTAATTAACACTGGCAATGTGTGTGTGTGTGGGGGGACTGCCCCAGGCTAATAGCTATAAAAATATCTGACTGCTTGCTATTATTTCAATAAATTATATCATAATTTAAACCATTAAGAGGATATTTAACATACAACAAACACAGATACAGCGAACTTCTCCATTTTGCCCTCAATTGTCTAGAGCTGACAACTCATCTATCTTGATCCACTTATCCTACTATCAAATTGAGGGCCATAAACATGACCTCCTGGTGTTACAGCTTTTAAATGGATGGAGGGGACATGAGAATTTGTGCCCCAGGGAAGGTTCAAATGGCGAGGGGCACTAACAAATCACAAAGCAATCAGAAAGTGTCTTGGTCTGACCTGGAGGAATGTTGAAGAAAGCGACACCTGCAGCAAGGAGAGATGCAGAAAAACTCAACACGCTGTACCAGGCAGCCCAGGAATTTCTCAAGGGGAAGAAAGCATGATAGCACTAAGACAGTATTCACACAAAAAGCACGACAGTTCCTTGTGAAACTGTGAGAAAAGAATGATAATAAAGATTGTTTTTGTGCCTTTTTTCATTACAATCCACCTCCCTCTCCTTAACACTGACCTAACATTAATCCCTAATGTTATGTACCTAAAGTAGGCAGTTATTATTATAGGTGACAATAAAACGGATATTTTACATTAAATATTTTAAACAAGCCCTTGTTTTATTCTGAGCTTTAGGGAATGTTAAAGGAAAAGGATCCCTTACTCTACATGCACCTAGTTATTGGAATCCATTGCCTCTGGCTTAGTTAAAACACTGAGAAATGATTTATTTTCCTGTCTGCACAGTGCTCAAGCACAAAACCTCAGCTAAAGAAATTTAACATTCATTCATATTTTCTAGACACATAAAGCACTTTATAACTCATTCCCTCTCTCTCAACTGATATGGTGTGTACGAGAGGTCGCGCTCGTCCAAATATTTCCGCTGTGGTTTCTTTCATGCTGTGCTATAGAACACATCAAAAAGGCTCCTACAGTACTAAGTAGGACAGGATACTATCACAAACAATATCAGTTTGTATTAGAAAGGCTACGAGATATAATTGTCTGTTTTGCCAGAAGGATTTAGATTATTTTTCTTAATCAAGAAAAGTGAATAAAATGCACGCTCTTGCATGTCACTGTAAGAAGAACAATGTTTCTTGAGAGTGCATATGTATCAAAACAAAAGATATGGAGAGTGTTTCAAGTCTTTATATAAATATTTGAACTACTACCCCACTCAGTTTATGATATCTTATTTATATTTTAGCATGATCAAATACACAAACTCATCTTTCCTGGTGTGTAACACAAAGAGTGAGAGGGCCTATGAAATCTTTAAACTGCTGGTTTCAACTAGACACCTTTTTCTTCTTGCCTTTTGACAAATTCTAACGCCATTTGGCATGAAATATTTGTAAATTAGCCTTATTCCTAAAAAGGTCAACAAAAAATGTATAATCAAAACATTTGCTTAGTCATCACAAATTCTTATAACTAGGCAATTACACTAAAATCTCATAAACGTTGAGCTTTTTTATATAGTTGGATAGTAACACTTAAGTTCATTTTCTAAAGTCTTCTTTATATGCTTACATGCTTCTACTTTTATTTCACTAATTCACAAACACCTGACTCCTTGTATTGCCCCCTGCTTATCATAATCCAGTTAAAGAATTTGGACCAATTGACCTTTTAAAATCCATGTAGAAGCCTAAAATTGCGGTTAAATATCAGCACACTGCAATAAAGCCTGATTGTTCTTGCCTGTAGGATAAAAAAAGGAATGGTAAAACCATTCACCTAAGACCCTGACCTCTGTCTTGACCCCTTCAAAGACTCCTAAGAACTTTTCTACTCATTCTTGCTGACCTTATCTGAATGAGGTCTGACTCTCTACAAGCTCCATCTACCTCCAAAAAGTTTGAGTTGAAATGATGTCTACATTAGCAGTTGTTTAAAGAAAACTGATTCACTGTCCAGAAACCTTAGCTGAGTTTAACATATATTAAACATGGGTGCATGGTTTTTATTTATTTATTTATTTTTTAGATCTGAACGCATTTCTTGCTCTAAGATTTAATCTGATACTGAAAAATAGGTTGTGCAAAATGGTAAGGCCCGCCCCTTACTGGTCTCCATCCACATCAAAAAACTCAACTGCGTCACCACAATTTTTAGTTTCTCATATACTGTACTGAGTATCAACTGCACTTCATTTACACCAAATGCATTCAGAGATCACACTTGGTATTAACAAGCACTTCAAATGCAGCTCCTGTGACCACGTGACTGTATTCGGTCTCTGATTTTTTTTTACTTAAAATCAGTATTCAGGGATATGCAAAATTCAGAATTAAGAATTGGCTCCTTATCAGTTCTGGAGTGTGAGCTTGAACTGGCAACCCCACACAGGAAGTTGAACTGGCTTACAGGTAGTAGAATTTACTGAATTAAAATTGTGATTATTTTTTACAAGGCACTTGCATTTTGGGAAATGTTCTTCCACTATGGAGAGTATAACAATAGGCAATTTAAAGAAATATTATTGAATTATTTTATTACAAATAAATAAGTATCTAAAGGCACATATATAGGTGATTTTTCAAACAGATCTATGTTTAAAGTGGGGTGATAGGGGCAAATGAGTCAAGACTTCTTTTCATACGCAACATCCTAATTGACTCCTAGCTGACACTCATTCATTGTGAATTCATTGACACCCATTGTGGACCACTTTGAAGCAAAACATGAGTGCTTCATGCTACACAAGGAACTTGAAGAAAATCCATCCCTCTATTAACTGCTACTTTGCTAAGCTGTTTGTTACTGCAGGCTATAATTATTTCATGACTAGGCTACACTGCAAGCAACAACCCACCATCCCACCCGCATCACTCTCATGTCAGTTTGAGCCCATCCAAAATGCTACTCGATAACCTCTACATATTTTCGAATGTCATGCTCTCTTAACTCCTGGAATTAAATGCAAGACTCTGTTTCTATTTCCCACACCCAGAACAGTTAAATCACAACCCCCCTTCAAATAAATCCTCAAGAGACAACTTTTTATAATTCCTCTATAAGCATTCACATTAATCTTATATGAAACAATAAAACATGCACCTTAATACCTCCTTATTTTTTTTTTTTCCAGCAATAAGAACAATTTAATGACTCTACTAATCTATAACGATTTCTGTAAAGACTTAAAAAAAAAGTTTTCAAAGGAAAAAAATAAAACAGATGAAGAATAAAACATGTGCATATTTAAAAACCATGAATAATATACTCTGGTAGTAACAGGGTAAATGGGTGTGGAAACAGGGTTCTTTGCATATTAATTAGAAGGAGGAGTGTTTGTCAGTTTGGTGATGAGAGGACTGAGAAACTTCACAAATCATCAAACAAGAAAATACACTGTAAAACGAATGATTTTTTTCAACAGTAACAAAGCATTTAAGGCACACAAATTAATAACACAAACCTTCACAGGTGGTAATTTGTCAAGTGATTCAGTCCTATAAAAATATTCAAAAGTGTCTACAAAACTTGATGAGCGAACGGTATATTACGAAGAACAACTTTGAGTATCACTTAAATAACAATAATACACAAGGCGAAGTACTGTAATGCGGTTTAGTAGTGATAGAAGACTCACCCCTTGAGCAGACACTGCATACAAGACAACTGCTAACACAAAACTCCTGTGAAGGGAGATTAACAAAACTATCATCTGTGCTCTAAAGAAATAAAGCGCTTTATTTAACTCGGTGACTAAAACTGACAGTTCACTATTTAACATCCAAGTGTCTGAATTTGTAACCAAGCGTAGCCTAATAAAATGCCATCTCTAGATATAAATGTACTTACCAAAGCTTCATTTTGCAAAGCTTTGAGGAAAACGCAGGTAATGTATCCTCGTCGTCTTCACGGTAAGCCTCTGTTAATGGCTTCAAACCTATTCATTTGAGAATCCGGTGAGCGGTTCGTCCACTTCGAAGAGCAAGGAGTAAGATAAGCATAAATATAAACAATCAGGGCCTAGACGAGAGATGGAAATATATTTTGCACATGCAGTGAGTATTATATAAAGTTTGGCTTCTGTGTGTCCTCTGAGAATAAGAGAAGTTCACTCACAAGAAACTTCTGTGTTGGAAACGCTCTCCTCGCGGCGGAGTCGATTCACGCACCGCTGCAAGTGCGCTGTGCTCTACAAGAGGGCGGGATTTCCAGCCGTCAATCACCCGCGACTCACGCTTTTGCCTCTAAACAAACAGAGATAACAACTTCTGACTTACAAACTTATCAGTAAACAGTGTGCCACTCGTGTAAGCTGAAATATCCTTTACCTAGCCTAGTTCTCACACACAACTGGACACACTAAAGCATAATGAAAATTACACATAAATTGTTTACATTTTAATACATGTATAACTCAGTAATAATCAGTCGTAGGCTGCAGAATTAACCCTTTTTAACCTTAAAATAGCAGAATAGAGCAAGTAAACCTTTCTATGTAGCTAACCCGGTTAATTTCAGCAAATGCAACTGCAACAATTAGGCAAAAAGTGAACTTAATATTGCTTATAACTATAATTCGTAAGAATAATATAGCCTTTCTTTGATTGCATGTATAATCGCTTCATTCTGTTTGATAACTGTATGAAAAAAGAATGCAAATATTTATTTGTTATAATTTCAATATTTGTATGTGATGCGTCCTCCGCCACGACATAGCTAATAAATCCCCTTATAAAATCAAAAGAAAGAAACATTGAGTTAAATAGTTTACAATAATGGTTTGTCCAGCAAAAAGACCCAAACGATATTTAAATGTAACTTTTCATCCTACCGTGATTTTAAAGCTTAAAGGTTGCGTGGATCTAGTGTGGTTTTTGGCGGAGGGATATGAAGTAGTGCTGTGAGCAGGTTAAGGGGCTTGAGTAAAGTGACGGTTACATTATTGCGAGCACTGCCAGCACTGGACAGCCTTGAGACTTTGCAAGAATTCCTCTGTAACTTTTGAAAAAACGTGCTGGTTTTGCAGTTAGCTTAACTAAGGAATATGATAAGTTCAATAAGTGTTCATAGTGGTAACTGTCAATGTTAAAAGGGCAGGTTCTTTGAAAATCAGTATGAACTTAAAGGGTCTCGGCGCGGTGTTACTGCTGTTTCTCACTATAAGTACAGAGGTGCGCAAATCGGATTCTGCGGTAAGTAACCATTGCTTGTTACTTCTATAAGTTACATCTTAAAGTGAAACAACTGTTGCCATTGCTTTGGATTAATCACGCACGCTCTAGCTAAAGTTTATAAACGCAGGTTACTTTATAACATGAAAGTATTGGTTTCCTTGAGATCGCTAAGAACAAGTGCCGAACTTCTATGTGACTTGAAACATGGAATATTCATGAGCAGTCCTTCAGATGCAACTGTAACATTTGTTTGCATCTACTTTATTGAGTGCAGAGATGTGCTCATCACATTTTAATAGTCTCAACTGCATGTAGAAACATGCAGGACGTTCCTCTAAAATATATTATTAATGTTGGACATAAAATACCAACTTTATTTAAGATATTATTTAATAATATTCGTAAAGTTTCTAACTTTCTGTTAACTCTTATCAATATTATTATTATCTGTTTTTGTTGTGGTTTTTTTGTTTGTTTGTTTGTTTGTTTTTTACTTATGTATTGTTTGTAGAGGTTTTTTTTCTCTTAAGTTTTCATAGTAGTTATTCTCATGCTTGTAATGTTTAAAGTACTGGTCAACCTCACAGTGGTAATGTTAAATATTTTTACTTAGCAGTGGTTTCTAATCTACACCAGCAATTTGTAGCACGAAAGTTACTGGTAAAGCGAATCTATTGCAATCTGATTACTGACACTGTATTTGCACATTACGTGTGACATATATGCCAGTTATTTATTCATCACAAACCTGTGATATGATGATAAGGAATAATTATTCTCATCTGTAAAATGTCCATATGAACCTATTCATTGAGTTAGCCACTACACCAGAGATTGATCCTGGTCCATCTGACATGCTCCTGATTAGATACATTGTTGCAAATCCAATATACTGCATCACTATGTGGCCGAGTTATTGTCCCACTGTCAGAGTAGGCAGTAGCAGGAGGCAGACAGGTGAGGACATGTTTAGGGAGGGACCTGTCCTAAATGTACAGATACTGCAGGGGCAGAAGAGCACATGTGGTGACCTTACAACAAAACACATCATGTTCCTACATTTCCCAAAGGGCATTGTTGTGCACCAGTCCCAACAGGGAGTGTATATGTAGTTTGCGTGTCCCTTCTCAATGATTGGCTGTTGAATTGTCTTGATTCTCAATAAGAATTCTGGAGCTCTTTCATTTTACTCCTAAGGTTCCGCCCAATTTCTGTTTCTCAGTTTACAAGGTGAAAGGTGCCATCTGTCATTCATAGGAGGAGTTTGCTGGCCATCAGGATAGGCATGTAGACATATAGTACCACCCATCCCCCGAGACTAAGACCGCACGACCCTCTGGTCTATTCAATAAGTGAATCTAACCACAGCCTATTGTTCACGCAACCTCTTAACCCCTCAAGTCCTTCAAATAATGCCCGTTTATACATACCACCCCCCAGTCCAGTATGTATCTGTGTTTGCCTGATGTGGATTATCAAGGAAACAGTGTGTGGCACTTATTATTTAGGCCAAATCCAAATTTATTTATTTTTTTTAATAATGTGACTCAAATAGATGGCATTGAAGCTAGAGTTTGCTTTGACTTATGCTCAGGGTGCTTTTTAAAGATAAAGTTAGTGGCTCTGACATTGTTCATGACAAATTAGTTTAGAAACATGATGGACACCAGCTCCAATGGAGACAGTATTACTGTTATTTGGGGCCGACACTGTGCCCGAGTAAAACGATTATTGATAAATCCTTGTCTGATAATATTTTAGCAATCGTGTCATGTATCTGTTTAGAATCAGAAATAGTGATGCAAGAATTGATCTAATTAGTCAAACAATTGTACTAAAAGGTCTGAAGTAGTTTAATTCATTCATTGATTCATTTGTCTAGACAGTTCCTTCTGGCATATTTGCAGCGGTTTCTCAAATCATAACAAAATACTTTATAAGTCATAAAACATAAAGTGCGCTCAATGAGGTGGCTATTTAATCCACGATAGGTTAAAAGAACTTGCAAAGGTCATATATAAAATGTTGTTTTTTTAGCAATGGAGTAGCTATTTATTGTAGGTGCAGCTTGTGAATACAGTATATACCATTTATCCATAACATTATCCAAAAAAGGTATCAAAATATTGGGAAACTTGGTGTTTAAACCGTGCAACAGCACCAATGAAAGGCTAGAAACGGTCCTGGTGGATACCGCTCAATCTAACTAAGAGATGTCCTTTTGAAGAGCCAATGCAGTGTGAAAGGACAGCTTTTCTCCTATTTTGAAAATGTCAAAGCCTTTTAACTCAAAACAGAGTGGAATTCCTGGCCACAGTTCCCACCCTTCTGTCTTTCAGGACTGGCCGCCTAGTGGTGAAATCTAGTATCACATGACCAAGATTTTTCACAGAGCGTTTTTATTTTGTTTATATACAAACTAAAATTGTAACGACCTGGGATATTATAGGTTTTTGTTTTTCTGGGGATGCCAATACCTGGCCTCACCAGGTCTGAAAATTTGTTGGTAATTTGAACCATAGGGGTCTGCTTTGAACGTTTCATACTTGAGGGACTCCATAGACTGTGCAGGTCAAGGTGTATGAACATGTATAGGTGTGTGTGTGTTCTGCTTCAAATATGTGTGTGAGCGCAGACATGAGCACACTTACGTGCCGGGTGATGTGTACATATCTGTATATGCCGTACATAATATGGCAATGCACATTTTGGTGTGCCTTTGTACAGTACATGTCTCTGTATGTGTGTGACAGAATCCACCCAAACACTCAAAGTCACATAAAGCACTTCAGCTCAAAAAACACACCCATTAAATCAATCCAAACCTCAGTAATCTGTGTTTGCAGCCACAACATCCATTCAGGACAGAGATATGCACCCTGAGTGCCCGGGTTTTCGACAGTCTCATGCCAGGATATCGGGACCAAGGTGGGGGTTGGCAGCTCATGATAGCTCTTTCTTTCCTAGAGGACAAGCAAATTCCAGTCTTATCTCACCTGCAGGAAGAGAGAGAGGCTCACGAGATGTACACAGGCAGCCATGCAAGAAACGTATTTCAAAACAGGCCCACAAGCGCTTCCAATGCTCACCATGACAGCTCGCATTAGGAAACTATGTGTTTTCTAGAACTGAATTCTAGTTTTGTGAGTTAAAGGGATAGTTCACCCAAAAATGAAAAGATTCTGTTAATTTTCTCACCCTCAGGCCATCCAAGAAGATGTTAGCTAAAACTGTGGTCCTTGGTGATGCTTAAAATCAAGGTCAGGGGCTGCCTTTTTTTTTTTTTTTTTTTTATCAAGGTATGTAAAATGAATACTTCTGATGACATATTGAGGTGAAGCGATTGGTCTGTGCAAGAAACTGCAAGAAAGACATTATTTACAATATTATTAATATGTACAGTTCACAAATGAATTATTCTTCTGAACCAGTTCTTGAGTTTCGGGTGTATATTGTCTTTTAGAGGCAAGTATCAAGACTGTAAAGAGACATTCTGAGTCACCTGGAGTATGTTTTTGCTGAATTTCATGCCCTCAATAGTCATTGTACAGTTCTGAGTCATTATTTAGTTCTCAGATGTTCCACCAAAATATTTTGAGGAGAAATAAAACAGTCAAAAGTGAGAAAAAGGTTGTTGCATAGTAAGCACATGATAATTTTAGATAATTTAACTGGTCATGTGAGGACCCTACTGAAATTGCTCAGATTCTTGTTCTTTTTCTCCACATTTTTTGAAGGTATCGGTGCAACCCTACTATAAAAATTCAACAAAGTGCCCCTCGTATGTTTCACATACATGTCCGAAATTTGGTAGACACATGTAACACACCAATCCCTGATAGCTCATGTACATCTCTGATACATCTAACTGACGTCTGTGTTTGCTTCTGTAAGGCGTATTTTAGAGTTTGCTATTGTCTATAGGATGTTTCTTTTGTAGATGTCAAATAGACGTCTATTATATGTCTTTAAGATGTTAATGATTTAGAATGTGTGTAAAACTGACCTCTGAGAGATGTCTGTCAGACAATTGTTGACAGCAGATGCTTTCCAGGTCAAGAGATCTTTAACAGACATCTTGCAGATGTTCGTGTGCTATCTGGGATACCTACAAACAAGTCCTGACTCAAACATGCAATGTCCAATCTGCACGAGTCACGACTTAAAGGCCAATATTCAGTTATAATCGTAGCGCAACCTGTTGGCAACTGCAGGGAAAGAAATACAATACAGCAACTCAAACACACCATGTTCGGTCTGCACCCGGGTGAGAGAGCCCTTTCAACGCTGCTTGCAGCTTTAATTGATATAGTTTTTTTTGTTGTTGTTTTTAGTAATGTAAATATTTTAGTCCAACTGAAAATGTACCAGTTACTGTTTCTGGCACATTGTATGAGGATACATTACTGAGGTACTGAAACATCACAGAAGCATGAGATTCGATCAAAATCTTTTGATCAAGCAGGAGATTTAGATCAAAACCTATTCTTGGTTGAAGGCCCAGTTAGTGTTAATAGATTAAATGGTATGTGTTTACTGTTGGTGTGCTTACAATGTGGTGTGAAAGAGGTGCAAATACCATTTAGGATTAGCTGGACAGTGATCCTCCTCTCACACCCAATATCTATTTCCTCCATGCCTCACCCCCCACAGTGCTCAGCCCTAAATAAACTGGCAAATAACAACTTTTTCAGTGGGTGGCTAATTTACACCACACATACAAACAAATGCATGCACTCTGTGTTTGTTTAAGTGATGGAGAGGTCATCAAACTGTGAAATGAACCGTGCGAGAGAAGTTACCTGGCCTTCTTGTGTGAGTATGAAGACTTGTTGTGCAGAGGTTTGTCTGCTTTAGATATCTTCTCATCTCAGTCTGACACTGAGGCACGTTTCGTCAGACTTTGAATGGGAGCAAGAGAACATCCATTGTTACTTCAGATATCACCTTCATTATCATTCTCTCTGCGATCTTGGGTTAGTGCATTACAGAAATATGTTGTACATAGCTTTAAGCAGATCCAGGACATTAGAGAAAAACACATCTTAGAAGAACGTAAATTTACATTTCATGCTTAGTTAATTTAATACTTTTTTATTACATTCACAAATATGCCAACATGTTAGCCATCTCAGAAAATGATCCATGATATCTTCTTTACTTTTAATTCCAACTTTTCTGAAATGGACATCAAGGTCATTTAACATCAAGTCCAGGATCAACATAGCGTCAACACATACAGTATAGTCAATATGCTTGTATGACATTAGAAGGGATATTTCTAGACATGTCTTAGTTTCGACAAACTAATTCAAATTAAAAATGCATTCACTATACTGTGGAGATGGCAGCATTGTTAAACATTGCAAAACATTATTTTGTTCATAAATAATTAAAATATCTCTTTTCTATTTTTTTTACCAACATATTTAATATTTTTTGGCAAGTTTCATGTGTGCACTTGAGTTTGGAATTGGCTATAAAAGCTCATTATGGTTTACTTCCTGCCTAACCCTGCATGAAAAAAAGTACAAAATTCAATTAAAGCAAAATTATCGCTAAATGTTTCTAAAATGTTTATGTTCTGAAGCAGATTGCTGGTAACAACCATTTTAGGCTGGTTTTAGTGACTTAGGAGTCCTCTTGTCTACCCATAACTCTTCACAGATTTACAGTAGGAGCTGATTTTAACATTTACACCAGCATACCCAATAGTTCCTTCTAAATATTGTATCCTTAAGAAGTTTTGTAAATATGGCCCCTGATATATATCTATATGTATGTATATATATCGGTATACCTGCATCATCAGAGTGACATCAGCCATGTTTGAAGTAGACTGCTCAAGCCCATACCTGTGTTTTTAACCTTTTGAACATGTGCCAACTAAAAGTGTCCATGCATTCAGGGCACTATCTTGCATTCCTCCTTTGCAGAATAAATATTCAGCAGTCCACATTTACATCACTTATTTTGGCCAAAAAATATACATAAATACAGGAATGCATGTGATCTAATGTGTTTGTAGTATTGTGGTGAATTTGGCCTGTTTTAACTTAAAAGTGTAGAGACTTTAGCAAATGTGTGTTGCCTGGAAGTGTTTGAGGCATGTCTGCTCTGGTACAGTTGGGCATGTTGAGTGTTAATGAAGTCAGAGACATTAAATAAAGGATGTTGGATTCAGTGTTCAAAGACTAGTAGTGCAGTACTAACGGAAAATGTGGAGCAAATGCGAGGGGTGGTATGGTGCATTCCTGTTGGATTTGATAGCAGTGTTGCTGCCTGCTTGTTTAATGTACAAATACAGTGTTGCACTGAATGAGGTGATTACTTAGGTGGTAATAGGCACATCTATCTATCTATCTGTCTATCTATCTATCTATCTATCTATCTATCTATCTATCTATCTATCTATCTATCTATCTA
>JAUMHP010000052.1:19391002-19406658 GCA_032361065.1 Enteromius trimaculatus | reverse complement strand
AGCTTCATACAGGTCTTGGTCTGGAAGGGTCTGAGTTTGAGAGGTCTTCTCTCTGTGGCAGTTGTGTGGCCTTTCTGAGTTACTCTCAGTGAGTTGCTTTTTTCTTAGCTGGTTTAAACTCTGCTTGAGGCTAATATAGGCTGTATGAAGACTTTTATTTAAAATTTGTCAGAAATTAATGTCTGTCTTACTTTAAAAACAACAGTAATCGTAAAATAATCTCGTTGCAGCTGCTCAACAGAACTCTCTCTCTCTCGATCTATGATTCAAAAACAACAAGTAGGCAGGCAAATCCAGCCAATATCACATCAAGTGATATTACTTGTAGCACATCGCAATAGAACAAAGTGCCAGTCTAGTTACAAACCCATGTAGACAAGTAGAGCATGTGGACTACTGTGCAAGAGTCTTAAGCCACTAGAATTTTCACCAACAAAAAATGGTTTTAGGTCAGTTATTTCTATTTGTTGCTGCAATGTGTCAATAGGAAATATGCAGTTTGCATTCCCAAACATTACATTTTGATATTAATTGTAATACTCTAGAGAGTCTTTGTATGCACAAGAAGAGAGACAACCAGTGCTCCACACAGAGATCTGATCTCACTGCCATCAAGTCTGCCTGGAATGAAATGAAGAAACAAAAAATAAAATGACAGACTAAATCCAGAAGAAATTTGGCAACATCTCTATAGAGGCTTTAATAAATCTAACTGCAAAATTACCTCAAAATCTTATTACGTTCTCACTTTTATGTAAGGGCCTAAAACTTTGAACAGTACTGTAGTGTTGCAGGTAGGATTTAGAAGCATCTTCTTCAGTTTGTTCTCTGTTTGGAGCACTGGCTGCTGTCAGACTCAGATCAGTACAATTAATGGCAAAAGCAATGTTTTGTAACACAAACCTATATATCCTACTGACAAACTACAGCAACAGATAGAACAGCAGAGTATATCACAAAACCTATATACAACAGGTACTTCACACACACACACAAAACAGAAAAATTAAAAAATAAAAACTGCATAATTTTACACATACTTGATTCGATGTAATATAAACTGCAAGTAAAACATAAGGTCTACTATGTAAATAAACCATCAGTATGTTCAACTCCCTGTATAAAATTTAACTGTTTTGAGTGAGCATTAGTCAACACTGACATTGATATCGAAGAGGGAGACCTGTTTGGCATTTGTGCGATGACAGTAACGGCAGAGAAATTACCCAGCAGGAGTACTGGAATAGTAGCCTACACATAAGGCCCCCAAAAGCATGGCAGCGTATTGCAAATCCTTTAGCCAATGACATATCACGCAAAACATTTTATAGCTAGATCCTGCAGTCTAAATCTGTAGCTAGTTAACGGCAATGCTGCATGAAAGTAAAGTATCCTGTGTATCCTGAGTCATACATCTACAACAGTTCTGTTAGCCAAAGGAAATGAAGGGTACGAGAGAAAGATGCTAGAAAGTTATCACACGCTTTAAACCAAACTTTTCTGTCTCTCTCTCTCTCACACACACACACACACTCTTCTATCTCTGCTTCAACTATGGTAAACAAATGAGTCATCTAGGGCTTGCTGAGAACACTGACTCACTAACGCTTCATTCTCTCACTCCCCCTGCAGCAACACACACTCAGCCAACCACACAGCAGCTCCTAAACAAAGTGGATATAAAAAAGAAAAACGTTCAAGGCAAAGGAGTTGGAGAATGCAACAGAAAGGAGATGCCAAGAGGAGGGGGTCCATTACAATAAAGATTTGTTTTGTACACACATAAAGGGATAGTTCACCCAAAAATGTTAAATTCTGTCATCGTTTACTCATGCCGTGTCATTCCAAACTTAAGAGTTACTTTCTTCTAGCTACACAAAACCAGATGTTTTTAAGAATGTTGCAACTGTTTTTGCTAAAACAATTACAGTCAACATGGTGCAAACAGCGTTGGGCTTTTACTGAACTTATATAGGCCAAAATTAATAGATAACACTGAGAATTTATTAAATAATTCATTTAACTATATATTATGCTACCCAAAAAAAAAAAAGACGGTCACAAAAGTTTGGAACAACAAGTGAGTACATGAATAAAGCAGCTAATCATAACTAGTCTGAAGTATTATTTAGAAGATAAAAATTATTCTTCCAGTTTTGAAATCCTGAAACATGGATTTTATAATCAACATATTACAGACATTTAAAACAAATACGCACAACTGCTTAGAAAAAAACAAAAGACATGATTTTAGGAAACATGACTATAAAGAGAAACAATTATATTTAAGATTGCTCACCTTTAGACGCAGATGTAAGTCCCTCAGATTTCATTAATTCTAGGCTGGCATAGGCACCGTTCTCTGGGGGAGGAGCGCTGGAGGATGGCAAGGGAAGCGCATCATGACTGTTCCTAGGCCGGAGATTGTCTCTCAGGTCTAGGGCGATGTAGCTCAGGCCATTCTGGTGTTCCACAGGTAGAGTCCTTGCACACCTCACAGAGGGGGAATTGTCTCTATCTGAGGAGTTTCCCTGTGCTGCCTCACTGCCAGATGTCACACCGTCAGTCCAAACACAGTCAATGTTCTGACCCTTGCTGCGGCCCGCCTGCTGAGCCCCACTATTGCCAGGCACTGTGCCATTGGCGTCTGGGCCACTTCCACCTGATGCTCCTGATGATGTGACAAAGGTCTCCGAGCTGTGTCTCCGCCTGCCCTGGGGGTCAGCTCGCACAACCTTAGGCTCAGTCGGGGGGCTGAAGGGGAAAAAGTGTTGCTCCAGAACACACAGGTGCTCAAGCATGGCTGTAGGGCTCTTGGATTCCTCCTCGGGCTCAAAAGACATTTCCGTGTAGTCGTCAGGCTTACCTATCGTGAGCCCACTGCAGTGGGAGGACGAGGAGGGCCGGATATATGAAGGAGGATTCCAGGGGGCCACCAGAGAGGGCCGTGGGGACCGACTCTTTGGTGGAAGACCATCGATCTCGACAGTCATGTAGTCCTGTGGCAGCGGAGACCTACGCTGCTCTCGGTTAATGCTATGGGTTGAGGGGGAGCCTTCAGCAGACAACAAGGAGGCAGAATATGTGGGCCGATCCCCAAATTCAATATTAATGTATTCTCCAGGGCTGGAAGGACGCAGTGGCACCTCTCCTGCTCGCAGAGAGCTGTGCAAACTTCGTCGTCCTAAGGGCAGGCGGTTCGGCCGAACGGCACGGCGGTCTGTGAAGCCATTATGTTGAGGAGACTCAGAAGGTGGGCACCTGCTACTGCGATCTGGGGTGGCTGTGGGTGAAATGTAGACCGGTTTTGCCTGGGAACTCATTGGGACATAATCGTCATGCTCAGCCTGGTCTCTGGATGGAGCTTTGTATGAGCGAGGGAGGGAGAAATATGGACTGTAGGATTTGGGGATACCAGGAGTGGTCAAGGCATAATAATTCTCAGCAGAAACCTTTTGAGCATTAGCGGTGGAGCTGCTCTGAGACATATCCATATATTCTGCATTCACATGGCGGTCTGAAGCTCTTCGAGCCTCTGCTCGTCTACTAATGTCAGGGCTGGATGGGACGGGAGAGTCAGCAGCCCCACTTCGACCTGGGAGCATCATCATATAGCCTTGAGAGTCCATGTGCTGGGGAACATGTAAAGCAGCACTTGGGACTTGTGAAGAGGCAGAGAGGAGAATATTTGGTTGCATAGGCATGTAGTCTGCATCACTAGAGGAGGGGAGCACACCTGCCATCATGGGCATATACCCATCATCCTTCGGCGGGTCTGCAGGCCGTAGGCTAGGGGGCCGGTCCTGGCTGTGTTCAGAACTGGAGCTGTAGTCAGAGCAGAGGGAGGAGGAGGTAGAGACAGTCTGGACACTGCCACCCCAAGAGCTACTCTCAGCCACAGCCTCGTCCAGCGAGAAGGTGGTCTGGGTCATCTTCTGATAAACAGCAACTCCAGCAGCACTAGCGGCCCCAACCTGCCTGGAGAAGGAGGGAGTCCGCCTCCTTAAAGACCCCTGTCGTGAATCTTCATCTGCACTCTCATCTCTGATGGCCTCGGCTGCACTCGTTCCAAACACATCGCGATTCCAGCCCATAGCCATGTAGTCATTGAGGCAGTGCTCCTCACGGATAGGTGGGGTGTTTCCCAGGGAGTCGGGGGTGTTGCTGCGCACTCTGAAGTACCGGAAGTCTCCAGGGCTGGAGCCGTACTCATCAGATGAGTTAAAACCTCCATCGCTCGGGGATCCACAAATTGATGCGCTAGAGGGGCGAGTGATGGTGTCTGACACTGAGCCATGGCCACTGCTGCTGGACATGCTGATCGGACTGGTGGTAGAAGGAAAGTGTGACACTGGCAGCGAGGCAGAACGGGCATGATAAGTGGAACCTGGTGGGGCACGAATATAACGGGCCCCTGCCCCACTGCTACTTTCCTGTCGGCTCAGGTTAGCGCGGGCTGTGTTGAGATGAATAAGGCTACCTGTCACCGAGCGAAAGGGGCGGTTCATTGTGCTTTCTCCCTCGCTGGAGGTGCGGAACCGGTAGCCACTTGCGCCGCTGCTCTTCCTGCTGGGTGGTGTGCCCACCACAGATTCGGTCCGAGACCGCCGCTGGAGTCCTGTCTGGCTGGGCGGGAGGTTGCCCAAGTGTCGCCGCGTGGTGATGAAACCCATCGGGTTAGTTCCAGAAGACTGGCTTTTGCTTCTGGGCCTGAATTCGGCAAATGCCTTCAGCGCCTTCATGGTCTCTAGAATGGTTTCGTGCATGTTCTGAGCCACCACAGAATCATCCACCTGCATCCAAACCTCCCCAGGTCCTATAGACGAAGACCGGCCAACTTCGATGAAGAAGAAGCTCTCTGAATGGCCGCAGCGTCTGATGTTCATCAGCTGCAAGTTCACGCAAGGTGTTTCAGAGTTCAGCTTAACCAGGTGAATGCTCTTGGCAGACAGACAGAGCCTATACACGCCAGTTAGGTTCTTGGTCTGGCCCAAGCCCTTCGGTTTAACATTTACCTGCCAAACTTCCTTAAAATCAGTTCCAGGGGTCACAGTACCGTATCCATCGTCAATCTCATCCGCATCCATGTGTCCTTTCTTGCCCTCACTCATGAGCTCACTGAGCGCCTGGTACCACTCCTCCTGCTCCTGCTCATTCTCCGCGACAATCGCAAAATATTCATCCTTAGTATACAGAGCGATGAGATGCTTATTCTTAGAATCCGCCCTTTTATTCACAGTGAAACACTGGTAGAGGTAGATCACTCTTTTGGGGGGAGAGGCGCCAGCTGAGGCGGAGGCGGCAGCGGCTGCGTTTGAGCGCAGAGTGTTTCGAAATTTCTTCTCGCTGTCATAGTACTCCAGTCTGCTCGGCCCCAGATGACTCGACGCCCGCAAGACGAAAAACCTCTTATGGCCGTGTTTCTGCTTTCTCAGATAGCCGCACTTCCTAATGTCGTCTGACACGGTGTTCACAGCAGGGGAAGCTGAGGTAGTAGTGTGTGCGTTACTCGCTGCAGAGTCCTCAAGCGGCCGGTTAAGAGAGGACGCGGATGCTTTTCTCGCCGGCGACTCCGGGTGCTGTTGCTGCTGTGGATGTTGTTCACTCGGTTGATGAAATGCAGAGCCGCCGACAAGTACGGAAGGGGGTTCCCCGACAGAGGTGTCGCCGTTCGCCGTTGCAGCTGCAGGTTTACTCCCGATAGCCCGCTGTTGCGTTTCCAGCATCAACATAGCGGCTTTGCCTTCTTGATAGTGATCAAAATTTGCCATCAGATAGGAGATTAAAGGTCACTTTACCTCAGGCTTTTAGACTGAGACCCCATGTTTGTTTGGGGGGAACCATGTCTCAGGCGGCGCACTTAAGTCTTTTCAATGTTGAGCTTCTCTCGGCCGCCACATGAAAAGCAGGTATCCCAGCCAATGCTCCTCGAACTCAATGCCAGCAACTGCAACATGACCACATTTACCCGATCTATTATCGGTAGATCCTCCTAGCGGGCTACCAATCTGCTGCTCGCGCCCTGTGTACACTACGGAGCGTAGCACAAACAACACATGACTCGTGCGTCATTCGCCTGGGGGTGGGAGCAGGTGCGCGATTGAGCGAGACGCGTGACTGAAAGCTGTTGTGACCAATCACGACGGATCTTCTCGGATCTACGTCAACGTCGCTGACCAATGGCTTCGCTCGGAGTTTCATTGAACTGGCAAGGTGACGTCTGATGATTGATAGGCTTTTGTCCAATACAGTTCTGTAAAACAGTTTGCGTCTTAAAATGTCGACCGTTCATTGGCCGTAGTTTTTGACTGAAGCTTCATCCGCCCAATCACAGACGTTTTCAAGGTTCCTTGTGTTGTTGTTTGTGCCTTTTGGGAAGCATGTCGCTTAGAAGTGTTATGTGTGCAGAAGGTGATTGTGCTTAATTACGTTTGTTATGTGTTTGCCAAAAAAGAGAATGTGTCGCATTGATCCCATTATTAGTGTAGGTTTCCGGTGATTGATATTTTAACTAAAGTAGTCCGGATTTGTAATCTACTAACTTGCTGAGACACTCATGTCACAGTAGCCAACTACTGGCAATTGAGTTGGTATTTTGTAAGTGTGCTGAGAGCATTCTTGTACGTTTTTATTGATTGTATGTTGTGAGCTTGAGCTCATGGTTACATCTTGCATATAAAAAATCAGAAGCAGAGAGATTAATAGCAAAAGTTATGAATAAAAAAAGTTATTGAATATTAATCCCTTTTTAAGATTTTGTGAAAAAAAATCTATAGTAACGTTAAAGTAAAAGTGGTATATTAATCTTATTGTCATGCCTAGCTAGAAGCTAATTGTAGCTATGCTTTCTCTGTTGTAGACTACCTATCAACAATTATGTTCTATGATGTATTTCATTAAACAAAATCTTAAAAAGAATAGAAATTGTTTATTTCTCTAAATATTTTATAAAATTTGTATCAGGATCAAGGGAATGTGCCATGTAATTCCAGAGCAAAGTAATACTACAACATCCATAATGCCACAATTTAATGTTACACATCAGAGTTCAGATCATCTTTTCTCCTGACGATCAATATAATGTCAACATTTCCATCTGCTGAATGTACAATTTTTCTTATTCCATATACCTGTTGTGTTGATGACTTCATGTGCAAGGTGTGAAGATTATGAAAATAATTGGATTGATGAACTTCAGTAGGGGTTGGGGCATTGAAAGTAACTAGTATTTAGCTGTTTTATTGATAGTAACTGTAATTTTATTTCTGAAATCTAATTAGTAATTAGTTACACTACTACTGCAAAAGTCATGTTATTATTGTAACTGCTGACTAGCAACACATAAGAACGCTGCATATGATATGCATAATAGAGAATACAAGCTACTCCTTGACAAACATTTCACTCTGGCATTCAGTGAAATAATTATTATGCTCACTCAGTTGGAGCTAGGGTTAATAACAAATTGAAACGTGTTTTGGTCAAATTAATGAGAGGTTTGATTTTTAATGTTTGTTTAATTGATGGCATGCCGGCATCCTTGTAGCTGGGAGTTCAAGGTAGTTTGGACTCAGAATCTCTGAACATCAAGAGGATTACTTTCATTAAAAATGTTCTCTCTCTCTCTCTCTCTCTCTCTCAGAGACACTAATGCCTTAAATTCTCCATAACGGCATGATTATTCTGAAATACAAACACATATTATAGAATTTTTTTTTAATATTACATAGACTGACAGAAAACAGCTAGTCAAAGTTACACCTCTTAGCAGATTCACAACCTAGATACATGACAAGTTACAGGGAGAATAGCTAGTTCATAGTTAAGTATTGTTTTAAGTTATGCAAGTATTGGTGGGTAATCTTGCTGTGAGTTGATGAACAGGTTTTGAGAGAAGGTAATCTGGTTAGGGGTGACCTGGTGGCTCTGCAGTCTTATATAGAGTCAGTACCAGATAATCCACATAGGGCATGATAATGTAGGTCGCCATCTGCTGCGTTTACTGACACAATAACAAGAGGGCACTGTTATACAGTATTTCAGTTCTTCTGAACTTCTAGTGCATCTCAAGATGAATGCCTTTAACTATGAAATCCTAGTCATTTTAAAATTCATAACACATACACATTACTTTCACCACTAAACAATACACAGTAGCTTGTCCTTTTAAAGAAACGACACATGCTAGTTTCTAATTTTATTTTTATTTTTTACAGTACATATGGAATTTCAGTAATTCAGTATTTTAACATGAATTAGTATTTGTCTATAAATATATATATATACTAATGTTCAAAAGTATGCAGTCAATAAGATTTTTTCATCAATTATGCATTAAATTGATCCCAAATGACTTAAAAATGTTGTTACATTGTTGCAGAAGATTCCTATTTCAAATAAAACCTGTTTTATTTGTTAATAGTACTGGAAAAATGAATAATAGCTTACACAAAATGTTTTGCAGTTTTTATTTGTACTAAACTGGCATTTCTGAATGACACTGAAGACTGGAAGACAGCTGAAAGTTTTGCCATCACAGGGATATATTTTAAGTATATTGTAATAAAAAAGTTATTTTTAATTGTAATAATATTTGCTAATATTATTTTACTGTATTTTTGGTAAATAAGATACTCCTTTAGAAAACATAAAAAATCTTACTGACTCCAAACCTTTAAACTGTAGTATGTACATACAGCTCATAGTTTACCTTTTTACTAAAACTAAATCTGATTCTATAACCACCACGATGGCTAAACATTCACGCATTGCAAATGTGTATTCTAATACATATTCTGATATTCTTGGTAATCATGTTATTGAGTATGCTAATTAAACAATTGAATAAGTTTAAAAAAAAAAATCCTATAGTAAAACTTTAAATCTAAAGTTATAAATAATCATGGAACATGCACCATATTAACCACATAATTTATTGCAATACTAAAAAAAGGTTTTTATTTGTCACAAACATGTTTACTAAAGAGGGATAATGTGAAGGTGAAAGATGTGAATGCACTGCATGTGTTGAGTCTTTGAGCCACTCGCACTGAGTAATGAATTCCCACTGGGTAAATTAACTCCTTGTGAGACTGGTTCATTTCATAAAGGTTCTTCGTGTGGAGAATAGAGATATATGCGGCTTCTCTGACAGGTTTATGTGTTTATGAAGAAGATGATGAGTGAGTCGGACCACCAAGGCTGCAAATGAGAAGCTGAACTGCCATGTAGTTTCAGTATGGCTTGACATATTGAAAGCCTCCTCATAGCGAATCTTCTACAGAAAAGTCAGAATTTCTAACATAACAGAGATGTTCCTGTTCACACAAGCTTGCCTATTCAGGTGCTTTTAAAAGAATAACAGGCTGAGAACAAGCCTCTTCAGCTTGTTCTCTGTTTCTCCACATTCCATTTCATTCTGCGTGCAGGTGGGGAGTCAAAAAGGCAAGGGTTAAAGGTCATCAGTGATGGTGGATCATGACATTGCCCTCATCAGCTAGAGTGATCTGAGCCACCTGCCGCACGGTGGAGATCTTCCTCACTGCCTTCTTAAGCATCATCTTAAAATCTTTTGATTCGTGTCTGTAAGACAGAAAAACAAAGAAGGAACACCGGCCTTTAGTTGATCTTATACATCAACTAATGGATTTTTTTATCCAAAAAACGACACAAAGAAGTAAGTATCTAATCTGTGTTGGATTAAATAAAACATTTACATTATGTCACTTGGGAAAACAAATATTGTAAATATAAATAGTTTGTTTTGGTCTATGTTAAGACAGGATACATGAAACACTGAGAACAAACAAGACATCCAGAGCATGACAGAACACACAAACAGAAACATAACAGCATGCCAAACATAGCCGACGGTCCATTTTGAAAAGCTGGCTATCCATATCTGAGGAGTGCCATCGGATCTGAAAGGAGAGAGCTTTTATAACCACTATCTTAGGCAAGTCACACATCTTCAAGACCAAAAATATCTATGAGGTTGTACAAAGTTACCATCAATTATGACATCAAATCATGCACAGACACATTTTGTTTAAACTGTTACTCTGGTTAAAAAAAAAACAAAACAAAAAAGTCTATTTTATGCGCAAATGTAAAATGCACAGAAATAAAAATAAAATTCCTAGAAAGATAAAACAGTAGAATAATGTAGTATCATCTGAGAAACATTACTTGAAAGTAGAAGAACTGAGACTTGTTTATGGTTGGAGAATGAAACCCAACCGAAATGGGGAAAAAATTGACTCTTTAACCCCCTCCTACCATCCTCCCCACCTCCCCCGACTCTCTGTGCCACATTGAGTAATGTTATACATTCTCCATGCATAACATTACCTCAGTTTTTCTTCTTTGCAAGCTGTGCTTCTGCTTTCCGCTTCTTGTATGCGGCTATCTCCTCCATCTGCAAGCCATGAGCCATTTGCCTGAAAAATACATTGGAGAAGATAAACACAAAACACACACACGCACTGCAGGACACAGGCCGCGGAAAGGCCTCCCCTTACCCTGACTTGAGTACGGGCGGCACGGGGAGCGGTTTGGTAAAGCCATCTCTCCCGACGAGCCAGTAGGTTTCTTCTATACCTTTGCCCTGTGGAGAAGAGAGGATGAGAGAACAGCGCAAATAGAAAATCTAAGACCATCATTCAAGACTTATTTTGCACTGTTGATCTTGCCACTCACTGGATATTTTACTTACTCCCTGTTATGTAAAATAGATTAATTTGAGAAAAAAAGCATATTTTATGGCATTTGAGGAAAAACCTTACTATCGCTATAAGTTACACTCGTGCCATAGATGTCATAGAAGAACCTATTTTGGATTCCCAAAGAACCATTCAGTCAAAGGTTCTTTAAAGTACGATCTCCTTCTAACTTTTTTATAATCTGAAGAACCTATCGCCACAAAAACCTTTCGTGGAACAGAAATGTTCTTCAGATGTTTACATTTTTTTATGGGACTTTTTAGGCAAAAAAGTTTCTTCTATGGTATCTTGAAGCACCTTTAATTTTTAAGAGTGTACTGGCATATTTTACCCCCAAATGTCACACATTATACCCTACAGCTGCCATCTTGAACCACATTATTTACTTTTAGAGCAATGTATACATTACAGCAAATAATCCACCATAACATACACCACCATTCAAAACATGTAAGACATTTTTTGTCTTATATGCTCACCCAGGTCACATTTATTTTATCAAAAGTACAGTAAACCAGTAATATTGTAAAATATTAGTACAGGATAGTTTCAGGATTTCCTGATCAATACAGAGTTCAAAAGAACAGAATGTATGTTAAAAATAAATATACTTTTTTATACTGTAAATGTCTTTCCTGTCAGTTTTGATCAATTTAAAATGTAATTAACTTTGTCTTATAGATGATCTCAGACAAGCTCACCTTGAGTTCTGTTCTGGCTCTCAGCTCTACTTTGTACCCTAATTTCAGCTCCATCAGGACCTTCACTGTACTGGAATGGACATGGATTCTGTAAGCTGCAAACACACACGCAGATTAACAGCAATATCCTTGCTGTACAACTAATGACAGTCACTAAATTTCATTGATCACAGATGTTAATCCTTTTTATATCTGTAATTTAATGAGACATGCATCTTCATCTTAGAAATATGGAAACAGAACTGTTTATGGTGAAACCGTCACATGCTTACGCAATCCTGTAGACTCCATTCTAGAAGCAGTGGTGACCGTGTCCCCAAACAGACAGTACCGTGGCATGGTCAAACCCACTACACCGGCCACACAGGGACCTAATAAGAAAGCATACAAATGTAAACTTTTAAAGCTGTTTACGTTTAATCAACCAAATGGGATGGATCAGCCTGACCTGTGTGAAGTCCTATTCGGATGCGGACTGGTACATCAGGCATATGTCTCATTTTGAAGGTGCCAACAGCACTCAGGATGTCCAGGGCCATGTTTGCAATCTCGGCTGCATGTCGGTCCCCATTGGGCATGGGCACACCTGATGCCACCATGTAAGCGTCACCAATGGTCTCCACCTGCAAGCAATGAAGACAAGAGGCATTCATTAGTAAACTGAAAGCTTACATTATCTTCAATGAAATAAAAAATCTCTGTGTAAACAAAAAAATGCTTATAGGGTGATTACAAACAATAAAAACACAGCAAATAAAAGTTTTTTTGTGTTACCTTATAGACGTCATGATTTCCAATTACAGCATCAAATGTTGTGTAAAGGTCATTGAGGAGGTCCACCACCTCTATGGGCTCACTGTTGGCAGAGATTGTGGTGAAGCCAACAATATCACTGAAATAAAGACTGACACTGTCAAAATACTCTGGTTCAACTGTAGTGCCCCGCATCAGAGCCTCTGCTACTGACCTAGAGAGGACGAACAAAACAAGAGACACTTTAAAAATGCAGGAATTACTCATTATATGTGATGAAAAGCTGTTCACTGTTTATATCTCTAATTATCACATCCATGCACAGTCAAGTCATTGCTGTAACCGTGTATGTGTCTCTTACGTGGGCAACATTTGTGTGAGGAGTTTCTCAGTCTTTTGTTTTTCTATTTCCAGCTCCTCTGTCCTTTCCCTGATCAGCTCCTCCAGGTTGGACGAGTATTGCTCCAGCATTCTCAACATGGAGTCTATAATGTTGGTCTTTTTCCCTTTATTAACATTCTTGAACTGTGGAGGGAATAAGAAGGAGATGGAGAACAGCAGAGAATATAAGAATAAAATCTCTAAAGACTAATCTCTTACAGTTTCTCTCCATTTTGTGGTTACTGAGAAATCTATTCTTTTTTTTTTTTTGGCTAGGATAGATCAGAACTGGCAGAAATTTAAATCAGTAGATAGACGGGGGTTGGGAGGGATCAGGAAAGGTCTGCAAACCAGGACTCGAACTCGCAACACCCAAAGCACAACGGCGCTGAATGTCAGCACACTGCCCACAAGGCTATCGGCGCTGACAAAGATCGATTCATTATCAATCTCTCTTTTAATTTTAGTCTTGCAACAGTAACTACTTTGTAAAAAAACAAAATCTTGCTTCAGCAAAAGAAATAACTGCTTAACTATGAGTTACCTACTCATACATGGTGAAAACGGACAATGATAATAATATTATCATATATTGCCATGTCATCTATATAACAGTAAAATACCTTTTAAAGAAATCCCTGAATTGCATACAAATACATTTTTGCTATCAGTAATGCACATTCACAATGTAATGTTTTTTGTTACTTGTTATTTAGTATGTTTATTGCATTATTTTAGCATTATGTGTGTTACCCTGATGTTATGATTATTAACCATGTTTAATGGACTACTTGAACAAATTGTACATATTATTTCACAAAAAAAACATCACTGGGTTTTTTACAATGAATTTCTGTGTGAAAACCACAGACATGTGACACTATGGTGATGGTTTGGTAGTGTTGTCAATGTTCACCTGGTCAAAGATTTCATCAAATGTGGGTCTCTTCTCTGGCTGTTCGTTCCAGCACTGCTTCATAAGCTGAATACACTCCATGGGAGCATGATCCGGGGAAACAATGGGCCGGCACATTGGAGGAGGCTTCCTGACCTTCTGGACAATTTCTATTTGATCCAGATGTATTAAAGACATAGACACTAAAGGCATGTCTACACAACTACACAATCATCTACCAATACAGACAATACAATATGAATATTGATACAGTATAGATCAGGGAAAGTTCAGAGAAATGTTCAGAGAAACCAATGTGAAGTGAAAAAGGTCTGTATGTCAGTTTTATCAAAAATGCCCCGGTAAAGATAGTGGAGTCATGTGACTTTACCATCAAAAGAGTTCTCCAGCATGCAGAATGGAGGTCCTCGCATGACCACTTCCTGCATGATGATTGAGAAACTGTACACATCACCAGGGTGACTGCCAACCAGACCAGGGTAGGGCCCTCTCAGGATCTCAGGGGCCGTCCACAGAAGGGCTGTGGGGGTTCATATACATTAACATCCTATGCAAGAGATCAATATCAAGAAAGGTCGGACAGTAAAACCTTACTTTCAGCTGGAGGTTCAACGTAAGGAAATCTCTGAGCTTCCAACACCTCGTTGTAGCCATAGTCAGTGATTTTGAGCACGAAACGCCCATCGACCACACAGTTCCTGGATTTAAGCCTTCCATGACAGATGTTCCTGTGGTGAAGATATTTCATACCCTGCATTCCAGTCAGAAACACACATAAGCTTACATGTGGTGGAACTGCAAATGCTGTGACAATACATGCTAGAGAACTAATGTATAATACTACACAAATCATTTTTTTAGTGCCGTACGATTTAAGGGAACAGATTGAGAAGTCATTATTAACATGCTTGCTATATTGCAATTCTGTTTCATTTTAAATTCAACCTATCATATTCCTATGAAAGCACCTTGATGAGGTCTAGAATGAGAGAGGACTTGAACATCCAGTCCAATTTGACTTCATCACTGAGCAACAGATCTTCCAAGCTGCCGCGCGAACAGTACTCTGTTACTATGGCAAACACTCCACAGTCATGGAAGAAGCCAAGAAAGGGGTTAACATTCTCGTGCCTCATATCTTTCATCTGGAATATCAAGAGCAATTGTATGATAAAAGACATAATCACCAACAAAGAACATGCAAACATGATCTTACATTTCTAATATGTAAAAAATCAGTGGCAAAACTAACCAGTTCAAACACATCACTGGTGTGAGGAGTGATGCTCCGGAAATTTCCATATGGTAGCCTTTTGAGCCATGCCCAATCACCCTGCAAAATGAGAAACATTTGAGAAATTGTTAATTCGCTTACATAAAATATGTATAAATAATCTAAATAGTTTATATAAGGTTTCTTGTACATATGATCTTGTTTCATAGTCGGAACTGACTTCTCAGTGACCATTTTCCACCATCTTTTTGGCCATTTTATGTCTCCTAAACTTACCAGGGCTGCATTTGTAAGATAAAAAAACTATAATAATATAAAATATTATTATAATTTAAAATAATTTTCTACAGCAATTACTTAAAACAGTGGTGCTGCTTGGTGTTTTTGTGGAAAGAGTGATACATTTTTTCAGGATTCTTTGATTAATATAAAGTCAAATGATTTGAAGTGTAAATGATTTAACAATGTAAAGGTCTTTACTTTCACTTTCCTGCATCCTTGCTAAATAAATGATTAATTTCCTAATTACTTATTAAAATGATCAACTACTTTCTTACTTACCCCAAACTTTGGAAAGAGACTGTAGTTCAGTGGTTTTCAATCCTGGTCCTTGGGAACCACAGATCTGCACATTTTGCATGTCTCCCTTATCTGACAGGGGTTATCTGTCTCCCTATTTTATCAGGGGTGTAAAACAGGGAGACATGCAAAATGTGCAGATCTGTGGGTGTGCTGGTGTAGTTTACACTGTGGTTTATCAAGGTGGGTCAGGCTTTTGAATGCTGAAATTGCATTATATGATATGTGGGATACATTTCTCACATAATTGTGAGAAATCATATTTGCATATTTGTTTTCTTAAATGGTTTAAGTCACTGGTCTCAAACTCAATTCCTGGAGGGCCACAGCTCTGCACAGTTCATCTCCAACCCTAATCAAACACAGCTGAT